>CM035417.1:129671383-129751383 GCA_020310875.1 Ceratopteris richardii | reverse complement strand
AACTCTCTATTTTTTTGTCTCTCTGTCTATCTTTATGGAGATTATTAATCTTGAAAAGACAAGCTATACTTGATTTTTGAACACCTCGATATCAAGTATTACTCAAACTCTCCTTCAATTTTGGAAATCTTTACCAAATTATGAGCAACCAACACTTCTGTGAACTATGGCTTTACTCATGAAAGTCGGCTTCACAAAACTTACTCATTGACTTTTGAAATGATTAAAGTTTTCTATAAAACTTTGATACAACATGGTGCTAATGTTTGGGCAACTATTCCAAGTGAAAGTTCTTCAAAAGAACTTGCAAAATCTCATATTTACTTCAATTAGTAACCTATGTGTGAAATAGGCTTTTTCTGCAAGTGACTTTTACATATGCAACTTTAAAGACATAGTTCTCACAATCTAGATGCCTTTTGATGAAATGCTTTTAGATATAGATTGCTTACCTTCTAAGTTAAATTTTCAATGTTTGCTTGTGCAAAACTTTACACTTTAGACTAAGATCTGATCAAATCTTTGACCATTGAAATTGCACTTGTTTTAGGAGTCACTTATTAGCTATTACTCATATGAATGTTCCTACAAAAATTTCTCTTAGACTAATTACAATTAGACTCTCAAAACTTGACCATACATGCATCAACTGTAGACTTAGACACTCACACAAGGAATCCTTAATTGATTAAGCACTAAAGGAGAAGGAAGAGAAACATCGAGGTGCAACTTCTTGAAAACTTCTTCTATTCTAAAAAGAAGTACATTTGATGAATATTGCACATTCAACTTATGATCTAATTATCTCTTTTTCATCTAGTCTTCATCTCTCATATATATCACGTCCATATACATGTGTATATATACATATGAGTGTTGATTAGACACTACTTCAAAGTATATGTGAAGTATTTACAAGTTTAATGTACATGCGTATAAAGATCATCTCTTCCTGAACCTCCACTTCACTTCATACTTCAAGCTTCAACCTTTTCTTCATTCCTTCACTCTTAAGCTTCATTTAATCATTAATTGATGATTTTCTTGCTCCAACAACTCCTGCTCGATCATCAATTGTGATTATCTCCATCTTCTTTATCCCTGCCATATCTTTAAATCTCTGCAACTTAGGTCCATCCAAGCTCTTTGTTAACATGTCTACAAGCTTCTTTTGTAGCTTCTACCATACCTTTGTACCATACCTTTGTAGATAGAAAAGCAAATGTATGTTGCTTCTTAGAACACCATGAAATTAATTTATCTCCCACATAACACAAATACCCATGTGTTGATCTTCTACCATCAGAGTTACCTGCCCAATTTGCATCACTATATATCTTGATTCTTTTATCTGAAGTGAACCCATAATACAAACCTTCTTTAAGTGTGCCATTGATATATCTTAGCACCCTTTGACCCACAATCCAATGTTCCTTTCTAGGACAATGCATGAATTGAGATAGAACGCCAACTGCATATGATAAATCAAGCCTTATCAATGTAGCATAAATCAAGCTACCCACCAAACTCTGATAAAGCTTAATGTCTTTGAGTTCTTCTCATCCATATCTACTCAGCTTGTGATTCACTTCCATTGGAATTGATGCTATCCTGCAATCTTCCATTTTAAATTTGATTAGCTAATTCTTCAAACACCTTTCTCGAGTCACATATACTCCATGTTGAGTATATAAAATCTCCATTCCCGAGAAATATGACAAATCTCCCAAGTCACAGATCTTGAATTCTTTCTCCATCTGCTTCTTAAGCATTTGTATGCCTTTGTAATCTGTATCTGTAAGTATTATGTCATCAACATAAATACAAACATAGATAAATCCATCTTCACTTGTTTTGATTAGCAAGCTACTATCTGCCTTTGATGCTTGGAAACCAAGTTCCTTCAAGAACTTCACAAGCCTGTAATTCCATGCCCTTGGGGCCTGATTCAAGCCATACAAAGCTCTCTTGATCTTGCACACATGATCTAGATAAAATTTATCTTTAAAACCATCTATTTGTTCCATGTAAACTTCATCTGAAATATAACCATTTAAAAATTCATTCTTCACATCTAATTGAGACAATTTCAAACCCTTGCATGTTGCAATAGCTATGAGAGTTCTTATGGTTGTCATCTTTGCAATAGGACTATAGGTTTCATCATAGTCCACACCGTATGTTTGTGCATATCCTTTTACAACAAGTCTAGCTTTGTACCTAGACACACTTCCATCTGCATACCTCTTTGTTTTATAGACCCATTTGCATCTTATCACTTTCTGATTACTTGGTTTGGGTACTAAGTCCCAAGTCTCATTATCAATGAGTGCATCATACTCTTCCTTCATAGCTTTCTCCCAATTCTCCTTTCCTTTTGCCTCATCATATGTAGAAGGATCTTCATCTATTTTTATCATGGAAGCATAGTCTTTAGTAGTCAAGAATGAAGTATCATAGCTATACCTTATGGGTTGCCTTTTGTTTCTTGATGACCTCCTTAGTCCTCCACTCCTTGAAGTTTCTGGTTCATCATATTCTGGATCAAGCCTTGGCAATTCTTAACCATCAATTGGAACTTCAACATTCTCTTCTTCACCAAAAATTTGAACCTTTGATTTAACCTTCTTTTGACTCAATACTTCTTCAAGTCCTCCATAAGCACTATTTATACATGTATACCAAGTATCTTGCTCATCAAATGCAACATCCTTTGACACAAGAAATTGCTTTGTAGATAGACTCCACAACCTATATCCCATTTGCTTGTCATCATAACCAATGAACACATATTTTTCAGTCTTTGGTTCCAATTTATGCCTTAATTGAGAAGGAACATAAGCATAGGCTAAACAACCAAATACTTTACAGTGATTGTTGATATATTTAGGTAGTGATGTGTGTGAACACACTAGGACTGTGGGGGCACTCTTTTCCCTCTTTAGGAGGTTTTTCCCCCCGGCTTGTATATATGCCTATTGCTCTAATGGGCTACTTATCTTTGTACATTCTAGTGGTAATACATTAAGTATTGTGTGTTGTGCTCCAAGCTTCTTCTTCTTCCTTGTGTTGTTTGCATGCTTCCGTAGACGTCTAAATCCAAAAATTGGTATCAGAGCAGGATGCCGCTTCATCTAGGGCATTATTGACACCTCTCCGATTGCAATCTGAGAATCAGATGAATCTTGGTGAGCATACTCAGTCTGTTTTCGAGATCAAAATAGCTTTGTTGTGTGGTACTGAAATCGCAATCTGAGCTTGTTTCGGCCTCCAAACGCACTATCATAGTGCTTTTGCAGGCTATTTTGTCTTTTTGTGCCAAAGGTATATACTAGTTTCAGTTTGCCAGTATAAGCGTCTCGAAGTCTGGTAGAGGTTTAGCAGAATTTGTCTAGACAGTTATGTTCAACTTTTTAAGATACATTCCGAATTTGTTTGGGCTGAAAATAGTGATGTATTCCATATGTTGGTTGTTGAGGATAAGTTGGATGGTACCAACTACCCATTATGGGCTTATATGATGCGACATGTATGTTGCGAACATTTGTTTTATGTAGGGTACAAGTTTCAAATTATGTAAATACCTTTGGGAAGTCTTCAAATACTTCAAGAAGGCTCATATTATTCATAAAATGTAGCAAAAATACCACGTGAGTTCTAGAACATGGTGAGTCAAATTAGTGAGTCACAAGGGAGCTTCAGTGGTGTCCTAGTGGAAGGTCGATGTGGCTAGTTCTCAAAGTCCATCAATACTTTGCTTATTTGAGCACTTGAGTCATGTAATACCTCCATCCAAGTGTCTACCACGAATTTAGATGTATTAGGAAGGTTTTAGATTAGTTTCCCATGCTATAAAAAGAGGAGAAAAGTCGTGATCTTGGGGATGTCCAAGAGAGTATCTCTATGCTACTCTAGTTTTTGTATGCAGAGCTTGCAGAGCTTGTATCTCCCTCATTATATATCCAAATTACATGTTTGATAGCTCATTTGAAAGCTCTTCTTGTCTACTTTCATAGTACCAATTTTCATAATCATTGGATTTGTGAGCTGAGAGCAACACTCTCTGCAAGTAGTGTGTGTTCTCTGTTTTTTATCCCTGCTGAAGGTCTCCATTAAACATCCAACTTGCAGAGGTCATATCTCCTTGTGTATGTATCCAAATCATGTGTTCTTTGTCTTGTTAGAAAGCTCTCCAAGTCTATTTGTATTCTGGAAATTTTCAGATTCATTGGAGTTGTGAGTTAAGAGCAGTAGTCTCTGCAAGTGATGTATGTCCTCAGGTTCATCTCTATTTCAAGGTCTCCATTAAAGCTGCATATTGCAGAGGTCATAGCTCATTGAGTATTTATCCAAATTGAGTGTTCTTTGGCTCATTGGAAAGCTCTTGGTCTCTAGTATATGTGGTTAAAACAGTTTTAAAAACTTTTGAGTGAGTAGAGAGTAGTAAGCTCTGCAAGCATGACTGGTTTTCTATGATGAAGTTTGTGAGAAGGTCAACTTGTTCCTAGGGGGTTCCACCTACTTCCTGCTATACTTTGGAGGTCAATAAACTCCAACATTTGGTATCAGAGCAAGTACTTGGAGGCTTGGAGAAGGTTATCATACCTTGACGAAGAATTTGAAGCTATCAAAGAAGCAGTTCATCATCAACACTACACAAAGGTAGAAGAAGATTGCAAGGAGGCATCTGAAGCAACATCCAAGCAAAGAAAGGTGCACATACCTCATTTACAAGGTAAATATTATATTTCTTCTCATCACACACATTGGAAAGGAGGCTTAAAGGAGGAAGCTTAGCATTTGTATTATGGGAGACCAACATGCACAAATAGAGAAGCTTGATAAGACAAATTATCAGGCATGGAAGTTTAGAATCATAGCATACTTGCAAGGTAGAGGCTTGTATGGTTTGATTGACGGCACAGATATCAAACCCACATTACCAGAGGACCCAAATCAGCAACAATTGAGGGAGTTTAGACTTTGGAATGAGAGAGACAAAAGGGTTATATTCATTTTATCACAAAATATTCAAGATTCAATGGTAGGACACATACAAGATCTAGACACAAGTAGAGATGTTTGGCTTGCATTGGAAAGGTTGTATGCTACAGGTACAAGAGCAAGGAAGATTCAACTCAAAAATGAGTTGAATAACATAAAGAAAGATACAAGGACATCGGTCAATGATTACATATTGAAAGTTAAAGAGATTGCAGATCAACTAGGAGCAATTCAAGCTCATGTGGAGGACGACGACTTGGTTGCACATACTCTCAACGGACTCAAAGATGATGAGAGATGGAAACCCTTCATTACTTCAGTTTATGTCAGAGGAGAATTACCAGATTTGGATCAACTTATTGCCCTCATGGTCACGGAGGAGATGAATCTAAATGGTTCTACTTCAAATCAAAAAGGATCTCAAGGACAAGCTCTTTATGTAGGATCATCAAGAGGTGGAAACAGAGGTGGAAGAGGTTCAAATAGAGGTCGAGGAAGAAGGATCGATGATCAAAGGACTTCAAGTGGCTTCTTCAACACAAGAGGAAGAGGAAGATCAAGCGCTAGAGGTACGAGAGGCTACTACAACTACAACCAAAGACAAAGGAGTGAAGATAATAAGAACAATTGCTATATATGTGGAAGGTATGGACACTATGCCAAAGATTGTTATCAAAATGAAAATAATCAAGGTGGTAATCGAAGAGGAGGCTATTCAAGAAGAGGTAAACAACAAGGAAATTATGCAGTTGAAGGTAAAAGTGATGATTATGATTCTCTTCTTATGATGAATGTAGAAACTAAGATGAATTCCAATAGTGATGTATGGTATGTAGATAGTGGTTGTTCTAATCACATGTCTCCTGATGCTTCATGGTTTTCTAATATGCATAATCCGTCATGTAAAGGTCATGTTGAAACAGGAGATGATACAACACATAAGATTATGCAGGTTGGAGATGTTGTTATGCAGGATAAGAGCAAGAAAAATTGCTTGAAGGATGTACTTTATGTGCCAACGATCACCAAGAATTTGATGTCGGTTGGTCAAATGGTAGAAAAAGGTCTACAAGTGAGATTGAATCATGCAGGTTGCTTCATTGAGGATCCAAAGCAAAGGAGGTTAATTGCTAGAGGTCAAAAACAAGGTAGATTGTTTACATTCAAGGTAAACCCAAATCATACAAACTATTTCTCTTATGGTATGCATCGAATAGCAGAGCTTGATCTATGGCACAAAAGGATTGGACACATGAATGTACACAGGTTAAAGGAGCTATCAAAGAAGAGGATTGTTGAAGGATTACCTGATCTTACTAAGCAACATATGGTGCATCTTTGTGAAGCATGTCAAATGGGTAAGCAGAGTAGACAACCTTTCAAGCATTCAAGCTATGTAAGTGATGGTTTGCTAGATCTCATACACACAGATGTGTGGGGACCTACTAAAGAGGCATCCTTGATTGGTAATAAGTACTATGTATCATTCATTGATGATCATAGTAGAATGACATTTGTGTATTTCATTAAACATAAGAGTGAGGTCTTTGATTGTTTCAAGAAGTTCAAATCATATGTCGAAAAGCAAACAGGAAGGTATATTAAGAAGCTAAGGTCTGATGGAGGGGGAGAGTATTTCTCTCAAGCTTTTACTGATTTTTTGTATGATGAAGGTATCAAAAGAGAAGTTACATGCAGGTATACTCCACAACAAAATGGAGTCGCAGAAAGAAGAAACAGAATCATAGCAGAAGCATCTAGAAGTATGCTTAATGATATGTGTTTGCCTAATTATTTTTGGGCTGAAGCTGTTAGCACAAGTGTTTACATTATGAATAGAGTTCCGACTGCTGGAGTTCATCATTTGACACCATATGAGGTATGGCATGGAAGGAAACCAAGTGTAAGTCATTTGAAAGTATTTGGTTGTGTATGTTATGTACATGTACCTAGTGAGGTGAGATCTAAACTTGATGCAAAATCAGAAAAATGTATATTTATTGGTTATGCAGATACTCAAAGAGGATATAGATTCTATAATCCTCATACCAATAAGGTTGTTGTGTCAAGAGATGTAAACTTTGATGAATCACTTTCATGGTATGCAGATAAGAATTGTTTGCAGGTCATGGATGAAAATGAAGAAGGTGTGGTTGAAGGAGATGAATGCATAGTTCAGCCATCAGGAAGTTTAAATGATGAAAGGAGTGGTCTAGATGAAGAAAGAGGATCACCTTTCAATGGAAGATTAAGGCAAGAGTCACCTCCAAGTGTTAAAAGTAAAGGTAAACTCAAACTTGTTGAAGTTAATGATGAAGGAGAGGAAATTAGTGATGTATGTGAGTATGGAGAATCATCAAAGGTTCCTAATAAGAAAGGAAGAGCATCTACATTGGAGGTAAGAAGAACTTCAAGAGTAAGTAAGCAACCTCAAAGGTATACTTATGAATCTTTCATGAATACTCATTATGCTTTTATGACAAAAGTTGAGCAGGAAAATGAACCCACATGTTATGATGAGGCCAAAGGAGATGAAAAGTGGGAGAAAGCAATGAGAGAAGAAATGGAAGCACTACAGGATAACAAGACTTGGAATTTAGTTCCAAGTACACCAAAGCAAAAGGTAATTGGTTGCAAGTGGGTTTTTAAGATTAAAAGAAATAGTGATGGTAGTGTGTCTAGATATAAGGCTAGACTTGTAGCAAAAGGATATAATCAAACTCAAGGTGTGGACTATGAGGAAACATTTAGTCCAGTAGCAAATATGGCAACGGTGAGAACTTTGTTAGCTTTAGCTGCAAGTAAAAGGTGGAATATATATCAACTCGATATAAAGAATGCCTTTCTTAATGGTGAGTTAAATGAAGAAGTGTATATGTCACAACCAGATGGTTATGTGGATGCAAAATATCCTAATCATGTATGCAGGTTAAAGAAGGCATTGTATGGTCTTAAGCAGGCACCAAGGGCATGGAATGCAAGGTTGGTAAAGTATCTTATGCTGCAAGGATACACAGCGAGTCATGCTGATCCTTCACTTTATGTAAAACATGTAGATGGCATGTGTGTCTATGTATGCATTTATGTGGATGACTTGTTGATTACATGGAATGATGCAAAAGCAATTGATGAGATAAAAGGTAATTTGGGAAAGGAATTTAAAATTTCAGATCTTGGTTTGCTCAGATACTTTCTTGGGATTGAAATTGTGTATAGCGATGAAGGTATGTGGTTGATACAAAGAAAGTATATATGTGATATGCTGAAAAGGTTTGGTATGCAGGAATGTAAATTTGTTTCTACTCCAATGGAATGTAATGTAAAGCTGAGTGCAAAGGAAGGTGATGAGTTGCATGATATGAATGTATATAGATCCATGGTAGGATCTTTGATTTATGCAACAAAAACTAGACCTGATATATGTTATGCAGTGGGAGTATTGTCACAGTTTATGCATGAACCTAGAGTACCTCATATGCATGCAGCGAAAAGAGTGCTTAGGTATTTGAAAGGTACCATGAACGAAGGATTATTTTATAGTCATGATGTTGATCTAACTCTTAAAGTCTTTAGTGATGCAGATTGGGCTGGAAGCAAAGATGATAGAAGATCCACAAGTGGATATGTGGTAATAGCAGGAAACAAGACATTAACATGGAGTTCAAAGAAACAGCCTACAGTTGCTTTATCTTCTACAGAGGCTGAGTATAGAGGTTTAGCATTGGCTACTACTGAGGTTATGTGGTTTAAAAAGTTGTTTCATGACTTGAATGTGCAGGTTGATGTACCACTGATATATGGGGATAACTTGAGCAGCATTCATATGACCTCAAATCCTATTTTTCATGCTAGAACAAAGCATATAGAGGTTCACTATCATTATGTTCGAGAGAAGACCATGAACAATGAAGTGCAGGTTTCTTTTGTTGGAACAAAGGATCAAGTTGCAGATATCTTCACCAAATCCTTGGATGGACCAAAGCTTCAAAGATTCAACTATATTCTTGGCATGAAGAAAATACCCTTTGAAACTTGAGGGGGAGAATGTTGCGAACATTTGTTTTATGTAGGGTACAAGTTTCAAATTATGTAAATACCTTTGGGAAGTCTTCAAATACTTCAAGAAGGCTCATATTATTCATAAAATGTAGCAAAAATACCACGTGAGTTCTAGAACATGGTGAGTCAAATTAGTGAGTCACAAGGGAGCTTCAGTGGTGTCCTAGTGGAAGGTCGATGTGGCTAGTTCTCAAAGTCCATCAATACTTTGCTTATTTGAGCACTTGAGTCATGTAATACCTCCATCCAAGTGTCTACCACGAATTTAGATGTATTAGGAAGGTTTTAGATTAGTTTCCCATGCTATAAAAAGAGGAGAAAAGTCGTGATCTTGGGGATGTCCAAGAGAGTATCTCTATGCTACTCTAGTTTTTGTATGCAGAGCTTGCAGAGCTTGTATCTCCCTCATTATATATCCAAATTACATGTTTGATAGCTCATTTGAAAGCTCTTTCTGTCTACTTTCATAGTACCAATTTTCATAATCATTGGATTTGTGAGCTGAGAGCAACACTCTCTGCAAGTAGTGTGTGTTCTCTGTTTTTTATCCCTGCTGAAGGTCTCCATTAAACATCCAACTTGCAGAGGTCATATCTCCTTGTGTATGTATCCAAATCATGTGTTCTTTGGCTTATTTGAAAGCTCTTGGTCTCTAGTATATGTGGTTAAAACAGTTTTAAAAACTTTTGAGTGAGTAGAGAGTAGTAAGCTCTGCAAGCATGACTGGTTTTCTATGATGAAGTTTGTGAGAAGGTCAACTTGTTCCTAGGGGGTTCCACCTACTTCCTGCTATACTTTGGAGGTCAATAAACTCCAACAATGTATTGGTTGCAAAAGGATTGTGGAACATTGTGTAGGGTGTTGAAAAACGTCCTATCACACCTGCAATTGTTACAATTGCAGGTACTAAAGCTGATGCAAAAGGTGTCGAAGATGATGATATTCAGCAAATTTCTGTTCGTGCTATGATTTTTGTTGCACTTATTGTAAAGCAAATTCATTGGGATGGCAAAGATGCCCAAGCACATGCATTGATAGATTTCTCTCTCAAATGTGCCATTATTCCTCACATATGCTCTTGTAGAATAGCTAAGGATGCTTGGGATACACTTACCACATTGTACCAAGCTAGGAATGAGGCTCGTGTTGCTTAACTCCAAAAACAGTTGGAGAGTGAGCACATGAATGAAGGTGATTCTATGGACAGTTTTCTAACGAAGATAAAAGACTTGAAGTAACAGTTGATTTCTATTGATGAGGTTATACTAGATAGCTCACTTGTGCAGACCGTTTTGAATTATCTTCCTCATTCATATTCGAGTTTTGCTTCTACTCTTCGTTTGATGATGAAAGGCAATCCAAATGCCTTGTCATTTGAGGATTTAGTCATTGTTATGTTGCAAGAAGATCAGTCCAGGCAGAACAGGTCCATTATGTGTGTTACAGATCAAGCTTTCTTGGCTAGTCACAAGGGCAAAGAAAAATGGAGCTCTTCAATTACTAAGCAGAAATCTGCTAATTCTACACAATCGAAGAGGGCAGACAAAGATGAAAAGAAATCAAAAAAGCAGAAAATGTTTTGCAAGTACTGTAAAGGAAATGATCATATCATAAAGAAATGTCCAAAATTGGCTTCTAAAGAGGCAAAGAAGAAAGAGGTTGGAATGGTTTTTGCAGAGGCCTCTACACCAAAAACAGAGTCTTCTAATCTTGTGCAGGAAGAACAATGGGTTTTTACTACTGTTTGCAATTTTGACCCATCTTCTCATGAGCACTGCATGTCTGCAGTAGATTCCGATGTTTGGTACTTTGATAGTGGGGCAACCAAACATATCACCTCGTAGTGCAGTTTCTTCACTTCACTTGAGCCTTCCCCTACAGGGAATACTATCACATGCACCAACAATGCCTCTTATCCTATCATGGGAGTTGGTAAGATCATTTTGAATACTACTGATGGTAGTTCTTTCACTTTCTCAGATGCTTTATTTATGCCAAGGATAAAAAAGACTCTGTTATTAATTTCAGCTTTAGCCAGGATTTGGTTGGTTGTGAAATTTGTTGATGATAGGTGTACAGTTCATGATTTGTCAAATGGCGATGTGAGTATTGCTTCTGGCATTTATGTCATGGGTTGTATAAGCTCATAGACTATGAAAGATATGTGAATGATTCAGCATGTGCAGTACATGATTCTCAGGCTATGTCAGATGCAAAGCTTTGGCATGCATGCTTTGGTCATGTGAATTTTGCTAATTTGCTATGCCTACAGAAATCTCAAATGGTGTCCTCCTTGCCCAAACTTGAGGCACCCGATAGACATGTATGTGAAGGCTGTATTTTGGGCAAAATGTAGCGTTCCTCGTTTCCAAAAGATGGTTCAGTTCGGGCTACTCAAAAATTGCAGCTTGTTCATAGTGATGTATGTGGTCCTATGCAGACACCCTCTTTTGGAAATTATCTCTACTTCATGACTTTCATTGATGATTATTCCAGGCATGCATGGGTATATCCATTGAAAGCAATGTCCGAAGTGTTCATGTGCTTCAAACAATTTCTAGTTTTGGCTGGAAATCTATTAGCATGTAAAATGGGCACCCTCCGTTTTGATCGAGGGGGGAATATATGTCTTCTGACTTTAATGCATTTATGGCTGAACGTGGGATAAAACATCAGTGTACAGTGCCCTATACACCTCAAGACAATGGAGTTGCTGAACAGAAGAACAGGTCACTCATGGAGATGGCGGGGTGTATGGTCAAGAGTCAAGCTTTACCACATAGTTTCTTGCTTGAGGCTATCATGTGTGTAGCATATGTACTTAACAGGTGTCCCACTAAAGCACTACAGTCTATCACTCCATATGAGGCTTGGCATGGTTGCAAGCCATCTGTTGCTCATCTGCGTGTTTTTGGTTGTCTCGCATATGCATTCACACTTGAACAACATCGCAAAAAATTGGATGATAAAGCAGTAAAATGTATTTTTGTTGGGTACAGTTCTGAAAGTAAAGGCTATCATCTGTATCATCCACATATTAAATGCATTTTGGTTAGTCTGGATGTTGTTTTTGTGGAAAATGTTATTCAATCATTGTTTTCATGTACTAAGGAGACATCTGTTAGGTCCAAAGACATGTATGATACTTTGTTGCCTCTTTTTACAGGTGGACAGTCTAGTGCTGGTCCTAATGAGGCAACTTCTCAGCCTTTGAAAGTTTCATGTGATGATGCAGATCATCCCATTTTTTATGCATATTTACATGATGCACTTGTTGATGACAGAGCTGATATTGAGGAGGCAAAAACTATGCCAAAATGGCTAGCGTAGACTTTGCATGATGGCAAATTAGATGCACCTCTATCATATTGTACTCGTTTAGGCTCTCATAGTGCCTCTTTTGCATCAGATTGCTATGTTGTGGCTGCATCTAGTCTGTGTGATGAGAATGAGCTTGTTTCATTTGATGAAGCACAAAATTCAAAAAATTGGATGGCTGCTATGCAATCTGAATATGATATGTGACTTGCCTCCTGGCAAGAAGGCCATTGGTACTAAGTGGGTATACAAGCTGAAGCGTAAGCATGATGGTACAGTTGACAAGTATAAGGATAGGCTTGTTGCAAAGGGTTACGCATAGGAAAAAGGCATTGATTTTGATGAAACCTTTGCTCCTACTTGTCGTATGACTACTGTTTGTAGCATTTGTGCACTTGCAACTCATCATGGTTGGAATGTACATCAGTTGGACATTAAAATAGCATTTCTAAATGGTGGTTTGCATGAAGTAGTGTATGTTTTTCAGCCCCATGGCGTTGTGCAAAAAGGGCATGAAAGCTAGGTATGCAGGTTAAAGATGGCATTATATGGTTTAAAGCAAGCACCATGTGCTTGGTATGAAAAGATACATGCCTATCTGATTGCACATGGTTTTGAGAACAGTCCAGCTGAAAGCACCTTATATGTCAAGCATGCTAATGGTGCAATTCTAATCATTGTGGTGTATGTTGATGACATGCTGCTCACTAGTCCTCATGAGAAGCATATTGCTCATTTCAAGGCTGATTTACATGCCTCTTTTGAGATGTCTTATTTGGGGAATTATCATCATTATTTGGGCATTCACGTTATGCACATTGATGGTGGAATGGTTTTGTGTCAAACAAAATATATTAACACATTATTGCAGCATTTTGGCCTTGAAGACTGTAAATCTATCGCCATTCCTATGGAGACATTTTTACAATTTAGTCTTCATGATGTTGGAGATGCATTTGATGTTATTCTCTATCAGCAGGCTATTGTATGCTTGATTTACTTATGCATTACTCACCCAGATATTCAGTTTGTTGTCTCACAAATGAATAGGTTTATGTGTTGCCCAGGAGTCAAGCATTGGCAAGTGGTTAAGCACATCTTTCGTTACTTGAGTGGTACTCGGCTACTTGGGTTGTTTTATCCCAAGGGGGGATCACTACCCCTAGATTTGCATGCTTTTTTTTACTCTGATTGGGCTGGTTGCTATGACACTTGTGTGTCCACTAGTGGCTTTTGCTTCACGCTTGGTAGCTCATGTATATCTTGGTTGAGCAAGAAGCAGCCTACTCTGGCCACTTCCAGTTGTGAGGCTGAGTATAGGGTAGCTTTCATAGTGACTATTGAGTGTGTGTGGCTCAGATGCCTTATGGCTGATTTGGGTGTTTGTCAGTCTTCTGCCACCACCATCTTCACTGACAGTCAGAGTGTATTGGCAGTTGCGAGGAACCCTATGTTCCATGCTCGCACTAAGCACATTGAGATGCATTATCATTATGTCAGGTAGAGGTTCTCTACTGGGGAGATCAGCTTGGCATATGCGCCCACGCAGGAGAACATTATAGACCTTTCATGAAGGCTATGCTTAGGGAGAAGTTTGAAGCTTTCCGCAAAGCTTACTTCGTTTTGTGGAGTGATTTCCACATAGCTTGGCAATTCCTTATACATGAATGCCAGCTCCTTGTTCACCTCATCACTCCCAGGGGGGATTTTTTGATATATCTTTGTAGTGATGTATGTGAACACACTAGGACCACCGGGGGCACTTTTTTCACTCTTTAGGAGGTTTTTTCCCCCGGCTTGTATATACATCTATTGCCCTAATGGGCTACTTATCTTTGTACATTCTAGCGGTAATACGTTCAGTATTGTGTGTTGTGCTCCAAGCTTCTTCTTCTTCCTTATGTTGTTCGCGTGCTTTTGTAGACGTCTAACTCCAACAATGATCTAATGTAGGTCTCTTACCCCACCAAGCTTCATATGGTGTCATACCCTGCAAAGCTTTACATGGTAGCATATTAATCAAGTATGTGGCTGTATTTATAGCCTCAGCCCACAAATAGTTAGGGCAATTCTTCTCTTTCAACATTGACCTTGCAAATTCAACACGAGTTCTGTTTCTTCTTTCCGCTACACCATTTTGTTGAGGAGAGTACCTGCAAGTAACTTCTCTCTTTATACCTACATT
Organism: Ceratopteris richardii; assembly: GCA_020310875.1. NCBI lineage: Eukaryota > Viridiplantae > Streptophyta > Polypodiopsida > Polypodiales > Pteridaceae > Ceratopteris > Ceratopteris richardii. The sequence continues at coordinate 129,736,817 of CM035417.1, read as the reverse complement.
TCACAAATAATCACTAAATTCATTTGAGAAATACCCTTCCCCTCCATCGAGAGGCGGTCAAGTCTTTCGGTTCGTAAGTGGTCTGTTTCATTCCGTCTGTGGGACAGAATGAGCAGGATCAACTCCCACCCCAGTTGGCGGATCCCTGGGGAAGAGAATTGAACTGGCCCTTGCAAACAGTTTGATGCCTTAACCTCTTCAATTTTTGTCTTGTAACCCTCTCTGCATATACATGATAGTGTTTAAATGTGCTAAACACTTCTGACTTATCTTTGATTACATAAATAGTGATCCACTTGGTAGCATCATCAACATAAATGACATAATATCTTGAACCATTTATGCTAAAGTCCTTTGAAGGACCCCACACATCTATATGCACCAATTCAAGTCTTTTTGAATACATGACACCTTGTTTGTTATATGATTGCTTATGAGCCTTACCTAATTGGCATGCTTCACATCTATATGTCATGTGTTGACCTGCAACATTAGGTAATCCAAGTAATGAACCATTTTTAATCATTTCTTTAATACCTCTTTCATTGAAGTGTCCAAGCCTTTTGTGCCAAAGATCCAACTCATATATCTTTTGCTCTTTATATGTGAACAAGGCATGTCCAACATTACCTTGTACCTTCAATGTAAAAAGCCTTACTTCTTTCTTTTTTATAACAATTTGCATATACCCTTGATTAGGGTCTTCAACATAAAATCCATCATTAGTGAACCTTACCTCATATCCTTTTTCTACAATTTGTCCTACATTGATCAAATTCTTTGGAATTGTAGGAACATATAGAACCTTACTCAAAAGAGTACTTCCATCTTTGGCCTTCACTGATCCAATAGAATTCACCTTGTGCTTTGTATTATCTCTTGTTTGAACTATATGGTTAATTACTTTATTCTCCAAATCAACCATTAAAGCAATGTTGCCACTCAGATGATTGCTACATCCTGAATCAATATAAAACACTCTTTGGTCTTCACTTGGGACTTCTTGAGTTCCTCGGGTTCCTGAAACATTCTTCAGTAGTATGGTTAGATAAGCCACATATGTTGCAAGGTTGAGATGATTGGAATCTCCCCCTACCTTGCTTTCCACTTCTGCCTCTTCCTCTAGCTCTTCCTCTACCTGCAAAGTTTGCTTGGAAAGAGCTACCTTCATCTTCATTCTTCCTATTCTTTGACTTGTTCTTGACCTTAGCTTTATCACAATCTAAGGCAGAAGTTTGATTACCTCTTGAGGACTCACCACCTTTGCTAATCTTTGCTTCATGAGTGAAGAGTTGGCCCATGAGTGTGTTGAGGTCGGGTACATGCATATCCATGTATAAATCCATGGCTGTTGTGATTTGCTCCTCTTCAATTACCTCTCCAATGCTTCCAAGTTGGTCGGAAATCTCCTTCATCTTTGTGACATAATCAGTCACATTTTGCTTCGAGCTTTTCTTCATTGTTGTGAACTCCATCCACAATTGGTTCTTCCTTGCTCGAGTGTTGGAAGAGAAGAAAGAAGCAAGTGCATTCCAGGTCTCTCTTGATGTCTTGCATCCCTTGACATGAGGTAAAAGAAAATCAGAGATTGAGTTTATAATATAGGACCTTGCAAGTGCATCCTTCGAACACCAATTTGAAAGTCCTTCCACTTCTTCATGTGATGGTTGCCCTTTTTTCCTCATGGTTGGCATTGCTTCATCTCCGAATATGAATCCATATAGATTCCTCCCTTGAAGGTAAGCCTCCATCCTTAGAGACCATTTTGGGTAGTTGTTTCGATCCAATTTGTCAATTGTTGATGAAAATCCATCTCCCATGTTGCTTGACTATGCTCTGATACCACTATGATAAGAGATGGTGGATGCAATCCAAAGATGAGTAGGTGCTGCTACAACCAGCTTCACACCAGCCAACTGAGACTTTAGAGTTGATTATTAGACCCTTTGAGCTTCCTAAATCCACCAAAATATCAGCCAAGTACTTTGGAACATGTATCCCAAAAGTTTAAGTCAAGACAGACTAGTTGCGAAATGACTAGCTCCCAAAACTTGCTATGACATACACCTACTGGAAAAAATGAATAATGCTCTCAACCTGATAGGAATTAGATAAATTCCTTTTGGGCATAGAAAATAGACTTAGCAAGCTTCCCAATCCAAGTTAAAAAACTTCAAATGATGGACTGAGCACTGAGAACAAGATTCATCAATTTCTAGAACATGCCCACCATTCTCGAGGCTTTGTAGAGATAGACCAGTGAGCAATAAAATGCAGATATCTCCAAATCTGTATATGCAATGACTATGAAAATTGATATGCAAAAACTATACAGTAAGAGCTATTGAACGCTTGTTCAAACACTGAAAAATGTTGAATACAACGCGAGATATGACCTTCTGAAGTCACTCCTCTGAGTGAGTATAACAGAGAACAAAACAGAGAAGTAGATTATGATAAATGTATAGATTCACATATGATTACAACCACATTGGCAATGAATATTTGCACAATGGGAGTAGAATGATAGAGCTATGGAGTAAGCTCTTCAATCTCTACAAAATGACATGAAGTGGTCACGTACAAGGCTTGCTAATTGCCTCTTCCTTCTTGCTCTTTTTATAGCTATTCTTGGAGGGAGTTTTGAATTCGAATTCGAATGGCTCCACCTAAAAGTGATCCCCAACGTTAGGAGATATTACCTCAACTCAAAAATTCGTGGTTTTAGGTAGTTAGAGCCATGAATTTGCTTTTACATCATGGATGAGGTAAGCCATCCTTTTCCTTGTTTCTTTTTTTGAATTACAAGAGATAAAATGTACTCTTTTACAAGAGGTGTTCACATGACTACACATGTGACTTACAAATGATCATAGTATCAAGTATATCAAGCATGTAGGCTTGGGTAAAATGCACCAACAAGCTATGGCTAAAAGCATTTAGAAAAACATGATTTGTGCTGTGAGAAATAACCTTGAGAAGTTGACTATGTCAAAGTCGCTTGTTCAAAAAGACAGTTTCTGATATACCTTTGATCTTAATGATCAAATCAGAGTTTTAATGATTATTTTGAATATCTAATCAATTTTATGGTTGTGGAAAGATAGCATGGAGGTATGTGCATCATTAAATTGAAGAAATTTGAAGGTATGTGCAGGTAATGAAGTTAAATTCTAAAGCATACTTCTTGAAGAAGAAGAAACTTCACACAGAGAAGTGTTTGTGAATGATTTTGTAAATCATGGTTACGTTTGTGTAAAGTTTGGTCTATGATTGATATAGAAGTGTTCTTAAATCAGTATAGATCAAGAATTTGGAGATTAAGAGGTCTCCAGCAGTGGTATCAGAGCAAAAGGTGCAATATAAAGTAAAGAAAAGAGCATTTGAAGTCTCGATTGTTGCAGACTTTGGAGTTTCTTCAAATTGAAGGTGGACAAGATTAAAGTTTTGAAGACAACCTCAAGAAGTGTGAAGATTGAGCTCGAAAGGATCTGAAAGATTGAAGCTTTGCATTAAAGGTACAAAGCATATTCATTTATCTTAACATTTCCAGAAGACAAAGATCAAAATGGGAGAAAGCTTGCATATCGATAAGCTAGATAGGGAAAACTATCCAACTTGGTCCATGAGGATGGAGGCACACCTCATCAGCAAAGATTTGATGGCATTCATTACAGGAGAAGAAGAAAAGCTTGAGTTTGAAGATCCTAGTGTTCCAACTAGGGAAGAGCTTGTAGATTTGAAGCATTGGATGAAGAAGGATGCTCAAGCTAGGAGCATCATTTACATGGCCGTTAATGATTATCTTCTACCTCATATTAGAGGACTAGAAAGTGCAACAGATGTGTGGAATGCTTTGGAAGAGCATTTTCAAAATACAACCAAGTCAAAGAAGTCCTCATTATGGGCTGAGTTCACAACCTTCAAGAAGAAGAGCTCACAATCAATTTCTGATTATGTGGCAAGAATGAAGGATATTGCAGATAGCTTGGGAGCATTAGATGAAGATATTGAAGAGGACAAGTTGGTAAGACAAATACTTATAGGTATGAGAGGAGATGAGAAATGGAAGCCTTTCATATTGTCCATAGAATTGTCATTAGATCATTTTACTCTTGATCTTAATCAATTGCTAGGACACATGCTAACTTTTGAGCAGGACATTAAGGGAGATAATGATAGGAGTGCAAGCCAAGCTATGTACTCCAAGGATAAGAAAAAGGATGTCAAAGGAAAGCAGTCAATTGATGATGAAGGATCTTCAAGCCAAGTTAATTTCACAAGAGGGAAGATGAATTCAAGAGGTAAAGGAAAAGGAGGTAAGAATAAAGACAATGTTAAAGCTTGTTGGATTTGTGGCAGAACAAATCATTTGGCAAATGATTGTTGGTATAACAATCAAAATGGTGGAATTCATAATTAGAGTTTCAATCAAAGAGGTAGAGGAGGCAAAAATCAAAGAGGTAAATTCAAAGGAAGAGGTGGTAGGACTTCATATGCTAGAGGAGGTGGAAGAAGCTTTCAACCTCAATCCTATAATAACAACTATTATAATTATGCATCAGATCAGAAGGATGACATGACTCTCATCTTGAATGCAACACATAAAGCAATAGGAGAAGATCAAAGGGTATTCTATATTGACTCAGAATGTAGCAATCATATGAGTGGCAACATATCATTGATGACTGATATGGAAGCAAAGGTGAGTGGACATACAGTTCAAACAGGAGACAACACCAAGCATAAGGTGGAAAGCATTGGATCAGTGAAGACAAAGAGTGGAAGCACACTCTTAAGTAAGGTACTTTATGTTCCTAATATTCCTAAAAACTGGATAAGTGTAGGACAAATTGTGCAGAAGGGATATGAAGTCAGATTCACAAATGATGGTGTTTATGTGCAATATACAAATCAGGGATATAAAAGCATCATAACATGTAAAAAAGAAGGAAGGATTTTTACCCTCAAAGTCCAAGGTAATGTGGGATGTCTAAGTTAAACCTATGGCATAAAAGGCTAGGTCATTTTAATGAGAGAGCTATAAAAGAAATGTTAAAGAATGATGTAGTGCTTGGATTGGAAAATGTTGAAGGTCAACACATGGTATATGTTGGGGCTTCACTCACTTATTAGACATAAATACATGAAGGCATATGAAGGAAGAAGACAGACAAAGAAAAGTGAAAGCAAAACACTCAGAAAATCAAGCCTAAGTGAAGGGACAAATTCACACTTGTAATATAGTGCAGAATTAGAGTTAAATCTTGGCATAAAACTTCTACAATTACGAGTTTGAGTCTAGGAGAATGTAGACCATATGTATATAAGTCAATTTGAGTTAAAAACATAAGTGAGAACTTGATTTGTAAGTCTTAAGTGAGTAGAAAAAAAGTGAGGTTTTTTCTGAGAGAAATGTTGAGGAAAAGGTACTCAGAGTATGAGAGTTTTCCATGGCTATGAGCAGAATGAAGCCAAGCCATGTTGTACACATCTTCTCTAATAGATAACACATGTTTTTGTAGAAGTATTTAATCTAATTCCTCTTGTGTAGAGAATTCTAAGTGTTTTCATATGAGTGTGTAAGTTAGTTGATAGTTACGAGTTTTCTGGCGCACTTTTCCCTGATCTTCTAAAGGTCAGATCTCACAGTATAGTGTAAATTTTTTCATTAGTCATAGCTCATTTTGAAGCTACTACCTTCAACTACAATTGACCAAAATATCTTTGCAAAATGGGATGTGTACTTAGAGAACTGAGTCTAACAGTGAAGGTATGTCAAATCGATGAAGTCATTTTTCAGATTTCAGACATAGTTCAAATGTTGAAGTGAATTCAGAAGATTTTGAAGTTATTACTTGAAAGTTTTTCTTGGAATGTGTTACTTAACATTATCAAGAACTTCTATTAGCAAATGATCAAAAGAATTTACAAGAATCAAGTTAATACAGATCAGATTTGAAGCTAGAAGAAAAGGTGCAATTTTTGGAAAGTGAATTTTTGGATTTCACTAAGTTTAGTGATAAAGTTTTCAAATGTGGAGTGTTTCTAAGCTAATGATGGCTATGGAGGAATTCCAATATCACTTTATCTTAGTTCTTGTGGTGTTACATACACCAACAAGTGGTATCAGAGCAGAAACGTCCTGAAGAGTGAAAGGAGGTGCAGATACAAGAGGAGTTGAAGTTTTCTCCATTCAAAAGGTGAAAGCTGAGGTGTTCAACAACAAAAGGCGTCAAAGGAGCACTTCAAAGTTATTCTCAAGGGTCAAGATCTACAAAAGGTAACATACTTTAACCTTATACTCATAGGTTGCAATAGAAGCAAGAAGACTATGGCAGATCATGTATCTATTGACAAATTGGACAAAGATAATTATCCTGCTTGGGTAATGAGAATGGAAGCCTTACTTATGCGTAAGGATCTAATGGTATATGTGATAGGTGAAGAAGAAAAGCCTACATTTGAAGATGATAGTCAACCAAGGAAATAAGAATTAGAAGCTTTGAAGTTGTGGCAAAAGAAAGATGCAAGTGCAAGAGCTTATATATACAACGCTATTACAGATCATTTGTTACCACATATTAGAGGTTTAGAAAGAACTCAAGACATATGGAATGCTTTGGAAGACCACTTCCAAAACACTACTAAAGCTAGGAAGGCTAGCTTATGGTCAGAGTTTACCACATTTAAGAAGAAGCAAAGTCAGAGCATTAGTAACTATGTCACTAAGATGAAGGACTTGGCAGATAGCCTTGGATCTATTGATGAGGATATTGAAGATCATAGGTTGATAGCACAATTGCTTGTAGGATTGAGAGGAGATGAAAGGTGGAAACCTTTTGTACTTTCAACTGAACTTTCATTAAATCATTTTGTACAAGAATTGAATTTTCGCTTGGATTGATGCTTACATTTGAGCAAGATTTAAAGTCAGATGGAGATAAAGGACATAGCTCTGCTATGTATGCAAAGAATAAGAAGAAAGGTGATAAAGGTAAAACAAAGGATGAAGAAGAGCTGACTACTCAAGAAAATTATGCAAGAGGAAGAGGCAATGGCAAAGGCAAAGGTAGAGGAAATGGAAGAGGTAGAGGTAATCAGAACAATAACAAGACATGCTCGATTTGTGGATTGATCAATCAAATCAGAATCAAAGTAATAATGGTAGAGGAAGAGGTGGAAGGTTTCAGAATCAATTCCAAAGAGGAAGACAAAATTCAAGAGGAATTTTTTGTAGAGGTGGTGGAAGAAATTGGAATCACAGTAAGTCTTATAACACTACCTATTACAACTATGCAAATGATACACAGAATGAAAACCATACAACATTGATGATGAATTCAATAAGTGCATCAGAGAAGGAGGATCTCAAGTTATTTTATATTGACTCTGGTTGTTCAAATCATTTGTCAGGTAACATAGAATTGCTATCAGAATTGGAAGAAGGTATTTCAAGTCACACGGTACAAACAGGTGATAATACAAAACATAATGTGCATTCAGTTGGAAAAGTGAAGTGAAGGAGTGGAACTGATTTGCTAAAAAATGTCTTGTATGTCCCAACAATACCAAAGAATCTGATTAGTGTGGGACAAATAGTAGAGAAAGGTTTTCAAGTCAGATTCACAAATGAAGGAGTATTTGTTGAAGATCCAAAGGATGGATACAATCAAATTGTTTATGGTAAGAAGGAAGGTAGACTCTTTACTCTTAAAGTGCAAGGGAATGTTGGTCAAGCCCTTATCACACATGGTGATGAAGTACTTACAAAGTTAGACCTCTGGCATAAGAGGTTAGGACACTTCAATGAAAAAGGAATTAAAGCCATGGTGGAGAATCAATCTGTAATAGGGCTACCAAATGTAAAGAGCCAACATATGATCTACAAATGTGAAGCTTGTCAGATGGGAAAGGCACACATGTTATCATTTCAGAAGAAAGGTTTCAAACATGATGCTTTGCTAGAGCTCATTCATACAGATGTATGGGGACCAACAAAAGAAGGAATGAATTAATGGTTCTAGGTATTATGTTCTTTTTATTGATGATGCTACAAGATGGATAACCATTTATGTTTTGAAGGAAAGATCATAAGTGTTTGGAGCCTTCAAATATTTTCATGCATATGCAGAGAGAGTTACAGGTCAAAAGCTCAAGAGGCTAAGGTCTGACGGAGGGGGAGAATACTTCTCCCAAGAATTCAATTATTATCTTTGGAATGCAGGTATCAAGAGAGAAATAACTTGCAGATATACGCCTCAACAAAATGGGGTGGTAGAAAGGAGGAATAGCACTTTGGTTGAATTTGCTAGACCAATGTTAAAGGAAAAGAATTGTCCTAATTATCTTTGGGTTGAGGCTGTAAATACAGCTACATATCTTGTGAATAGATTACCATGTGTAGCTCTAAATGGAATTACCCCTTATGAAGCTTGGTGGGGTAAGAAACCAACACTTGATCATTGTAAGGTGTTTGGATCAATTGCCTATGCTTATGTACCATCACAACTCAGACATCAGCTTGAACCAAAGGCTAAAAAATATGTGTTCATTGGGTATGATGAAAAGCATATGGGTTCTAGGCTATGGAGTCCTCTAACCAAACAATTTATTGTTTCCAGAGATGTGAAATTTGATGAACAGAAGAGTTGGTATGCAGATAAAGAGTGTAATCTTGAAACATTTGAAGAAGAGTTAAGAAGAAGTGAAAGAGGTAAATCACATATGCAGGTAGATGGAGATGAAGATCATATGCAAGCAAGCACATCCAAGGTTGGATCATCTAGAAGAAATGAAGATGTACCAAGATTTGATGAAGAAGTATATGCAGATACACATGAAGAGAATGAACCAAGAAGATCAACCAGATTGAGGAGACAACCAACAAGGTATTCCTATGATACTTCTTATTTGACTCAGAAAAACTATGCTTACATGGTTAAGGAAGATAAAGAACCTCAAAGTTATGATGAAGCAAAGGGTAAGAAACAATGGGAAGAAGCAATGAAGGAAGATTTCAATGCACTTGAAGAGAACAAGACTTGGGAACTTGTTCCAAAGCCTAATGGTAAGAAAGTGATTGGAAATAAATGTGTTTACAAAATTAAGAAGCTTGCAGATTGAAGAATAGCCAAATACAAAGCTAGATTGGTGGTCAAAGGCTATGCTCAAACTTATGGCATAGAATATGATGAGACATTCAGTCTTGTAGCAAAGATGTCAACCATAAGGACAATCATTGCTATTGCACCATCAAAAGGATGGACATTAAGTCAATTGGTTATAAAGAATGCATTTTTAAATGGATATATATGAGATGAAGTGTACATGGAGTAACCTTAAGGGTTTGCAGATTACATGTATCCAAATTATGTTTGTAGATTGAGAAGAGCACTTTTTGGATTAAAGCAAGCTCCAAGAGCTTGTAATTATAGGCTTGTAAAGTATCTCAATGATCTTGGATATCAAAGTTCAAAGGCAGATGCAAATGAAGGAATCAAGGAGGTGAAGAGATTACTTGAAAAGGAATTCAAGATAAGTGATCTAGGAAAATTGTCATATTTTCTTGGAACGGAAATCACTTATGCAGATCATGGCATATATGTATCACAAGAGAGGTATCTTCTGAACCTGTTGAAGAAGTTTTGCATGGAGAATTGCAGAGAGGCATTAACCACTTGAGGTCAATCATAAACTCAGTAAATGATGGTGCAGAGTTCAAGGATATGAGGAAGTATCAATCTTTAGTGGGAAGTTTAATTTATGCTACACTAACAAGACCTGATCTTAGTTATGCTTATGGAATATGTTGAACAATGCATTGTTTGAGTGTAACATGGAATATGTTGAACAATGCATTGTTGGATTGTAACATGAAATATGTTGAACAATGCATTGTTGGAGTGTTAAATTATTATTGAACAATGCATTGTTAGTGTTAAATTATTGCTGTATTAATGTGTTTTTGATGTTTTTGATATAGCAACTGAAGCTTCGTGAGGAGAGTGCAAGGCGTGAAAGGGTGGATATCAATAATCCGAATAATTATTATTTAGCTTGTAAATTAACCCTCGTAGAAGGTTCTATTGTTAGAAACAGTTAGAAAAGTAATGTTTAGAATAAGGGTCGTTGTAGAACACAGTTTTTGTTATTGAAAGCAATGGCTTTCTGTAAAAGTTACCAACTTTTAGTTTCACGCTTGCTTTTTGAAGCCGCTCTCATGTGACCACTCTTTTCAACGTAATCAAAAGTCCTATAAATACATGCACTCTGTGGACTGTCGGAACAGAGTGCATGGGGGGAGATTGCACCCAATACTGCGTTCTGTCTAGTCTCTTGTTGCGTCTATTCTCTGTGTGTTTTCTGCATCCGTAATCTCTGTATGTGCATGAGCAAGATCCTGACAATAGTTTCACAGCGGATATCAATAATTTTAACACTCTAACAATGCATTGTTCAATAATAATTTAACACTCCAACAATGCATTGTTCAACATATTCCATGTTACAATCCAACAATGCATTGTTCAACATATTCCATGTTACACTCCAACAATGCATTGTTCAACATATTCCATAAGTTATAACATATGCAGTGGGAGTTCTTTCACAATTCATGCATTGTCCAAAGGACCCAATCCGATTGTAGGTCAAAGAGTTCTTAGATACATCAAAGGAACTTTAAAAGAAGGATTATATTATCCTTTTACATCATATATAAAGTTGAGAGTGTTGATATATTTAGGTAGTGATGTGTGTGAACACACTAGGACCGTCAGGGCACTTTTTTCCCTCTTTAGGAGGTTTTTTTCCCCCGGCTTGTATATACGCCTATTGCCTTAATGGGCTACTTATCTTTGTACATTCTCTAGTAATACATTCAGTATTGTGTGTTGTGCTCCAAGCTTTCTTCTTCTTCCTTGCACTGTTCACGTGCTTCCACAAACATCTAACTCCAACAATTGGTATCAAAGCAGGTTGTTGCTTCATCTGGGTATCATCGACACTCCTCCGGTTGCAATCTCAGAATCGCACGAATTTTGGTGAGCATACTCAACGTGTTCCCAAGATCAAAACAGCTTCGCTATGTGGTGCCGAAATCGCGATTTGAGCTGGTTTCGGCCTCCGAATGCACTATCACAGTGCTTGTGCAGGCTATTTTGTCTTTTTGTGCCAAAGGTATATACCAGTTTCTTTTCGCCAATATAAGCATCTCAAAGTTTGCTATAGGTCTAGCAGAATTCATCTGGGCAGTTTTGCTCAACTTTTTGAGATACAGTCAATTTTCTGCATCAAGGTATTTTAGTCACCGGCCATGGCTGAAAGCAGTGATGTATTTCGTATGCTGGCTGTTGAGGATAAGTTGGATGGTACCAACTACCCGTTATGGGCTTATATGATGCGACATGTGTTGGTTGCAAAAGGACTGTGGAACATTGTGCAAGGTGTCGAAAAACCTCCTATTACACCTGCAACTCTTACAACTGTAGGTACTGAAGCTGATGCATAAGGTGTCAAAGATGGTGATATTCTGCATATTCTTGTTCGTGCTTCGGTTATGCCTCATGTTCGCTCTTGCAGAACAACTAAGGATGTTTAGGATACACTTACCACATTGTACCAAGCTAGGAATGAGGCTCGTGTTGCTTACCTCCGAAAACAATTGGAGAGCGAGCACATGAATGAAGGCGATTCTATGGACAGTTTCCTAACAAAGATCAAAGACTTGAAGGAACAGTTGATTTCTGTTGATGAGGTTATACCAGATAGCTCACTTGTGTAGACCGTTCTGAATGGTCTTCTTGATTCATATCAAAGTTTTGCTTCTACTCTTCGGTTGATGATGAAAGGCAATCCAAATGCCTTGTCATTTGAAGAGTTAGTCTCTCTTCTGTTGCAGGAAGATCGGTCCAGGCAGAACATGTCCATTATGCGAGTTGCAGATCAAGCTTTCCTGGCTAGTCAGAAGGGCAAAGGAAAATGGAGCTCTTCTACTAGTAAGCAGAAATATGCAAATGCTGCACATTCGAAGAACCAAGACAAAGATGAGAAAAAAATCAAAAAAGCAGAAATTATTTTGTAAGTACTGTAAAGGGAATGATCATATCATAAAGAACTGTCCAAAACTGGCTACAAAAGAGGCAAAGAAGAAAGAGGCTGGAATGGTTGTTGCACAAGCCTCTACACCAAAAACGGAGTCTGCTAATCTTGTGCAGGAAGAAGAATGGGTGTTTACTACTGTTTGCAATTTTGACCCGTCTTCTCATGAGCAGTGCATGTCTGCAGTAGACTCAGATGTTTGGTACTTTGACTGTGGGGCGACCAAACATATTACCTCGCAGTGCAGTTTCTTCTCTTCACTCGAGCCTGCCCCTACAGGGAATACTGTTACATGCGCCAAAAAATCCTCTTATCTTGTTATGGGAGTTGGTAAGATCATTTTGACTACTGCTGATGGTAGTTCTTTCACTTTGTCAGATGCTTTATTTGTGCCAGGGATCAAGAAGAACCTGTTATCAGTTTCTGCATTAGCCAAGATTGGCTTTGTTGTGAAATTTGTTGATGATAGGTGTACTGTTTATGATCTGTCAAATGGCGATGTGATAATTGCTTCTGGCATTTTATGTCGTGGGCTGTATAAGCTCATAGACTATGAAAGATCTGTGAATGATTTGGCATGTGCAGTAAATGATTCTCAGGCTATCTCAGATACAAAGCTTTGGCATGCACGCTTTGGTCATCTGAATTTTGCTAGTTTGCTATGCCTATAGAAATCTGAAATGGTGTCCTCTTTGCCCAAAATTGAGGCACCTAGAAAACATGTTTGTGAAGGCTGTATTTTGGGTAAAATGCAGCGTTCCTCATTTCCAAAAGATGGTTCAGTTCGGGCTACTCAGAAATTGCAGCTTGTACATAGTGATGTTTGTGGTCCTATGCAGACACCTTCGTTTGGAAATTATCTTTACTTCGTGACTTTCATTGATGATTTTTCCAGGCATGCATGGGTATATCCATTGAAGGCAAAGTCCGAAGTGTTCATGTGCTTCAAACAGTTTTTGGTTTTGGTTGAAAATATGTCAGCATGTAAAATGGGCACCCTCTGTTCAGATCGAGGGGGGGAATATATGTCTTCTGATTTTAATGCATTTCTGGATAGTTCACTCATGGAGATGGCGAGGTGTATGGTCAAGAGTCAGGCTTTACCACATAGTTTCTGGCTTGACGTTGTCATGTGTGCAGCATATGTACTGAACAGGTTTCCCACTAAAGCGTTGCAGTCTATCACTCCATATGAGGCTTGGCATAATCGCAAGCCATCTGTTGCTCATCTGTGTGTTTTTGGTTGTTTGGCATATGCATTAGTGTCTGAACAACATCGCAGAAAATTGGATGATAAAGCAGTAAAATGTATTTTTGTTGTGTACAGTTCTGAAAGTAAAGGCTATCGTCTGTATCATACACAGACTAAACGCATTCTGGTTAGCCCTGATGTTGTTTTTGTGGAAGATGCTATTCATCCATTGCTTTCATGTACTAAGGAGACATCTGTTAGCTCCAAAGACATGTATGATACTTTGCTGCCTCTTTTTACAGGTGGATAGTCTAGTCCTGGTCCCAATGTGGCAACTTCTCAGCCTTTGCAGGTTTCATGTGATGATGCAGATCATTCAATTTCTGATGCAAATTTACATGATGCACTAGTTCATGAGAGAGTTGATATTGAGCAGACAAAAACTATCCCAAAATGGCTAGTGTAGACTTTGCATGATAGCAAATTAGATGCACCTCTGTCATATCGTACTCGTTCACGCTCTCATAGTGCCTCAGATTGCTATGCTATGGCTTCATCTAGTCTCTGTGATGAGAATGAGCTTATTTCGTTTGATGAAGCACAAAATTCAAAAAATTGGATGGCTACTATGCAATTTGAATATGATGCTATAATGAAGTATGGTACTTGCTCTTTATGTGACTTGCCTCCAGGCAAGAAGGCCATTGGCACTAAGTGGGTATACAAGCTGAAGCGTGAACCGGATGGTACAGTTGACAGGTATAAGGCTAGGCTCATTGCAAAGGGTTATGCACAAGAAAGAGGCATTGATTTTGATGAGACCTTTGCACCTACATGCCGTATGACTACTGTTCGGAGCATCTGTGCACTTGCAGCTCATCATGGTTGGAATGTACATCAATTGGACATTAAAAGAGCATTTCTGAATGGTGATTTGCATGAAGAAGTGTATGTTTTTCAGCCCCATGGATTTGTGTAGAAAGGGCATGAAAACCAGGTGTGCAGGTTAAAGAAGGCATTATATGGTTTAAAGCAAGCACCACGTGCTTGGTATGAGAAGATACATGCCTATCTGATTGCACATGGTTTTGAGAACAGTCCAACTTAAAGCACCTTATATGTTAAGCATGCTAATGATGTGCTTCTCATCATTGTTGTCTATGTCAACGACATGCTGCTCGGTCCTGTTGAGAAGCATATTGCTGATTTTAAGGCTGATTTGCATGCCTCATTTGAGATATCTGATTTGGGGCATTTGCATCATTATTTGGGCATTCAGTTTATGCAAGTTGATGGTGGAATGGCTTTGTGTCAAACGAAATATACTGACACATTATTGCAGCATTTTGGCCTTGAAGATTGTAAGCCTATTGCCACTCCTATGGAGACAGGTTTACGATTGAGTCTTCATGATGATGGAGATGCATTTGATGTTGTTCTCTATTAGTAGGCTGTTGGATGCTTGATTTACTTATGCATTACTCGGCTAGATATTCAGTTTGATGTCTCACAAATGAACAGGTTTATGCATTGCCCAGGGGTCAAGCATTGGCAGGCGATTAAGTGCATCTTTCACTACTTGAGTGGTACTCAGGAATACGAGTATCCCGCAACTACTATCTGGTTTGCGTATCACCACATTCTTCAATACATAATACTTAACTACACAGTACAATGATCTTCATCGCAATACGTCTACACGCACTTCGTCAATTCACCGCAATGTCGATCACTTAATACTTCATCAATGACTTAATTAATCACCAACCTTAATTAGTAGAAGGATAGATAACAGTACTCAGAATATGAAGAATATACGTTCCGCTACACTTCAGGCATTCGCCTAGACCCACACTCCGGTGACACTTACCCTCTGTTTCACGTACGCTTACTTTATTAATCAAAGGTTACAACTAATGTGCTACGCCCTTTCGGTATGCGTGCGACTTCTCAGGGTTTCATATTACATTCCATATTACAATCCGACGGCTCACACTGGCACACACGGTGGACTCGAACCCGAAAAGGAAAATTACGAAATTCAGGGTTCATCTATGATACCCTGTACATACATGGAGCGAGCTAGTTTAAACGTACGGGTGATCTTGTGTTTTAAAGAAGTTAGCATATCTTGCGAAATTTGAGGCTCAACTAATTGTACATCGGTTCTAACCGAACTCGCAGCTATTACTTGGCTTATTAAGGACTCCGCCTGAGTCTGCAAAAATGCTTCTTGTAAGTAGAACTCGTTGGCTATAGCAACATCTCGGTGCAACTTTATTTCAACGATCTCTACATCAATTCGTGATAACCTGTCAGCCTGAACTCCTAGCTGCTTTTCTCTGTGCTCGAGTTCCTGAGATTGAAGCTGCATAGTCTTATAGAAATCTTCTCTTTCTTTTTTAATGGCTTCCATCTCCTTCTTTAATTTGATATCTAGGCCAATCTCTTCTTCCAAAGCACGAATTTTGTGGAACAACTCGTCTGCAGCCTGCTTGAGTTCTTTCTCAACGTTTATTACATTCACAGCGAGCGACTGAGAGGCTTCCTCTAATATACTGAACTTATTCTTTGTTGCATACAGCTCGTTGCCTAACGCCGTCATGGCATCCTGCTTATCTGCAACCTCCTGCTTTAATCCTGTAATCTCGTTGTCCTTGTTGGCAATAATCAGATCTTTCTCTGTCAACTGTTCTTGTAGTCACTGGATTTGGGCATGCAGAGAGTGATTATCGGCTTTTGCCTCGAGTATTTCTTCCTGGAGGGGTGCGATGTCAGCTTCCAGGAGATCTACTTTGCTCTACAACTCCTGTCGAATGGTTTGTGTTGCCATCTTCAATTGGATAGGTAACTGCCGAGATAATTGAATGAGGAACTGGCCCATGGATGCCAATTCAGTAAACATAACCGGGGTGGGAAGAGAAGGTGTCTGCTGTGAAGGTTGGGAAGACAGGAGGTGGGGAGACAAGGGTGGAGAGTAATCGGGAGAAGAAGGAATTATGGGTGAGGCTTCCTGGATTGCAGTTGGAGGCAAAGAGGTAGAAGCATCGGCAGTAGTAATAAGTGTGGTTGGAGGAGGAAGGGGAAGGAGAGGTTGTTGAACCAAGACAAGGCCTGTGTCATGTTGAAGTACCGACGATATAGCAGCAACTTCGATGACGGCCTCCTCAGCACTCTGTGGTTGCTTTACCGTGTCGGCTTGATCATCGACTTCTTTGGAGGGTGATGAATGACAAACAATGACAGTGGTGTCTTCAACTGTCTCCTTCACAGCCTCAGCATCCGGTTGTGTTGTTTCGCTGTGAGAGTTCAGCTACGTCTTCCATAATAACATCTATATCCTGCTGCTTACTAGGAGAAGACTGGGCAAATTCTACCTGTAAGGAAGTGGTTGTATCATGGAATACTTCAACTTCTTGAACAGCGGTGGTTTCCTTTACTTGACTTTGGGACGGGCTGAGGCGCGTGCGTTTACGTCGGAAGAAATGCAAAAGGTCTTCATCATCGTCATCCTCTAGCATTTGTGTAGACTCCTCATGTAATAGCAGAGGATTCGTGAGAGGTGGTTGCTCTGCTTGGATCACCGGAAGAAGAAAGGTAAGAAGATGCGGCAATCAGGAATCTCATTCTTGGCTAACTGCTTTGAAACGGCTTGACATTCATGGTGAATGCACCGGAAAAAGAATGAAATAAAATTAACAGATTCTCGGGAGGCAGTGTCGATCATGGAGTAGAACGGACGGGATATGCTGTAAGTATGCTTTTGGAGGTTGAGGGCAGCGACTAAAAACTACAGTGTAGTGCGTTCCGGTTCGGGTCGACATAGAATGGCAAACTCATTAGATGAGTGCTGGGGAAAGAGTTCCTTCATGGTCGCCAATGGAAGAAGAGGTCCATCAACCAACCCCTCCTGAGGGAGACAGAACCCCGCGGCGACGGTATTGAGAGTAACTATGACATGGGGATTTAAGCATGCCAATGGCCAACATTGTTCTGTAGCTGGCATAGCCGCTATGTCCGAGATTATCTGGGAACAAATGGGTGACACGCCATTGAATGCCAAGGCAATTCAGCGAAGGCCAAGAGACCACGGATACGCAAATACTCGCTCACGTCCGGAGCGAGACCAGCACGGAAGGTAACGATATTCGCTAGAGCTTCCATAACACAAGAAAAACACGCAAGAGCAAGTACACGCATGAACACAGGTCGCACAAAGATCACAAGCACACAGGGGTGCAATAGCAAAAATCAGCATAAAGAACAGGATTAAGTAAGAACACGGGAAGAATCATATGAAAAGAAACCTAATTATCACACAACAGTGAAAATATACAGGTATAATGGTGTCATGCACGCATTAAGAGAATCGGAGACACAGAGGTGGCTATTAATCATAGTTAGATAAGAAAACAGAAGGATTACGGTCAGTTGGTCAACCAAAAATACGCAAAGAGAACCGAAATGTTGAGGGTGAACATTGGGAAAAAAAGGAGTAAAAAATACCGATGACGCATCAGGAAGAGGAAGGCGGACAATAGGGACGAAGTTTTGATCCATTGATCGCTTTAGGAAGGAGGGTACCATTGAGGGTGGATAACCAAAAAGTTGCGAGTCCCACTTGTTCGGCAATGCGGTATGGACCGAACCATCGCAATTTAAACTTTTTGGCGGATCGATTAGATTTAGCATTATAAAAGAGCACTAATTGATCGATGGTAAACACGAGGGTTTTAAGGAAATGATCATGAGTTCTTGCTTGTCTAAGTTGAACTTCCTGCAACACCAAAAAACTCTCAAGATGCTGTTCATCCAGAGACCGTAAAGCCTCCCATCTGGAAGGAAATGATTCATCCAGTAGTAATTTGTGGTCTAATGCCACTCGCAAACTAGGAACCACCAGTTTCATAGGAGCAATCGCCTCCAAACCATAAGCCAACTTGAAGGGAGTTGTCTCGGTTGCCACTTTATATGTTGTACGGTAAGCCCATAGTACGGCAAGTAGGAATTGGTCCCATCTCTCCGGGCAATCTAATACCAGTTTCTTTAAGATGTTCAACAGAGATTTGTTGGTGCTCTCAGCGAGTCCATTCGCTCGTGGATAATAGGGAGAACTGAACTTATGCACAATCTGGAAGGTTTTAGTAAGCACTTGCATTAATGTGTTTGCAAAGTTCATTCCTTGATCCGTCACGATTTCCAAAGGTAACCCATAGCGTGGAAAAATATCTTTCATCAAACATTTAATGACCATAGTAGCTGTGGCTGACCGTAGATCCCAAGCTTTGGCCCATCTAGTTGCATAGTTTGTGCATGTAAGAATATATGTGTTATTGGTGACTATCGTCGGAGGTGTAATTGGCCCAATAAAATCCAAGCCCCATTTCTGAAAGGGTTCGAGAGGCAAAACTGGTTGGAGAGGAAAGTAATGTCTCTGTAAAGGTTGACCGGAATGCTGACACTCATCGCACTATTGCACATACTTAGTCACATCATGGTACATGGTAGGCCACCATAAGCCACTCTGCAGAATCTTCTGATGGGTCAGGTCCACTGCAAAACGACCTCCAGCTGGTGCTGGATGAGCCATTGTGATTACTGAAGCAATTTCATGTGGTGGAACACATTTGAGCAGCACTCTTGAGTGATCCATGTAATATAACTGCCCTACAATTAACTGAAATCGTCGACTATACATTGCTAGTTTATGGCGAGCAGCTGAAGAGGTCATGCCGGGAGGACATCCACTGGTCAAGAAAAGCATCAATGTGTCATAATAGGAGGATTTTACCAACAATTCTTGTTGATCATCCTACACAGTCTCAGTTGCATAAATAGCAGGTGTGGTATTGTCAATGCCTTCCAGAAGTTCACCGGAATCCAACCGAGATAGAAAATCAGCAAGTGCGTGTGCGGACACTGGTCGATGTACGACTAAATAATCAAACTCTTGGAGCAACAAGACCCATCTGGTGAGTCTCCCTCCCAAATGTTGTTGGCGAACAAGGTACACCAAGGCTTCATGATCGACATGAAAAGTGAAGCGTCATCCCAGTAAATAATGCCGGAATTTCTTCACTGAATAAACTAATCCGAGACATTCACGTTCAGTGACTGAATAATTGCGCTCTGCCGGGGCCAATCTGTGGCTCACATAATACACTGGGCGGAACCATTTGTCTATTTGCTTCATCAGTACACTGCCAATTGCAATGTCGGATGCATCCATAAAGACATGAAATGACAATTCCCAATTTGGCGCTTGTAAAATAGAAGACTACGTTAACAATGATTTCAACCGATCAAAAGAGAGTTGGCATGCCTCGGTCCATTCAAACTGACGAGGACTACTGGTTATTAGTCGATTAAGGGGTGTGGCTAGATGAGCAAGCCACCGTAAATGTCGTCCATGCCACCGAATTTGTCCCAAGAACCGCATTACTTCTTTGGGTGTCTTAGGCGCAGGTGCCTCCAGTACGGGCTTCACCTTATCTGGATCAACTTGAATTCCCTGTTTGGAGATGATGTGCCCTAGCAACTTGCCGCAAGATACCGAGAATACAAATTTATTTGGGTTTAAGCACAAACGATATTCCCAACACTTTGAAAAACAGCACCGTAAATGGTACAGATGCGCCAAAGTATCACCGAATAAGGAGAATTCATCCAAGTAAACTCTCATGAATGTGGTTAGATAAGGAGAGAAAATTTCCTCCATACAACGCTGAAACATACTTGGAGCATTTTGCAGACCAAACCACATCATTGTACATGCATAAACGCCCCAATTTGTTATAAATGTTGTCTTTGGAATATCCTGCTCTGCCATTCGTACTTGATTATAACCGCTATATCCATCCAAAAAGGAATACATCTCGCGACCTTCCACATCATCTAACATGGTGTCCAAAAACGGTAGAGGGAATGGATCAGGTACGGTTGCTGCATTTAATTTCCGGTAGTCCACACATATCCGTAATTGCTTATTCTTCTTAGGGACTATGACAATAGGAGAAATCCATTCTGCATGCTCGATTGGGACAATAAACCCAACCTTCAGCAATCGATCCAATTCTACTTTGACCTGGGCTACATAGTTAGGATTCATCCTATAGCTTGGTTGTTTAATAGGTTGGGCATCTGGTTTCAGCACCACCCTGTGTTGATAAATCTGCGGGTCCAACCCCTTCATATCTCGGTAATCCCATGCAAACACATCAGAGAATTCACGTAGCAACTGCAACAAGTTATCATGGAAGGCCTCTGATAGTCCCGCCTTAATTTTTACTGTTTGTGGTTTGGTTTGATCACCTAAGTTGTAGGTAACCAATTGGTCTTCTAGTACATGGCAAACTCGTCACCCGACTGAAGCAATTTTTGTAGCATCGTATCATCCAAGGTCTATGCTACACTTGCTTCGGGTTCACCTTTCAATGGTACTATCGTAGAAGCTGCTGGACTCTAGTTATCGGCCACCATTTGTAAGTCCACATTTTCGAGTGCCATCAGATCCTTGTTGGCTTTAAGAAAAGCTTCCTTTTCATCATCTGAAAGACCATCCAGCATGTGTATAGGTTTGGCTACATATGGTCATGCATGCAAGTCGCAAGGCTTCATGTCATCCAGTGGAACAACATATTTACGGTGGTTATTCTTAAAAATCAATTCCTGCGCTGACCAATCTTGTACTACCTTAGCTTGCTTTAACCATGGTCGTCCAAAAAGTAGGTTATAGTCAAGACTAGATTCGGGTAATTCCAGAACAACAAAGGTCATTTTAAAGATGGCTCCTTGAACAGTAATAGGAATATCTCGCACCAATCCTACCGAGTGAACTCGGGATTGATCAGCCATTCGTACAAAAGACAGATTCAATTTGCATCCATCCCATCCGTTGACAAAGTGCTGCCATCGCAATGTTTACCCCAGAACCTCCATCAATTAATACCTGAGTGATTTTGTGATTCTTATACCAGACCGTAATCAATGGTACCGTATGATCCACCGTCAGATCAAGTTCAGGCTGGATTGTGGCTGTCGAAGGAGCACATGAAGGTCTTGGACTGACCTGTTGCTGGAATTGTTGTCGTATGCTAGGAACCAAAGCCAATAGTTGTCCCAATGGTAGTGTAATAGATGCCTTAGATAAGACATCACATACCGGATCAAATTTTGCTGTTCTGGTACGGTGTCCGGCGGGGTCTCCCCTACTCTTTGAGGTAGGTTTTTGCCTTCCGGTACTATCTGCGGTATACTTTGCTGCATCATCGGAACTGGATCAGGAAAAATAGTTTGCTCTTGGGTTGCCCACTTACTTTCTTTAGTAAACACCTTCTTCTGTTCATGAATTCCAGGTTCAAAAATCTCTGCAGCTAGCTATAATTGCTTTCCTGAGCGTGTTTGCACTGCTGCTGTTTGAGCGTCGACTGCTGAAATGTACACCATGTTTGCCATCGGGTGTTGTCGTTCCTTTTTCTTTTTATCGTACTCGGCCGCATCTTTACAATACCTACGGATATGCCCTATTTCACCACAAAAATGACATTTAGGTGGTGAAAGAGATGCACCTTCACCTGCTGTACCCACATTCCACCGAGTTTGTCCAAAGTTAGTTGATCATGCTCCTCTATAATTCTTGTATCCTTGGTAAGGAGTATTCCTCATTTGTGGTGGTACGTAGTGACTGGCCGGTTGCCCTTGTTCTTGGATGATAGCATTGACCGCCGCTCTACTTTGTACCTTTGCGTTATAGGGACAAGTCTCCGTACTATGGTCCGCAGTGTGGCAAATAGCACAGTACATCTGATTCAGAGCGCATGCGGAGCTAGTGTGTCCTGTGTTTTTACATTTAGTACAGTAAATTTGTTTCAGAGGATCCTGGTTTGAATGCTTGGCCGCCTTCAACCACTCTAAATCTTCAATGAATCCACCCACTTTATTTTCTAACTGTAAAGCCATTGCAATTATGGCATCCAGGGTCATTCCTCCCACACAATGAATAATCATGATCTGTTTCAATTGGGGATTTTTGTAGAGCAAAGAGGCATGAAAGGGGAGCCCCAAAATTTTCAAATTAATGGGCATATTTTTTTCTTCTTCAAAGTCTTAGGAAATTGCCTCAAGCCATGTAAATGCACTAGAGGAGTCCTCTAGATGCATAATCCCAAATCATTGTAATATATTCCTTGTAAATTAGTAGGAAATTCACCTTTTAGTTAATAAAGTGCCGGTCTCTTGTGTGAAAGGACCATTTTTAGGGCACATGTATATAAGTCACTTTGTGACTCTTTGTAGAGACTTTTTGCCATTGTGAAGAAGGAGAGCTCCTAATTTTCGAATTGCTTCTTTCTTGTAGATTTTCATCTTCTCTTTGATCTTCTATGTGTGTGTAATGCTTGGAATTTTTGTGTAGGACTGTTGTCTACCCCTCCCCATTGTTTTTGAGCTACTGTGTTGTGTGTGTGAGCTAGTAGAAGTTGTGGAGTGAGTGTGGGTGTTTCCCGCCATTCACTGTTTTGGTCATAACTTGAAGCACCGTTGTCAAAATTGAGTGAAACTAGTCCAATAGATGCGTCTCGTCGAGAGCTTCGAAACGAACCGGCTATTGGCCATGTTCAGAGTTCGGAGTTGGGAGAGATCCTCGATTTAGTGAAAACTGCTATAAGTGGTATTGCGACAGACACTTTCAGTATTTAAGTGAGTTAGAGAGGTGGATTAGTCTTTTCTTATGCATATAAGCTGAACCACTTCATTTTCCATCACGTGTGCACGTGTCCTCATACACTTGGTTAGGTCGTTTCATCGGATTGACAAATAAGCGTGTGTCAATTCCCCACTATGCGCACTTGTGTGGCAAATGATATTTAGTCTCTTTGGCACAAGTCCCTAAGACTTCTTGACTTAGGTACACACGTTTTTGGCGCCGTTGCCGGGGAACAACTCAACCAAGGTGCCTTCGTGATGGTTATAGTTCGAGAGTGACGAAATCGTACTTGTAGAAGCGAACTCGTTCAGTGGCAAGTAGTCAAACACTTCAAAACTTGTTACTTCACATCTCAGAGGTGTGTGTAATAAGTTTTTAGGTTTAGGGTTAGTAGAGAGGGAGAGAAGGAAGAGTTAGGGTTAGGTTAGGAAGAGAAGTGGAGTAGGAGTAGGCCAAGATTACCAAGAAAAATCCCAAAAAAATTTGCCAAATTAGTGTAGTTAAGTTGTAGTCACCAAAAAGTATAAAAACCAAAAATTTTAGCTCATTTCACATTTGCTATGAATGTATCAGGTAGCGATCTGTATCATTGGTGTATTATCGCGCTCTCCAGGCTTTCAAGGCTAGTTAGTGAGCTCAAGGCACAAGCACGACATCACAGAGGTAAGCTTCCATAAGATTCCAATAGCAAAAACACAATAGAAGTGCACTCACACGTGATTAAATGCGCATTTGGTATCGCGGGGTGGGACAGAGTGTTTTTTGAACTTCTTTGAGTGAGACAATAGGCTAGGAGTGAAGACGGGTGAGAGAAGAGCAAGGGGGGAGAAAAATTTTTGAATTTGGAGGTATTTTGGCTTGAGTATCGTGATCGGTTGAGTTTCTGGTATCGTGATACCAAAAATTCCCTTGTATCCTGATACTCGCCGAAGTATCGTATCGTCGATTACCAGCCTTGGTATCGTGATACCACTTGTGGTATCGTATCACCTGGTTGGTATCGCGATCTCACTTTACCAAAGTGGTATCGTATCGCGGCCCATTTTTTGGTATCGTATCGTCTCTCTTCCTAGTATCGTATTGCGATACCATTTTAGTATCGTATCATGCGAGTTGGTGGTATCATATCGCCACTTGCATTGGTATCGTATCGTCTAGTTTTGAGGTATCGTATCGCATGATTGCTAGTATCGTATCGGGCATTACTCAGGTATCGTATCGTGGGGAAATCCAGTATCGTATCGTCACTCTTTTTGGTATCATATCGTCCAAAAAGTGGTATCGTGTCGTGCAAATCCTAGTATCCTATCATCCCAATTTCAGTATCATATCGCCAGGATTCCTGGTATCGTATCGCGCAATGCATAAATATCGTATCATCTAGTTTTTTGGTATTGTATCGTGGACTCCCTAGGTATCGTATCATGACTGGAATCGGTATCGTATCGTCCAGACGTGAGGTATCGTATTGCCAAAGCATCCAGTATCGTATCGTGCTCAACAGTTGTATCGTATCGCCTGTTGTTCTCAATATCGTATCGTCTAGTCTTCAGGTATCGTATCGTGAGCTTGTGTGGTGTCGTATTGTGGACAGCTTAGTATCGCCTGGTGCAGTATCACCAAAAGTGGTATCGTCCAAAACTTTTGGAGCATTTTCAAAGGCAAATTTGAGGCATTTGAGGAGCCACTTATGGAGAGTGTTAGAGACCTAGAGAGCTTAGGAGGGTGAATGAACTTGAGGTCAGGAAGGGTGCTAAGTAGCCAGAGAAGTGTCATATCTTCCGTTGGAAGTGCCGCTCAGGTCAATCACCGCTCAGTCTATTCAGACACTTGTAGTGACTCAGAGGAAGAGATTCCCATGGCTTCAGAAGACATGTAGGGTCCCACTCCCGGAAGAAACTTCATGACCACTATAGAAATAGAGTATCACACTTCTTTATAGTACATCTCTACTAATGCCGAGGAGATCCCCATCTACCTGGATGGTTTAAATAGATCTGCGGCTAGGATGGTGTCTTCCATGGATGCAACAATTGTGCCCAGACTGGCTGTCAAGTATGAAGGTGGAGCATACATGGACAAGATGGGTCACATTTACATAGTGACTGAATACCTTGATTTGATCAATGAGAGGGGAGAGTTAGTGGGACAAGAAAACTTAGGGAGACCAAATCCTGAGGAGTAAGTGATGACCCCTAGAGGCAAGTCCCAAGTGACGTGATTCTTGAGAGGGGACTTGATACCTCAAGACGACTATTTACTGGAAGTCTATTTGATCCATGGATTGGACTTGTTACTTCAAACTGACTTACCGACTCAAGGAAGAGAAGAAAGCTTGATGACGTTTTATGATCTAAAGGATCCGGAAGATGAAACTAGAATAACATACCTAGATAAGAACCATAGAAGGTATTGGTTGGTAGATGCCATAGATAGGGCTCAACTAAAATACATGGGATTGCATGTATTCCCTCAGAGAGAGCAGGCAACCACCTCTCAGAACCCCTTCGGAACCCAACAAGAGGCAGAGCACACGATGTCGGGACAAACTAGCCAACGGAGTGTTCCGAACCGTACTCACGTACAATTCGCTGCTCCAAGAGTGGAGACACACAATCATATCCACCTGAGAATAGGAAATCAATACCGACCACCAGTAATGCCACGACCACCAATAGGATTACAGCCAGGAATACGCCTCATTAGACCAGCCATCCCCGCCTTCCCTGTAATGCCTAGACAGCCAGAACCAATGAGAAGATTGAGACCTATTTAGGTGGCCAAATGTGTGAGGAATCACTACGATGGATTGGGAGAACCTTACGACCACATTGCAGAATTTAAACAAGTTCTAAGAGCAGAACAAGTAGACGGCTTCTTCGTGCAGTATGAGTCCTTCAGACTCACCCTCACAGGAACGGCTCTGACTTGGTTTCACCCATTAGACCCCAACCAATTTGGAGATATGGAGCAATTCTTTCAAGAATTCATTGGGGAATTCACTAAGAGAGGGATTAAACACAATTCTGCGTCTTTAATCCATAGTTTCAAACAGAACCCTAATGAAACCATGAAAACAGCTGCCCGAAGATTCAATCAGTATGTTGATAGGTGTCCAGCAACAGAGAGACCCACTCAGCAAAAAATGATTTCATTATTTTTGGATGGACTAACGAATGGAACTCTAAGAACGCTAGTATACGTAAAGAAGCTACAGACATTGAGCAAATTCCTACAGGAATGTATTGACTTAGAAGACAACCTAGCGGATGATCTGAACAGTACGCCCAGCCCCACTAAATCAGAAGACTCTCGGAGTACGGTTAATTCCAATTCCAGTAATGTGGAGGAATTAGCAGAGCTAGTGGCAAAGAAATTAGGAGTCCAAGGACAGAGGAATTTCCAACAACCAGCCTTAAAAGTGCCTATGTTACGAAGATGTAGTCTATGTGGAGGAGATCACCCCACTCATTTGTGCGTCCGAGGAGGATCTGAAGTACCTCAAACGTACCCCTACAATAGACAACATTACCCTGGAACTGCCTTGTACTGTCACATAGAACAAAAATACACTAATCACACCACGGAAAACTGCCCATTCAATAGACAGGCACGACCTCTACAACCACCTCAATATCGACCATATGGATATCGACCAAGAGAGCCAGGCAGAGAGATGCCCAGGTACAATCCCTACCTAACACCACGAGGAGCATCGAGACCATACAAGCAAGCACAACATCCACAACCCCAACCAGTGTTAGGACCACAATTATCGCAGCCCCAACATGTGGTACCTGTGAAGTATGCCCAACTCGAAGAAAACTTGGAAAGAGCCATGGTACCAGCCTCAACGATGACCAATGTAGAATCAGCAAACCCTGGATACGAGCTATCCCAAGGAGATTACTATCCCTATGAAACCAATATGTTTGAGTTTGACCCAGCATACTATGGATATGAAGGCTATGACCAGGCCTATGGAACGGAGGTGGCTACTTTAATGTATACTGCACCTAAGGCACCCGCCCCTGTGAGACCACCCATTAGACCTCCAGTGCCGAGAGGACCATGTTATAGATGCGGAGGAGATCATTTTATTAGAGAATGTACCCGGCCTTACAATCCACCACCTCCTAGAACTTGGGAAGGATATTGCGGTGATTGTGGAAAGGAACATCTCTTCCATGATTGCCCAAAAAACCCCAACAAGGCTCAAGACACTGCACCTATTAATGTAATTGAAGTGATAGAAGCACCTGGAGATGATAAGGAATACACCGTGCCCTTAAAGGCCATTACACGAGCTCAAATGAAGGAACGAAAAGAAAAACAACCAGATCGGGAACAAGAAAACAATAGAACCGTAAATCTCAAAATTCAAATAGTGGAAGATTCAGAGGACCCACACGAGAATACCCAAAACATGAAAACACAAAAATGGAAGGAAAGAAGAGAGAATCTCAAAGAAAAGTGGATGAAAAACAAAATTCAAGACAATAAGAAACAAACCAGAAGCAGTAAGAAGCATAAGGAACCAGAGATTCGAGAAGAAGTTCTCATTCCATCGCTTATTCAAGAATCAAAGAAACCAGGATCAATTCTAGCTGACCCAAAACCAGACGACTTAGACATGTGGTTAAAAGCATACCAAACTAGAATTAAGGACGGACCAAATGTGGAACAACATGAAAAGCTTTACCCACAAGGAGAATTAGAAAAAGAGAGGCTTGCTATATGCAGAAAACTGATAGAGGTAGCACAAGCAACCCTAGAAAAGACTATCCCAACCCTTCCAGAGACAAGGATAGCAGAGGAGCAATACAAGAAGTGTGTCAAAGCCAAGGATAAAGAACCTAAAGAGAAGGATGACAAATGTGAGTGAGTGAAAACCCAAGACGAACCGATGTCAACAATACCTGATTTACAGGCTGACTGGCCAAAAGAATTATGGAATAGACTCCGAGAAGAACAATGGAAGAGGAATGGAGCAACTAAGCCTCCCATTGAGGAATTATATGTGGAAGTTTATCAACCAAATCCCAACATGGAAGAAGTATATGAGGAAGTATCAAGACTAGACCGAAATAGAGAAGAAGCTCAGAGCATTTCAACCCTACCAAATTACATGGGAGAATACGAAAAGGAATCTATGATAATTCGAGCACCCACAGTACAGGGAAAAGGAAAAGGAAACTCATATAAGAATTCACACAATCTAATGGAACTTAAGAAGATGAAGGTACAATGCAAACTGACTGTGGAAGTACTACTCCAGGTTAAACCGCAATTATGGAAACAATTAGCAAGTGAACTGGAATTAGGGCAGGAAAAGGACGAAAAGGAAAACAAGGGAAAAGAAAACCCATCTAAGATACAAATCCCAGTAGATAAGGTGGGAGAATTTAGTGAAGGAGACGAAGGTAATACATGCCTGCCTATCACTTACAATGGGTACATGACCAAGGCTATACTAGACACAGGAGAAGATGTAGGAATTGTCACCAAGGAGATTTGGGAGAAATGGGGAAAGGCTACCTTATATCCCACACACATGAAGCTCCAATTTGCAGATGGTCATGTGGAGAAACCCTTAGGAATATTAGAAAAGATCAAATTAACCACCTGTGGAGTTGAATTTGAACACACTTTAGCCATCTGTAAGTTTGAAAAGGCTAACAACTATGAAATTATACTAGCACGACCTTTCATGAGACAAATGCGGATAGTGCAAGATTGGGGACAAGATTCATTATACCTGCAACATCAAGGAAATACTACCAAGATAAACTTGCATACATTTTCATATAGAGATGTACCCCCATTACAGTGGAATCCCATACACAAGGAGGAAGATGACCTATCTATTCATAGTGCTGGATCAAGCGATCAATCATGGAAGTACGAGGACACCCAATTATGGATGTGTAAAGAAGCTAAGAAAGAGGATCATAAAAGGCAGCTGTGGCCAATAGGACATCCCAACTACCGACCTGTAGAGGACCCAATGTATATGCCTCAAATCTTCCCTGATGAAACATTTGAATTGCATGGATGGATGGAAATCTTAGCAACCTTAGACGTATGTGTGAATGAGGAAGTTCTAACTATGAACAAATGCATAGACGAAGAAGGCTAGGACATAAATTTGTACATGGTTGTCCTGCAAGAGGTGGAAGCAGGAGAACTCTTAGAAAAGTAGTGGAAAGAGGAATACGAGAGCATAGAGATGGAACCGGAGTTTGACTCTGAAGAATATTACCTAGAAGCTATTCATATCGAAGACAAGTATGGAATGACCAAAGTGTTAGCAATAGAAGCAGCCCCCATAGTACAAAAGCAAGAGGAAAATGTGAGTAAAATCGGACCAAATGAAGACCTTTGTGAGGTTCCGGAGCATTTTAAAAGGTATGAAGTAGAAGAGAGAAAGATAGCCATTCAGATGCCTAAGAGAGAAGCTAGAGAAGGAGAAGCGTACGACAACAAAGAACAAACAAAAAAGATCATAGTAACAGTGGAAGATGGAGAAGAAAGATGTACATACATAGGTAAAGATGTGTCAACTAATGAGGAAGAAGAATCAATACAATTGATCCAAGAATATCGAGATGTATTTGCATGGACATATAAGGATCTCAAGGGAGTGGAACCCTCTATTTTCTCTCATAGAATACCAATGACGGCAGAGGCAAAACCATCTAAACAACACCCTTATACATACAATGAGATCTATGCTGCTAAAATAAAAGAAGAAATAGACAATCTATTAGCGACTGGATTCATCTACGAAATAGAACACACGGAGTGGGTATCACCACTAGTGGTTGTGCCTAAGAAGAATGGAAAACTCAGAGTATGCATTAACGTGAAAAAAGTGAATGTAGCCACGATTCGCGATAGCTACCCTTTACCCATCACTGACCATCTATTGGAAAGAGTTGCAGGAAAAGAACTCTATAGCTTCTTAGATGGATTCTCTGGATACAACCAAGTAGCTATTGCTACTGAGGATCAACATAAGACCGCATTCGCAACTGAATGGGGAGTCTATGCTTTTTGAGTGATGCCTTTTGGACTCACTAATGCGCCTGCTACTTTCCAACAATTGATGTGTCATGTTTTCAAAGAATTCCTGAAGAAGAGCATGGAAGTGTATGTAGATGACCTATGTACATATTCAAATCAAAGACAAGACCACATTCCTGAATTGTAGAAGATATTTAATAAATGTCGACAATATAGAGTCTGCCTGAACCCAGAGAAGTGTGTCTTCATGGTAAGACAAGGGAAGATCTTAGGACACATAGCCTCTAGAAATGGAATATCCACAGATGAAGACAAGATTAAGGTCATTTTGGAGCTTCCTAGATCAAAGAATGCAAAAGAAGTGCAAGCATTTATGGGATATTGTGGATACTACAATTATCCACATGTATGCCATAATCGCCAAACCCTTGTATGGACTTTTGACTCAATTCACGTGGACAAAGGAATGCGAGAAGGCATTCAATAAATTAAAGAAGCGTCTCAGCACAGCCCCAATTCTGAAAACACCGAATTGGAACAAACCTTTTCATATTCATGTGGATGCTTCAAATTAGGCAATTGGATGCATTTTAGCTCAGTCGGCAGGTGAAGGAAAGTTAGATCACCCAATTGCCTATGCGAGTAGACAACTAAATCAAGTTGAGAGGAACTATACAACTACAGAGCTAGAAGGATTAGGAATGGTCTATGCAGTGAAAAAATTTAGACACTATCTCTTAGCCAACAAGTTCAAGTTCTTCACAGATCATCAGGCATTATTTTACTTGGTCAATAAGCCCTGTAACACAGGAAGACTGGTGAGATGGTTTCTACTATTGATGGAGTTTGACTTCGAAGTAATAGTGAAAAAGGGAAATACCCATGTAAGAGCAGATCACCTCTCTAGGTTAACACATGGAGAACCACCAAGTGGAGTACCAGACGAATTGCCAGACACTTATTTGTTTAATCTAGAAGTGTGTCCAAAGTGGGCAGAAAAGCTAATTCCGATACTCACTCATGGCCCACAACACTCAATCAATAAAGAGAGTAAAAAGGAAATTCTACAGTAAAGAAATTTGCACATTATTGCGGGAAGTGTGTACTATAAGGAACCCAATGGCGTAGTGCTAAGATGTTGAGGAGGACGAGCAAAGGAAGCTAATTGAACAAGCTCATGTGAACAAATGGGGGACACACAAAGGGACTCATGGAACTATAAGGGAATTAAAACGACTAGGAGTATACTGGCCTGACATGCCTAAGGATGTCCATGATCATGTGAGTAGCTGCGCAAAATGCTAGGAGACTATCCCCGAGGATCATACATCCATACCTTTCTCAACAATAGCACCCAATTGGAGCAAAACATTGGATGTGGAAACTTATGTAGGAAGCTGCGAGACTTGCAAAGGGCTAAATACCCGATAGAGATGACATGCCATTGAGACCTATGGTCTACGCTAGAGTATTTTCCAAATGGGGGTATAGATTTTGTAGGACCCATTAATCCACCAGCCAAAAGGTCTCATGCCGAATATATTATAGTAGCCACCGATTATTTGACAAAATGGGTAGAGGCAAAGGCTACTAAAAAAAACGATGCTCAAACCACTGGTAAGTTTCTTTTTGAGCATATATTCACTCGTTTTGGATTACCAATTGAGATTGTGAGTGATTGAGGAATGCACTTCATTAATGAAGTAATAGACACTCTAATGAATGAGTTCTTAGTGATCAATAAAAAATCAGCCCCATACCACCCCCAAGACAATGGTCAAGCGGAAAGTTCCAATAAGGTGTTATGCACAGTATTGACAAAGATTGTCAATAATGGGAGGTCTGACTGGGACAAACAATTGCATCATGCAATTTGGGCCTTCCGAGTCGCGTACAAGACTGCCATTGGAACTACCCCATTCAATCTAGTATACGGACAGAACGCAATTCTGCCTATTGATTTTTTGATACCCACTTTGAGAGTAGCCCGACAGCATGAATGGACCGGACATGAATTATCCCAACAACTAGACCAAATCGAGAAACTGCATGAAACTCGGTTGCAGGCTGTCGCAGGAATCTATGCGGCCAAGAGAAGACAAAAGGCATATTATGATGCACATATAAAAGACAAAGGACTAAAAGAACATGCAAATCGTAAACAAACAAAAACAGAGCCAGCCAGAGCCACACTAAAGTCATCAACATGGAATTCTATCGGCAGAATTCCACAATACAGACATCCTAACCTGAAATGGGTTTGCAAGGACCAAATGAATGGATCAAGGAGCAACACAAACACAAGTCAATCCTAATCAGAAGGTGCAGAAAAATATGAACTCCTCATCGCAAAGACCAGAATCAAAGGATCTGTTGAGAGTTTGGCTCCCAAAGTCATTGGTAGCGGCACAAAGGAATCACCGACAAATATGGATTCTAAAGAATGTTTGACAAGTAGCACGACAGGAAATCGACAACCAAAAAGAAATAGCCTATTGATGAGCCAGCAGTGCGAGAACAAACAAGACCAAACAAGTACATCAGATTGTAGCTAAGAAGACACCGGCGATTCAGGAAGTTAAACCAAGGAAAAGGCGACGTGATGAGAGGACGAGAGCTCATACTTCAATGCTCCAGTGGATATGGAAACCAAAGAACGCGCATGAACCGGAAGAAGAGGACCATCAGGCTCCCAATTGCACTCGTGAAGTATCAAATGCAC
Source organism: Ceratopteris richardii (assembly GCA_020310875.1). Classification (NCBI taxonomy): domain Eukaryota; kingdom Viridiplantae; phylum Streptophyta; class Polypodiopsida; order Polypodiales; family Pteridaceae; genus Ceratopteris; species Ceratopteris richardii. The sequence continues at coordinate 129,704,072 of CM035417.1, read as the reverse complement.
CTAAAGTATGCATAATAGGGCCACATTACGAGGCCAGGCATTCGGCACTTGATGTACATAACAAAATTAGTGGTGCACATCCTCCAATGGGGAATAGGTCATAGCTTCAACTTCCTTAGGAATGGACCTACTATGTAAATAAATAAATGCTTCGGCTTTACTAATCCTTGTTTTCTTTCAGAAAAGAAAAGAAAAACATGCGGTAAGAGATCTTACTTGTGCAAGCTAGGGGAAAGGAGTGATGAAATGAATGACATGTCACTGCAAGTCACATCACTTGTTGTATATTATTGAACAATACATTGTTAAAGTGTTATATTATTAATATATTAATATGTTTTTGATGTTTTTGATATAGCAGCTGAAGGTTCGTGAGGAGCGTGCAAGGCGTGAAAGGGCGGACATCAATAATCCGAATAATTATTATTTATTGTGTAAATAAACTTGCATAGAAGGTTCTATTGTTAGAAAAGTAATGGTTAGAATAAGGGTCGTTGTAGACCACAGTTTCTGTTATTCAAAGTAATGGCTTTCTGTAAAAGTTACCAACTTTTAGTTTCACGCCTGCTTTTCGAAGCCGCCCTCATGTAACCACTATTTTCGACGTAATCAAAAGTCCTATAAATACATGCACTCTGTGGACTGTCGAAACAGAGTGCGTGGGGGGAGATTGCACCCAATACTGCGTTGTGTTTCGTCTCTTGTTGCGTCTATTCTCTGTGTGTTTTCTGTGTCCGTAATCTCTGTATGCGCGTGAGTAAGATCATGACAACAGTGGTATCAGAGCTCTGCACGCGTCAATACAGAGGGTTCTGTTCTCTGTTTGCGATTCCGATTCTGATTCCGTCTCCGTCCGATTCCGGTTTCAGTTTCAGCTTCGGCTTCTGCTTCTGTTTCTGTTCCTGTTCCAGAACCAGAACCTACGTCTTCTCCTACGTCTTCTCCTTCGGCTTACTCCAAGGCGTCGACTAAGGCGTCGACCAAGGCGTCGACCAAGGCGTCGACCAAGGCGTCGACCAAGGCGTCGACCAAGGCGTCGACCAAGGCGTCGACCAAGGCGTCGACTAAGGCGTCGACTTAGGCAATAACTTAGGCAATACATTGGCACCCAAGGCTCCCTTGGCGACCGTTGGCTACGCGCGAGGCAATTTTAATTTTTGAGTGGTAATAGAGAGGTTTAGAGTCCCTAAGGTAGGAGGATTTGAACCCACAACCTCCTACTTTCAAGGGAAGTACTTTGACCACTCCACCATCTCTTGGAGTTGTACTCAAATTCTCTTTCTTTGGTACTTGTGCAAGGCGCTCGCGGCAATTTCAAGGATGGACTCAACAAAGAATTAAGTGTAACTTTCAATCCGTAGGTCGGATTGAGGCGTGTAATATACCGTTGGAAAGCTCTCGGAACGAAGTTTCCAATGAGCTAGCTTGCAAGGGTGAAATCCTTGGTCATATTTGGGTGGCACTTGATTGAGTGTTCAAGATACCAAGCAAGGTTTAGAGCAAGGATCCAAGAGCACCATGGAGAATCACAATAATTCACCTTTACCTGGAGTCTCATTCGAGCAAGAGTTAGAGATTATGAACCAAGAACTTCATGCACTTCAACAAACCATACAAGGACGTTATGCTATGCTTCAATTCGACGGACGAAAAGATGGCCGCTTTGTCTTATCATGGCTATCCCTATTCAACGATTTCTTTTCCGATGGGTTATATTCAGAAAATCAGAAAATTGAGTTTGCCACCAATTATTTGGTAGGACAAGCGCAGTTATGGTGGAATGATCTTTCTCGTCGTGCAGATTGTCCACGCACCTGGAAGGCTTTTCAAGAAGAGTTTAAAGATTCATTCTTACCTTTACAGTTTACCTTACCTGTTTGATAATTGTGATGTATTTACATATTGAATTTAGTCTATAGGAGCATATTACCTTTAATTTTTGAGATTTTGTTTTACTGCTATGGAAAGATATCTCCGATCTCTTTATAGAGTAGCTATCACATATCTTTTGAGCTTCTCTTCCAAGATCAAAAGAATTTGGACTTTACCCATTCATCCTGAAGGCATATTGTCCTGCTATTATGATAAAGGGGTGGATCATCTTCAGCACCTGCACACATCGGCAAATTACTTTGTAACCATCCAGATACGTTTCTTGTCAATTTATATGCATAGTTGTCTTCTTTTTGCATCCACTTACATTTTGGACATGCATGTTTTGCATCGTACATGGAATATACGCATCATTTAAACATGGTTTGTCTTGTATGGTACATGAATTCTTATTGCAGGGACAGGTATGTATTTTATTGCAGGTTAGCGAGGAGAAAAAAATACATATGTCAGGGTGTGTAATCCCCTTTTGGTCTCTTTATGTATCATGGAAATTGTTTGTCGGAAATTTTCCGGTTTTCAAAATCACACCGTTATGCTGCCAAAATTTTTACAAAATTCATATGCACATGCATTCAAGTATAAATTCCTGATTAGAAAATTCATTATTATTTTATCATATCCAGATATTCATTTTTGTCATCACTTTTGGATTACATTATTTTTACTTAATTTCTGCATATCATACACAAACACATTAATGTAACAGCTCCATGAACATTTCCATGCATGTATTTTTACATGGCACATGCCTATTTTCTTTATTCAGTGATGAAACATGTGACTGGCCATCCATGTTTATTCTTTTATCACCTGAGGTCAGTTGCTTGTTCAACTGAGGGGCATGTTATACCTTATGGAAAATGTTGAACAATGCATTGTTGGATTGTAACATGAAATATGTTAGCCAATGCATTGTTGGATTGAAATATGGAATAGCCAATGCATTGTTGAATTGTAACATGGAATATGTTGGCCAATGCATTGTTGGATTGTAACAGTAATATGGACTATGTTGAACACGGCATTATAATTGTTAGAGTGTTGAATGATTTTATCAACTGAGGTTAGTTGCTTGTCAACTGGGAGGCATGTTGTATATTATTGAACAATACATTGTTAAAGTGTTATATTATTAATATATTAATATGTTTTTGATGTTTTTGATATAGCAGCTGAAGGTTCCTGAGGAGCGTGCAAGGCGTGAAAGGGCGGACATCAATAATCCGAATAATTATTATTTATTGTGTAAATAATCTTGCGTAGAAGGTTCTATTGTTAGAAAAGTAATGGTTAGAATAAGGGTCGTTGTAGACCACAGTTTCTGTTATTCAAAGTAATGGCTTTCTGTAAAAGTTACCAACTTTTAGTTTCACGCCTGCTTTTCGAAGCCGCCCTCATGTAACCACTATTTTCGACGTAATCAAAAGTCCTATAAATACATGCACTCTGTGGACTGTTGAAACAGAGTGCGTGGGGGGAGATTGCACCCAATACTGCGTTGTGTCTCGTCTCTTGTTGCGTCTATTCTCTGTGTGTTTTCTATGTCTGTAATCTCTATATCCGCGTGAGTAAGATCCTGACAACATCACTAATGCTATGTCTTCTATGGAAGCTAACGCTCTTTTCAATACAAGTGCAGATGGCTTCTGAAGATTCTGAAGCAACTATTCAGGAAGACGTATTGGAATTCCCCTTACAAAGTGTGACTAAAGCAAAGGGACACTGGTTTAGAGAAGATCAACTGGTTGGGGAGTACCTATTCCTTGTGACCATCAAGATCATGGACACGGATCATCAGTTCCCGGTTATGTCCCAAGATTTTAAAGTGGTGCATGAGCTTCCGACTACCATTGACATCATGAAGAAAGTGGGGATCCACAAATATTTTGAATTGCCAATCCACAAACCCGACTTTCAAAGGTGCACTCTAGTTATGAATAATTACAACCAGCGCTACATGATCCATTGGTGCCAGAGGCAAGAGTCATGGATGCAGTCGGTGAATGGGTCATAATCCAATTTACACTTGATCTAATAAAAGAATCTTTTGGATGGGAGAAGGATGGCAATATGGTATTAAAAGAAGAAAGTCGAGGAGCAAATACCAGGACCTTTACGGACATAAATCGCATTGATATTGAGGAGGAAGTAAGACTCATTCACTAGCACTTTTGTTTCCCTAACATGCATAGATACACTACCCCTCAGAAAATCATAGTACAGATGCTCTCACATGCGATCAAAAAAATTGGGAATCAAATTAATATGACTCCTTATATTCAAGAAAGGCTATTTGAGGCAAAGAAGGAGTGGAACCACAAGAAGTTCCTGAATGGCAGTGTAGCTCTGACCATCTTGATATATCATGCCTTGGGCATTAAAGAGCACTTGCAAGAAATGCCATCTTCAGAAGCCATGGCTAAATATGCCAAGGTCGCCACAGTCCCAAGAAAGAAAAAAGGAGTCACGATCATTGAGGAGGCAGAAACTAGCTCTCAACCCAAAATGAGAGGTACAAAGCGATTAAGGGAAGTAATGCAAGTAGAAGCGGAAGTCTCAGCCACAAAGAGGGTACACGTGCTCCCGAAGACAAGAATTGAAGAGCAGAGATCAATTACAGAAGAGGAATTAACAAGAGCCCTAGAAAACACACATCAATACACAGAACGTCAAGTTAATCTACCAGTGCAAGGGCACCATTACTAGCAAGCCCAACAAGACATAGAAGTAAAAAAGAGGCTAACCAAGGTGCATCGGTATAGAGAATTAGGGCTGGTCAATTCAAGCTCCTCTTCACATACACAAGAAGAACCAGACACCTCCCTACTAAATACGGACATTCGAAGTGAGTCAAAAGATGATGGGCAATGGGAGGAATTAAATGAAGTAAACTACAATGCAGAAGAAGAGGGCATGAAGGTGAATGACACCCCCATTAACCCCAATCAAGACACCGAAGACAAAGAGGTACCCCAAGAAGGAATACATGTCATCAAAATAAATGAGACCTCCACAATTCAAATCCAAGAGACTACACTTATAGGAGAAGGTCCATTCAAGAATCCAAAGGAATAACCAAAAGAAGCTACGGTGGAAGAAGCAGAACCCTTCACTCCAATAAGGGTTGTGGCAGAACCCTCCCCCATGGATGTTACATTTCAAGGGAGTTCCACGAGAATTATCGATCTAGATGAAGAAAGAAAAAGATAAGTAGCCCATTAGGGCAATAGGCGTATATACAAGCCGGGGGAAAAAAACCTCCTAAAGAGGGAAAAAAGTGCCCCGGCGGTCCTAGAGTGTTCACACACATCACTACCTAAATATATCAACAAATCCCCCCTAGGAGTGATGCGGTGAACAAGGAGCTGGCACTCATGTATAAGGAAGTGCCAAGCTATGTGGAAATCACTCCACAAAAGGAAGTAAGCCCAAAGCTTTGCGGAAAGCTTCAAACTTCTCCCAGAGCCTTCGTGAAAAGGTCTGCAATGTTCTCCTGCGTGGGCACATATGCCAAGCTGATCTCCCCAGCAGAGAACCTCTCCCTCACATAGTGATAATGCACCTCAATGTGCTTAGTGCGAGCATGGAACACAGGGTTCCTCGCAACTGCCAATGCGCTCTGACTGTCAGTGAAGATGGTGGTGGCAGAAGACTGGCCAACACCCAAATCAGCCATAAGGCGTCTAAGCCACACACACTCAACAGTCGCTGTGAAAGATGCCCTATACTCAGCCTCACAACTGGAAGTGGCCACAGTAGGCTGCTTCTTGCTCAACCAAGATATACATGAGCTACCAAGCATGAAGCAAAAACCATTGGTGGACACACAAGTGTCATAGCAACCAGCCCAATCTGAGTCAGAAAAAGCATGCAAATCTGGCGGTAGTGATCCCCCCTTGGGATAAAACAACCCAAGTAGCCGAGTACCACTCAAGTAGCGAAAGATGCACTTAACCGCTTTCCAATGCGTGACTCCTGGGCAATGCATAAACCTGCTCATCTGTGAGACAGCAAACTGAATATTTGGTCGAGTAATGCATAAGTAAATCAAGCATCCAACAGCCTGCTGATAGAGAACAACATCAAATGCATCTCGAGCATCATGAAGACTCAATCATAAACCTGTCTCCATAGGAGTGGCAATAGGCTTACAATCTGCAAGGCCAAAACGCTGCAATAATGTGTCAATATATTTCATTTGACACAAAGCCATTCCACCATCAACGTGCATAAACTGAATGCCTAAATAGTGATGCAAATGCCCCAAATCAGTCATCTCAAATGAGGCATGCAAATCAGCCTTAAAATCAGCAATATGTGTCTCAGTAGGACCAGTGAGCAGCATGTCATCAACATAGACAACAATGATCAGAAGCACATCATTAGCACGTTTAACATATAAGGTGCTTTCAGTTGGACTGTTCTCAAAACCATGTGCAATCAGATAGGCATGTATCTTCTCATACCAAGCACGTGGTGCTTGCTTTAAACCATATAATGCCTTCTTTAACCTGCAAACCTGGTTTTCATGCCCTTTCTGCATAAAGCCACGGGGCTGAAAAACATACACTTCTTCATGCAAGTCACCATTCAGAAATGTTGTTTTAATGTCCAACTGAAGTACATTCCAACCATGATGGGCTGCAAGTGCACAAATGCTCCGAACAGTAGTCATACGGCATGTAGGTGCAAAGGTCTCATCAAAATCAATGCCTCTTTCCTGTGCATAACCCTTTGCAACAAGCTTAGCCTTATACCTGTCAACTGTACCATCAGATTTATGCTTCAGCTTGTATACCCACTTAGTGCCAAATGGCCTTCTTGCCAGGAGGCAAGTCACATAAAGACCATGTACCATTCTTCATTATAGCATCATATTCAGATTGCATAACAGCCATCCAATTTTCTGAATTTTGTGCTTCATCAAAAGAAACAGGCTCATTCTCATCACAGAGACTAGATGCAGCCATAGCATAGCAATCTGATGCAAAGGAGGCACTATGAGAGCCTGAACGAGTACGATATGACAAAGGTGCATCTAATTTGCTGTCACGCAAAGTCTGCACCAGCCATTTTGGCATAGTTTTTGCCTGCTCAATATCAGCTCTCTCATCAACAAGTGCATCATGTAAATCTGCATCAGCAATGGAATGATCTGCATCATCATATGAAACCTGCAAAGGCTGAGAAGTTGCCTCATTAGGACCAGCACTAGCCTGTCCACCTGTAAAAAGAGGCATCAAAGTATCATACATGTCTTTGGAGCTAATAGATGTCTCCTTAGTACATGAAAGCAATGGCTGAATAGCATCTTCCACAAAGACAACATCACGGCTAACTAGAATGTGTTTAGTCTGTGGATGATACAGACGATAGCCTTTACTTTCAGAACTGTACCCAACAAAAATACATTTTACTGCCTTATCATCCAATTTTCTGCGATGTTGTTCAGGCACTAATGCATATGCCAAACAACACAAAACACGCAGATGAGCAACAGATGGCTTGCGGTCATGCCAAGCCTCATATGGAGTGATAGACTGCAATGCTTTAGTGGGACACCTGTTCAGTACATATGTTGCACACATGACAACCTCAAGCCAGAAACTATGTGGTAAAGCCTGACTTTTGACCATGCACCTCGCCATCTCCATGAGTGACCTCTTCTTTCGTTCAGCAACTCCATTCTGTTGAGGTGTATACGGCACTGTACACTAGTGTTTTATCCCATGTTCAGCCAGAAATGCATGAAAATATGAAGACATATATTCCCCCCCTTGATCAGAACGGAGGGTGCCCATTTTACATGCTGACAGATTTTCAGCCAAAACCAAAAACTGTTTGAAGCACATGAACACTTCGGACTTTGCTTTGAGTGGATATACCCATGCATGCCTGGAAAAATCATCAATGAAAGTCATGAAGTAAAGGTAATTTCCAAAAGAGGGTGTCTGCATAGGACCACAGACATCACTATGTACAAGCTGCAATCTTTGCGTAGCCCGAACTGAACCATCTTTTGGAAAGGAAGAACGCTGCATTTTGCCCAAAATACAGCCTTCAAAAACATGTTTTCCAGGTGCCTCAAGTTTGGGCAAAGAGGACACCATTTCAGATTTCTGCAGGCGTAACAAACTAGCAAAATTCAGATGACCAAAGCGTGCATGCCAAAGCTTTGCATCTGACATAGCCTGAGAATCATGAACTACACATGCCGAATCATTCACATATCTTTCATAGTCTATGAGCTTATACAGCCCATGACATAAAATGCCAGAAGCAATAATCACATCGCCATTTGAGAGATCATGGACTGTACACCTGTCATCAACGAATTTCATAACCAAGCCAATCTTGGCTAATGCAGAAACTGATAACAGGTTCTTTTTTATCCCTGGCACAAATAAAGCATCTGACAAAGTGAAAGAACTACCATCAGCAGTAGTCAGAATGATCTTACCAACTCCCATAACAGGATAAGAGGAGTTATTGGCGCATGTGACAGTATTCCCTGTAGGGGCAGGCTCGAGTGAAGAGAAGAAACTGCACTACGAGGTAATATGTTTGGTCGCCCCACTGTCAAAGTACCAAACATCTGAGTCTACTGCAGACATGCACTGATCATGAGAAGATGGGTCAAAACTGCAGACAGTAGTAAACGCCCATTCTTCTTCCTGCACAAGATTTGCAGACTCTGTTTTTGGTGTAGAGGCCTCTGCAACAACCATTCAAGCCTCTTTCTTCTTTGCCTCTTTAGCAGCCAGTTTTGGACAGTTCTTTATAATATGATCATTTCCTTTACAGTACTTGCACAACAATTTCTACTTTTCTGATTTCTTCTCATCTTTATCCTGGTTCTTCGATTGTGTAGCATTTGCAGATTTCTGCTTACTAGTAGAAGAGCTCCATTTTCCTTTGCCCTTTTGACTAGCCAGGAAAGCTTGATCTGCAACACGCATAATGGACCTGTTCTACCTGGACTGATCTTCCTGCAACAGAACAGAGACTAATTCCTCAAATGACAAGGCATTCGGATTGCCTTTCATCATCAACCGAAGAGTAGAGGCAAAACTCTGATATGAATCAGGAAGACCATTCAGAACGGTCTGCACAAGTGAGCTATCTAGTATAACCTCATCAGCAGAAATCAATTGTTCCTTCAGGTCTTTGATCTTTGTAAGAAAACTGTCCATAGAATCACCTTCATTCATGTGCTCACTCTCCAACTGTTTTCGGAGGTAAGCAACACGAGCCTCATTCCTACCCTGGTACAAAGTGGTAAGTGTATCCCAAGCATCCTTTGCTGTTCTGCAAGAGCGAATGTGAGGAATAATGGCACGTTTGACAGACAAAGCTATCAATGCATATGCCTGGGCATCTCTGCCATCCCAACGAATCTGCTCTGCAGTAGGTGCAACAGAAACAACAGCACGAACAGGAATCTGCGGAATATCATCTTCAACACCATCTTCATCAGCTCCAACACCTGTATTTGCAGTACCTGTCGTTACAAGTGTAACAGGACGTCTTTCAACACCCTGCACAATGTTCCACAATCCTTTTGCAACCAGTACATGTCGCATCATATAAGCCCATAATGGGTAGTTGGTACCATCCAACTTATCCTCAACAGCCAACATACGGAATACATCACTGCTTTTAGCCATGGCTGGTGACTAAAATACCTTGATGCAGAAAATTGACTGTATCTCGAAAAGTTGAACGCAACTGCCCAGACGAGTTCTGCTAGACCTGTAGCAGACTTCGAGACGCTTAAACTGGCGAACAGAAACTGGTATATACCTTTGGCACAAAAGGACGAAATAGCTTGCACAAGCGCTGCGATAGTGCATTCGGAGGCCGAAACGAGCTCAGATCGCGATTTTGGCACCACACAGCAAAGCCGTTTTGATCTCGGAAACACCCTGAGTATGCTCACCAAATTTCGTGCGAATCTGAGACTGCAACTGGAGGAGTGTCGACGGCGCCCTAGAAGAAGCGACGACCTGCTCTGATACCAATTGTTGGAGATAGACGTCTGCGGAAGCACGCGAACAGCACAAGGAAGAAGAAGAAGCTTGGAGCACAAACACACAATACTGAATGTATTACTAGAGAATGTACAAAGATAAGTAGCTCATTAGGGCAATAGGCGTATATACAAGCCGGGGGAAAAAAACCTCCTAAAGAGGGAAAAAAGTGCCCCGGCGGTCCTAGAGTGTTCACACACATCACTACCTAAATATATCAACAACGAGAAGCAAAAGCCTGTCAAGGGACGACAGAGACAAAAAGGGGGAGAGTGTTGCAAAGCAAAGAGGCACGAAAGGGGAGCCCCAAAATTTTCAAATTAATGGGCATATTTTTTTTCTTCTTCAAAGTCTTAGGAAATTCCCTCAAGCCATGTAAATGCACTAGAGGAGTCCTCTAGATGCATAATCCCAAATCATTGTAATATATTCCTTGTAAATTAGTAGGAAATTCACCTTTTAGTTAATAAAGTGTCGGTCTCTTGTGTGAAAGGACCATTTTTAGGTTATGAACCACGGAGTAATAGCGTCGTCCGATAAATTGGCATGCGCTGGTGGCAACTGCCATAAATGAGTCTGAAATAGAGTGACATAGTCTTGAACATTCTAGTGTAGCTTCTGCCTGTTATTCTGCAGATAATAAAAAATTTTTGCTGGGTTTTTCTTTAACCAGAATCGTTGCAGAAATGTATCCTTCACTCTAAACCTTAGTATCGAAATTGGCTAGACTTGCACCTAAAAATAGTGAGTGCAGTAAATTCCTACCGAACAGAGCCGCAGTATCACTGAAAAGCACCGAATTGTCACCGGAGAGCACTGAATTGTCGTCGGAGAGCATCGAATTGTCACCAAATATCACCAAATTGTCTCCAAACAATGCTGAATTGTCACCGGACAGCGCCGAAATACCACCACGAACTAATGTACTGTCCTCATTGATGGAGAGTGTTAATCTCCAAAAGAACAAGTTACTCTTGTATTTAGAGCACCTCTATAACAAGAATAACTCAAACCTTCACCAATTTTAGAAGATCAATACTCAATTGTCAAATTCTTGAACAAACTGTGAAGAAGGAGATTACACAGAAAGTCTGCTGCACATAATTCACTCATTGCTTTATCAAATGTGTAAAGTTTTTTATAAAACTTTGTACGAGGTGTCGTCTATAGATTGCGCACCTTCTGCAAGTTGAATTACTCCAAAAGATTCAGTAAATCTTGAGAAATAACTTCAACAAGTCACCTATGTCTAAAACTGTTCTTCTGAGAAGTCGATTTAGACACCTATGCCTTTAAACCTTTGGTTCTCTCAATCTAGAACACGTTTCTACAAATGCTTTTAGCCACAAGTAGCTTACCTTCCAACTTAAAGATTAAGTACTTGCTTGCTCAAAACTTTAAACTTTGGAAGGAGAATTGATCAAAACATTCGTATCGAATTTTGCACCTCCTGTAACTTCACTTCTTCTCATTTACATATGCAAATGTTCCTACACTCAATTCTCTCAGCCTGATCACAATTGAAAGCTGAAAATTTGTACAGAAGTCGATTACCTATAGACTTAGACTTGTACAAAAGCATTTCACAAAAGATCTAACACGGAAGGAGAAAATTCAGAAATATCGGGCACAACATTTTCTTCATTTCTGAGGAAAAATACAACTGAGTGATGAGAGAGTCTTGACTCACTTCTAAGATGTCTAATGACACATACAACTTCTGATTACTCTATTCTCATGCTCTCTCATACTTGCCCCGACATTTTCCATAAGTATATATAGACAAAAATTTACAAGCTTATGACTACTCAAAGATATAAGTGAACTATCTCTGAAATAATGTACATATGTGTACACATCTTCCTCTTCTGAATGTATTCTTCTTCCATGCTTCACAACTTGAATCTTTCCTTCAAACCTTGACTTCAACTCTTCATCAAAACATCAATTGTTGATTGTCCTGCACCAACAGCTCCCCCTCAATCATCAATTGAGGTTTTCTCTATCTTCTTTATGCCTGCCATGTCTTTGAATTTATGTAGCTTTGGTCCATCCAAGCTTTTGGTAAGCATATCAACTATCTGATCTTTTGTTGAAGTATGTATGACTTCAATTTCTTTATCCATCACCTTCTCTCTCAGAAAGTGATACTGAATCTCAATGTGTTTAGTCCTTGCATGAAACACATGATTAGCAGCTAAATACAATGAACTCATGTTATCTCCATAAATGATAGGTGTATTCTGTATGGTGTCAAAACTCTTCATGAGAGTCTTAAGCCATATCACTTCCTTTGCAGCTTCAACCATACCTTTGTACTCAGCTTCTGTAGATGATAAAGCAACTGTGTGCTGCTTCTTTGAACACCAAGAGATTAACTTATCTCCCACATAACACAAGTCTCCATATGTTGATCTTCTATCATCAGGATTACCTACCCAATCTGCATCACTATATATTTTGATGTTTGTATCTGATGTAAAACCATAATACAAACCCTCTTTGAGTGTACCCTTAATGTACCTCAACACTCTTTGACCTGCAATCCAATGTTCTTTCCTAGGACAATGCATGAATTGAGACAAAACTCCAACTGCATATGATAAATCAGGCCTAGTTAATGTAGCATAGATAAGACTACCAACCAAACTCTGATATAGCTTCATATCCTTGAATTCTTCTCCACCATATCTGCTCAATTTGTGATTCACCTCCATTGGAGTAGGTGCTACCCTGCAATCATTCATTTTCAACTTGTTTAACAAGTTTCCCAAATACCTTTCTTGAGTCACATACACTCCATGTTGAGTGTATGAAATCTCCATGCCCAAGAAATATGACAAGTCTCCCAAGTCACTGATTTTGCTTCTTTAGGCTTTGAATTCCTTTCTCATCTGTACCTGTAATAATTATATCATCAACATATATGCACATGTAAATGAACCCATCATCACTTACTTTAACAAGCAAGCTACTATCTGCCTTAGATACTTGAAATCCAAGTTCTTTCAAGGACTTCACAAGTCGATAATTCCATGCCCTTGGGGCTTGCTTCAAACCATACAAAGCTCTCTTGATCTTACATACATGATCTGGATACCTTCTGTCTCTGAATCCTTGAGGTTGCTCCATGAAAACATCATCTAAAATGTAACCATTTAAAAAAGCATTCTTCACATCTAATTGACATAATTTCCAACCTTTACATGCAACAATGGCTATGAGTGTCCTAATGGTTGTCATCTTTGCCACAGGACTATAGGTCTCATCATAATCAATACCATATGTCTGAGCAAACCCTTTCATAACAAGTCTAGCTTTATACCTAGACACACTTCCATCTGCAAACCTCTTAGTCTTGTAGACCCATTTGCATCCAATAATGTTCTGACTATTTGGTTTAGGAACCAAATCCCATGTCTGATTCTCCATTAATGCATCATATTCTTCCTGCATAGCTTTCTCCCAATTTTCCTTACCTTTTGCCTCTTCATATGTGGAAGGATCTTCATCTACCTTTATCATGTAAGCATAATCTTTGGTAGCCAAAAAAGAAGTGTCATAGCTATACCTTGTAGGTTTCCACTTGTGTCTTGATGACCTTCTGAGTTCTCCACTCCTTGAGGTTTCTGGTTCTTCACACTCAGGATCAAATCTTGGCCTTTCTTCAACTTCAACCTGCACTTCATTATTCTCCTCTTCATCAAATATATGAGCCTTTGATTTACCTTTCTTTTGACTCACAACTTCTTCATCACCTGTATTAATATTGATTGTACCTGCATACCAAGTACCTTGCTCATCAAATGTAACATCTTTTGATACAAGAAATTGTTTTGTGGATGGACTCCAAAACCTATATCCCATCTGCTTTTCATCATAACCAATGAATACATACTTTTCAGCTTTAGGTTCTAACTTGTGTCTTAATTGTGATGGCACATATGCATATGCCAAACATCCAAATACTTTGCAATGATCCAAGGTAGGTCTCTTACCCCACCATGCCTCATATGGTGTCATACCGTGCAAAGCTTTACATGGTAGCCTATTGACCAAATAAGTAGCTGTATTTACAGCCTCAGCCCACAAATAATTTGGGCAATTTTTCTCCTTCATCATTGACCTTGCAAACTCAACAAGAGTTCTATTTCTTCTCTCTGCTACACCATTTTGTTGAGGGGAGTACCTGCAAGTGATTTCCCTTTTTATACCTGCATTCCACAAGTAATCATTGAACTCATTAGAAAAATACTCTCCCCCTCCATCTGACCTTAGTCTCTTCAATTTATGACTTGTAATGCTTTCTGCATACACATGATAATGTTTGAATGTATTGAATACATCTGACTTATCTTTGATCACATAGATAGTGATCCATCTGGTAGCATCATCAACATAAATCACATAGTACCTTGAACCATTTATACTGAAATCCTTTGATGGTCCCCACACACCTGTGTGTACCAACTCAAGCTTCTCTGAATACATAAAACCATGCTTGGAATAAGATTGCTTATGAGCCTTACCTAATTGACATGCCTTACATATGTATGTCATATGTTGACCTGCAACATTAGGCAATCCAAGCACTGAACCATTGTTAACCATATCTTTGATACCTCTTTCATTGAAGTGTCCAAGCCTCTTGTGCCAAAGATCTAACTCAGAGATCTTATGTCCTCCATAAGTGAACAAGGCATGACCAACATTACCTTGAATCTTCAATGTGAACAACCTTCCTTCTTTCTTCCCTGAAACAATTTGTTTATACCCATTGCTAAGGTCTTCCACAAACACTCCTTCATTAGTGAATCTAACTTCATAACCTTTTTCAACAATTTGTCCTACACTTATCAGATTCTTAGGAATTGTAGGAACATACAAGACCTTACTCAAGAGAGTACTTCCATCCTTGGCCTTCACTGATCCAATTGACTTCACATTGTGCTTTGTATTGTCACCTGTTTGAACAACATGATTAGATACCTTATTTTCCAAATCAGTCATCAATGCTATGTTACCACTCAGGTGATTGCTACACCCTGAGTCAATGTAGAAGACTCTTTGGTCTTCACTTTGCCTTACCTTCACCTTTGACATCTTGCTCAAAGGTTAACATATGTCCTAGCAATTGATTTAAGTCAGGAGTAAAATGATCAAGTGATAATTTAGTAAACAAAATGAATGGCTTCCATTTGTCATCACCTCTCAACCCTGTTTACCTTACCAATTTATCCTCCTCAATGTCTTCATCAACAGCTCTTAATGCATCTGCAATGTCCTTCATTCTGGTTACATAATCTGAGATGGATTGAGAGGCCTTCTTCTTGAATGTGGTAAATTATGCCCACAAGGATGCCTTCCTAGACTTTGTGGTATTTTGGAAATGCCCCTCCAAAGCATTCCATATATCACTTGCACTTTCAAGGCCTCTAATGTGAGGTAGCAAGTAATCATTGACTGCCATATAGATAATGCTCCTAGCTTGAGCATCTCTCTTCATCCAATTCTTCAAATCCGATAATTCCTCCCTAGTTGGAACACTCGGATCTCTGAATTGAGGCTTTTCTTCTTCACGTGTAATATAACCTATCAAGTATTTGCTCATTAGATGAGCTTCCATCCTCATTGACCATGCTGGATAGTTCTCTCTATCCAATTTCTCTATCTGAAGAGAATCTCCCATCCTTTCTTCACCTGTATATTGAATTCTTCAATCTTTATGAGTAATAGATGTACCTTTACTTTGAATAATACTCCTTTTGTCTTCCTTGGTGTCGTATGACCTTCTTCTCAAGCTTTATCCTCAAGCTTTCACCTTTTGAACCTTCAGATGTTGAATTCTTTGCACCTGCAGCAGTCGAGGTCTTCCTTCCTTCAATTCTGATGCTTCTTGCTCTGATACCACTGATGAAGAGTGTTAATCTCCAAAAGAACAAGTTACTCTTGTATTTAGAGCACCTCTATAACAAGAATAACTCAAACCTTCACCAATTTTAGAAGATCAATACTCAATTGACAAATTCTTGAACAAACTGTGAAGAAGGAGATTACACAGAAAGTCTGCTGCACATAATTCACTCATTGCCTTACCAAATGTGTAACTTTTTTAATAAAACTTTGTACAAGGTGTCATCTATAGATTGCGCACCTTCTCCAAGTTGAATTACTCCAAAAGATTTAGTAAATCTTGAGAAATAACTTCAACAAGTCACCTATGTCTAAAACTGTTCTTCTGAGAAGTCGATTTAGACACCTATGACTTTAAACCTTTGGTTCTCTCAATCTAGAACCCATTTCTACAAATGCTTTTAGCCACAAGTAGCTTACCTTCCAACTTAAAGATTAAGTACTTGCTTGCTCAAAACTTTAAACTGTGGAAGGAGAATTGATCAAAACATTTGTATCAAATTTTGCACCTCCTCTAACTTCACTTCTTCTCATTTACATATGCAAATGTTCCTACACTCAATTCTCTCAGCCTGATCACAATTGAAAGCTGAAAATTTGTACAGAAGTCGATTACCTATAGACTTAGACTTGTACAAAAGCGTTTCACAAAAGATCTAACACAGAAGGAGAAAACTCAGAAATATCGGGCGCAACATTTTCTTCATTTTTGAGGAAAAATACAACTGAGTGATGAGAGAGTCTTGACTCACTTCTAAGATGTCTAATGACACATACAACTTTTGATTACTCTATTCTCATGCTCTCTCATACTTTCCCCGACATTTTCCAAAGTATATATAGACAAAAATTTACAAGCTTATGACTACTCAAAGATATAAGTGAACTATCTCTGAAATAATGTACATATGTGTACACATCTTCCTCTTCTGAATGTATTCTTCTTCCATGCTTCACAACTTGAATCTTTCCTTCAAACCTTGACTTCAACTCTTCATCAAAACATCAATTGTTGATTGTCCTGCACCAACACTCATAATGTACCGGATTGTCACCGGAACACACCGGATTATCACCGCATTCTACTGAACTACTTATGCACAGCACCGAACCGCCACCGGAATTTCCACTTGCTTGTTGAATTGAACCTTCTACAGATGAACTTGATTGTTCTTCACTTCTACCACCAGAGGGTGTTCCTAACAAATTCGGAACTTCCCAGGAGAAGATTCACCGAAATGTGTTACCGGCATATATGAATGAATTCTTCTTTGAGCCTTAACCTTCTTCTTCAACTAGCTACTCCATTTCCCACAGACGGCGCCAGTGTTAAAACTTTATTGTTTAATCTGTTATCAAAATTCTAGGTTCTTGGGATGATTAGGGGTCTGTAAAACAGAGGCCCTGTTTGTATTTTCCCACTTCTACAAATTCAGGTATATACTACTTCACAGACTTAATACGATTATCCTGCAACTACTATCTGTGTATCACCACATTCTTCAATACACAATATTTAACTGCACAGTACAATGATCTTCATCGCAATACGTCTACACGCACTTCGTCAATTCACAGCAATGTCGATCACTTAATACTTCATCAACGACTTAATTAATCACCAACCTTAATTAGCAGAAGGATAGATAACAATACTCAGAATATGAAGAATATACGTTCCGATACACTTCAGGCATTCGCCCAAACCCACAGTCCGACGATACTTACCCTCTGTTTCACGTATGCTTCCTTTATTAATCAAAGGTTACAACTAATGCGCTACGCCCTTTCGGTGTGCATGCGACTTCTTAGGGTTTCATATTACATTCCATATTACAATCCGACGGCTCACAACTACTTGGGTTGTTTTATCCCAAGGGGGGATCACTACCACCAGATTTGCATGCTTTTCTGACTCTGATTGGGCTAGTTGCTATGACACTCGTATGTCCACTAGTGGCTTTTGCTTCATGCTTGGTAGCTCATGTATATCTTGGTTGAGCAAGAAGTAGCCTACTGTGGCCACGTCCAGTTGTGAGGCTGAGTATAGGGAGGCTTTCACAGCTATTGTTGAGTGTGTGTGGCTCAGACGCCTTATGGCTGATTTGGGTGTTGGTCAGACTTCTACCACCACCATCTTCACTGATAGTCAGAGTGCATTGGCAGTTGCGAGGAACCCTGTGTTCCATGCTCGCACTAAGCACATTGAGGTGCATTATCACTATGTCAGGGAGAGGTTCTCTGCTGGGGAGATCAGCTTGGCATATGTGGCCACATAGGAGAACATTGCAGACCTTTTCACGAAGGCTCTATCTAGGGAGAAGTTTGAAGCTTTCCGCAAAGCTTTGGGCTTACTTCCTTTGTGGAGTGATTTCCACATAGCTTCGCACTTCCTTATACATGAGTGCTAGCTCCTTGTTCACCGCATCACTCCTAAGGGGGATTTGTTGATATATTTAGGTAGTGATGTGTGTGAACACACTAGGACCGCCAGGGCACTTTTTTCCCTCTTTAGGAGGTTTTTTTCCCCCGACTTGTATATACGCCTATTGCCCTAATGGACTACTTATATTTGTACATTCTCTAGTAATACATTTAGTATTGTGTGTTGTGCTCCAAGCTTCTTCTTCTTCCTTGTGCTGTTCGCATGCTTCCACAGACGTCTAACTCCAACAGAGAGCATATAGTGATTCATATTGGGCAGGAAGTCAAGATGATAGAAGGTCAACACATGGGTATATGATATACATAGGAGATAAAACTTGTAAGTTGGTGTTCAAAGAAGCAACACACAATGGCTTTATCATCAACTGAAGCTGAGTACAAAGGACTTGTGGAAGCAGCTAAAGAAGTGATATGGATGCAGACCTTGTTCAAAAGCTTGGACATTGATCAAGGTATACCTATCATACATGGAGATAATATGAGTTCATTGTATCTTGCAGCAAACTGTGTATTTCATGCAAGAACAAAGCACACAGAGATTGAATATCATTTCTTGAGAGAAAAGGTAATAGAGAAGGAGCTTGAAGTGCTTTACACTTCTACAAAAGATCATATTGCAGATATTATGATAAAGAGCTTGGATGGAGTGGACAAGTAGATTCAAAGAAATGGCAGGAATAAAAGAGAAGAAGGATATATGAAGAAGACAGAGAATGCTAATTAGTGATTGGGGGGAGCTGTTGGGGCTTCACTCACTAATTAGACATAAAGACATGAAGGCATATGAAGGAAGAAGAAAGATAAAGAGAAGTGAAAGCAAAACACTCAGAAAATCAAGCCTAAGTGAAGGGACAAATTAACACTTGTAATATAGTGCAAAATTAGAGTTAGTCTTGGCAAGAACTTCTAGAATTATGAGTTTGAGTCTAGGAGTATGTAGACCATATGTATATAAGTCAATTTGAGTTAAAAACATAAGTGAGAACTTGATTTGTAAGTCTTGAGTGAGTAGAGAAAAAGTCAGGTTTTTTCTAAGAGAAATGTTGAGGAAAAGCTACTCATAGTATGAGAGTTTTCCATGGTTATGAGAAGAATGAAGCCAAGCCATTTTGTACACATCTTCTCTAATAGATAACACATGTTTGTGTAGAATATTTAATCTAATTACTCTTGTGTAGAGAATTCTAAGTGTTTTCATATCAGTGTGTAAGTTAGTTGATAGTTACGAGTTTTCTAGTGCACTTTTTCCTAATCTTCTAAAGGTCAGATCTCACAGTATAGTGTAATTTTTTTCATAAGTCATAGCTCATTTTGAAGCTACTACCTTCAACTACAATCGACCAAAAGATCTTTGCAAAATGGGATGTGTACTTAGAGAATTCAATCTAATAGTGAAGGTATGTCAAATCGATGAAGTCATTTTTCAGTTTTCAAACATAGTTCAAATGTTGAAGTGAATTCAGAAGATTTTGAAGTTATTACTTGAAAGTTTTGCTTGGAATATGTTACTTAGAATTAGCAAGAACTTCTCTTAGAAAATGATCAAAAGAATTTACAAGAATCAAGTTAATACAGATCAGATTTGAAGCTAGAAGAAAAGGCACAGATTTGTGGAAAGTGAATTTTTGGATTTCACTAAGTTTAGTGATAAAGTTTTCAAATGTGGAGTGTTGCTAAGCTAATGATGGGTATGGAGGAATTCTAATATCACTTTAGCTTAGTTCTTGTGGTGTTACATACACCAACAGTATACAAGTGTGAAGCTTGTCAATTAGGTAAAGCTCAGAGAAGTTGATACAATAAATCAGGTTACAAGTATTCAAATTTGCTTGAATTGGTTCATACAGGTGTGTGGGGTCCTTCAAGGGACTATAGCATAAATGGATTGAGATATTATGTGTTGTTTGTTGATGATGCAATAAGATGCATTACACTTTATGTAATCAAGGACAAATCTGAAGTGTTCAAGACATTCAAACATTATCATGCTTATGCAGAAAGGATTACAGGACAAAAGCTCGAGAGGTTGAGATCAAATGGAGGGGGAGTATATTTTTCTAAAGAGTTTGATGATTAGTTGTGGAATGTAGGTATAAAAAGAGAAGTAACTTGCAGGTACTCCCCTCAACAAAATGGAGTTGCAGAAAGAAGAAATAGAGCTCTTCTAGAGTTTGCAAGATCAATGATGAAAGAGAAGAGTTGTCCCAACTACTTATGGGTAGAAGCTATCAACACTACAACATAGCTTGTGAATAGGTTACCCTATAAAACTTTGGATGGTAGAACACCTTATGAAGCATGGTGGGGTAAGAAACCTACTCTTGATCATTGTAAGGTATTTGGATGTTTGGCATATGCATATGTTCCTTCTCAATTAAGACATAAGCTAGAACACAAAGCAGAGAAGTATGCGTTTATTGGGTATGATGATAAACAAATGGGATATAGATTGTGGAGTCCATCTACAAAGCAATTTCTTGTCACAAAAGATGTTACATTTGCTGAGCAAAGCACATGGTATACAAGGTCAACTAATGATTATGCAGATTTTGAAGAAATACAAAGGAAAGGGAAGACAAAAGTAAAGGTGTATGAAGAAGATATTGATGATGATGATTGTAGAAGTAAATTGCAGGACAATGATGAAGATAAGCCAAGATTTGATCCAGAATCAAATGTGGCTGAGAATTCAAGAAGTCCAGAGGTCAGAAGATCTTTGAGAGAAAGAAAGGAACCAGGTATAGTTATGATACATTTTTCTTAACAACAAAAGATTATGCTTATATTGTGAAGACAGAAGAAGATCAAACCACATATGAAGAAGCTAAACGAAAACAGAATTGGAAGAAGGCTGTTGGAGTTAGACGTGTGCGGAAAGCACAGGGAAGAAGAAGAAGCTTGGAGCAAAACACACAATACTGAATGTATTACTAGAGAATGTACAAAGATAAGTAGCCCATTAGGGCAATAGGCGTACATAGGGGGGGGAACCTCCCAAAGAGGGAAAAAAGTGCCCCGGTGGTCCTAGAGTGTCCACACACATCACTACCTAAATATATCAACAAATCCCCCCTAGGAGTGATGCGGTGAACAAGTAGCTGGCACTCATGTATAAGGAAGTGCCAAGCTATGTGGAAATCACTCCACAAAAGGAAGTAAGCCCAGAGCCTTGCGAAAAGCTTCAAACTTCTCCCTAGGCAGAGCCTTCGTGAAAAGGTCTGCAATGTTCTCCTACGTGGGCACATATGCCATGCTTATCTCCCCAATGGAGAACCTCTCCCTGACATAGTGATAATGCACCTCAATGTGCTTAGTACGAGCATGGAACATAGGGTTCCTCACAACTGCCAATGCGCTCTGACTGTCAGTGAAGATGGTGGTGGAAGAAGACTGATCAACACCCAAATCAACCATAAGGCGTCTGAGCCAGACACACTCAACAGTCGCTGTGAAAGCTACCCTATACTCAGCCTCACAACTGGAAGTGGCCATAGTAGGTTGCTTCTTGCTCAACCAAGATATACATGAGCTACCAAGCATGAAGCAAAAGCCACTAGTGGACACACGAGTGTCATAGCAACCAACCCAATCATAGTCAAGAAAAGCATGCAAATCTGGCGGTAGTGATCCCCCCTTGGGATAAAACAAACCAAGTAGCCAGATACCACTCAAGTAGCGAAAGATGCGCTTAACCGCCCGCCAATGCTTGGCTCCTAGGCAATGCATAAACCTGCTCATCTGTGAGGCAACAAATTGAATATCTGTCCGAGTAATGCATAAGTAAATCACGCATCCAATAGCCTGTGAGACAACAAATTGAATATCTGGCCGAGTAATGCATAAGTAAATCAGGCATCCAATAGCCTGCTGATAGAGGACATCATCAAATGCATCTCTAGCATCATGAAGACTCAATCGTAAACCTGTCTCCATAGGAGTGTCAATAGGCTTACAGTCTTCAAGGCCAAACGTTGCAATGTGTCAATATATTTTGTTTGACACAAAGCCACTCCACCATTAACTTGCATAAACTGAATGCCCAAATAGTGATGCAAATGCCCCAAATCAGACATCTCAAATGAGGCATGCAAATCAGCCTTAAAATCAGCAATATGCTTCTCAATAGGACCAATGAGCAGCATGTGGTCAACATAGACAACAATGATTAGAAGCACATCATTAGCACACTTAACATATAAGGTGCTTTTAGTTGGACTATTCTCAAAACCATGTGCAATCAGATAGGCATGTATCTTCTCATACCAAGCATGTGGTGCTTGCTTTAAACCATATAATGCCTTCTTTAACCTGCACACCTGATTTTCATGCACTTTTTGCACAAAACCACGGGGCTGAAAAATATACACTTCTTCATGCAAGTCACCATTCAGAAATGCAGTTTTAATGTCCAACTGATGTACGTTCCAACCATGATGGGCTACAAGTGCACAGATGCTCCGAACAGTAGTCATACGACATGTAGATGCAAAGGTCTCATCAAAATCAATGCCTCTTTCCTGTGCATAATCCTTTGCAACAATCCTAGCCTTATACCTGTCAAATGTTCCATCAGGCTTACGCTTCAGCTTGTAAACCCACTTAGTGCCAATATATCCCTCGAAAGGCGCCCAATGTGGAAACGTTGCTCATCGGATGGACAATAGCTGAGGGTGTGGTCCAACCCTCATTCGTCCCATCACGACCCCCCTTCTCTCTGACATTGGTACGTTTTCTCCCACTTCTTATGCAAGCGATAAAATATTGTATTGTCTTTTTTGATGGGTAAGAGAGTGATGATTTTTTCTTCTTCATGGTGTAGCATGGAGTCTCTCTCTCTCTCACACACACACTCTCTCACACACACACTCTCTCTCTGTGTCATTGGTGCACATATCCAAGAGGTTGTTATTCTCCTACGTAGTCTAGTACTCGTGCTACCTCGGACCCAAATTATTGCGCAAGGTACATGTACAAACCTCTACTTCATGTAAAATACATATATAATATTTATTTAACATGCTGCTATGTTGCAGCCATACGAAATGACATCTTTATCTAACATGTTTCTATCTTGTAGCCATACACAATCACATGTTTCTATCTAACATGTTTCTATCTTGTAGCCATACAAAATCTAAAATCTAAACTATGACATTCGTTCAACACACACATGGCTCTCATCATTCGGGGGACTTAGAATATGGGCACTTGATAAGAGGTCGATATTCACTTTTAACATATAAAATATATGAAATTATAGTTTTTGGGTATCTAGAGTTATTTTTAAGGCTTTTATGAAGCCCCTTAATTTTAAAACATTTTAATGGTTTTTAAGATTTTATATGCTGCTTGCACCTTTAAAGGTTGTTTGAACATATCAGGTTGACACTCATCTATTGGTGCATAGAGGGAGAGTTCTTTCCTAAAGTTGAACTGTTGTAGATTGGCCATACCTACACTTAAATATGGATTAGGCTTTTGGATGAAGAGACCTTACATCTTCCCCCTTCAAAGAAAATTCTCATTAAACAATGGTTGTTACAAACTGCTATCTATGCTCTAATTAAAGTCCAACTAGTATAATACAATTTTAATATCATGTCATCTAAGGATGGGATGTGAATCTTCTTATCAATCAAACCATGAAACCACTCTAAATTGAAGCAATGAACCTTTGTAGCACTCACTTTGCTTTTGAAGTTCGTCCCACAAATATCGATTTCATAGTGATCTTTCCGCAATCAAGAACAAAACTATGAGTATGGCTAAAGGGAGGATTACTCTTGGAATGGTTGAATGACTAACAAGAAGCAACCTTAGACCCTAAACCTACTCTCAATGTCTTTAAAGGGAGGATTACTCTTGGAATGGTTGAATGACTAACAATTAGCAACCTTAGACCCTAAACCTACTCTCAATGTCTTTGAATCATTGAAAGAACAACAAAAAAAAATGAGAGTACTTAATAACTATGAAAGCTCTAATATACCAAGTAGGGGTGTACAATAGCCGGAAGGTCAACCAATTCGAAGGAAGGGACAATCCAATGGCCAATGAGATAGATGGCATGAAACCACATAGATACACAACCCAATCCAAGTAGATACATGACAATGAAGGCCCAATACTTGTAGAGAATGACTCCTGAATCGATCCTATTGAGTGATCGACGTATATGATGATATACAAACTTCTTGGAGAGCACACCAATTACATTCCCAACTAAGAATGAATGAAAACCCTTAATGGTGAGTGTTAGTCTAGTTGGTTTGAGTCTCTACTTCTTGAGTCAGGGGTCGGGGTTTAACCCCTGCTAGTTGTAATTGACATGTAATGGACCTTAAGCCATTCCAAACTTTGTCTCCTTACCATCTTCTGACCGTCATCATTGTATACCTTTGATCAATTTTAACCCTTGCTTTGTGAGATATGAGGAGTCCATGATACTATGCTCATTCACTTCTAAAGTTGTTCTTTCAATCAATTCAAATAAAGAGAGATTAAGCTTCGGCTGAATTTCCTGTAAAAAAATAAAATAAAATTAATTAATAAAATTAATTAAGAAGGAAAGTCACTCTCAATCATGGAGAATGTCAAACATAGGTAGCTGATCTGCGTGCACTATATGAGTCTCAACTCTCGAGCATGGTAATCCATATACATGGGACGTGATTGGTCGTCGGAATTGGACTCTTCAGTCTGGTACGATAGACCGTAGTCTGATTTTCGTATCAGCTGAGTGTATCCCACTGGTGCTGTTCGTTTTGTGAGGAATAGTTTACGGGCTCGGTGTGGACGGGTAGGCCTTCTCCGCCGCGAGAGTTTTTTTTCTAGGCCAATGGCGTCACTCACAGCTGGGGCATTTTCACCTTCAGCTACTGCATCCTCTTCGCTATCGGTGAAATCATCGCTCTCTATCACTCCTTGCTCGTCCTTGCAGTCAGCATTTCTGTTCAGGTGTGCGTTAATTCTCCATTTTTCTATCCATTCGCACGGTGTGAATTCATCATTTATAAATCAATCCGTTCGCGATCATATGAAGGGCTGGAGCATGTACTTTCTAATTCACTGACTTCAAAGTCTATCATGTGCACGCTAGTTTCGGCGTTGCAGAACGTGCATGATGGCAAATAATGTAGGGTAGCACTTCGTCCTCAAACTCTTGCTATTGATTTTCAATCATTTCAATGGGGGTTTTATAACGTAGAGTGCGTCATAGTCCTGGAAATGAGTGGTCGGATAAGTAAACACACTTTTGGAAGCGACTGCCGTTTGGGATCAGAAAGGTTGACAGGGGATTCAATTGTACCATTGTAGTCTGGGATGGGATGATTAAATTGCAAGAAAAACTTCCTTCAAACAAGAATTCCTTACACACTTTGGGATATCCGGAAAATATGAGCTGTCGGCATGCCTCAATGTCTGGAAAGCTTCTGATTAATTTGTATCTAATCTTGCCTCTACGTAGTGGTGAGCGTCGTTCTTTAGTTTAAGTTCGAGGTCTGTAATCCGTGCAGTTTGGACCCGGTCCGTTAACAGTCGTACGCGGCCAGCTTCTTGTTACCACATTTCACAGAGCTTTCATAGATGGTCAATACCCTTAACAAACCAACCTGGATGACCTTTTAGAGAACATGCAAAAGTACAAAAGACTCTGAGTCCCCCATTTGCTTGATAACTGTAAGCAAACTGAATGTGTACTTCATGGATAGCTCATGAATCTGTATTTAATGGAAAAAAGTGCGTGCTTGAAATGCATCTATGGCTTCATAGAGCTGAAATTCTTCTTGAAAGATCCAGTGAGCTATTGCAATGAGCGGCGTCCAGCTATTGTTTACAAATATGAGGTAGTTGTGCTGTATGAGCTCTTCATGTTGTTGCAATTTACAAAAGAGTGTTCGCTCTGGAAATTCTAATGCTTCTTGCAGTCATGGATGAATTGTTCTCACTCATTTCTACATTCGTGGGGAGCATGTAAAACTTCCATTTTTTTCTGATTTTACAGCCCTTTGAAAGCAGTTCCCTTGCAATCAGGCAGCACTGGATTTTTTCCCAAGCATACCATAAAGTTTAGATTGAATATACGGTCAGAGGTGAAGTACGTTGATGGATTGGAAGCGAAGAGGCTTGTTTCAGAGGAAGGTTACACTGTATTAGATATCAGAGACAGGACCCAATATGAGAAAGCCCACATTGTGCCCAGTACACACATCCCTGTCTACATCGAGAATACTGACAATGACATTAGTAATATTCTTGCTCTATACTCCCGTTTTTCTGTTGTTCAGAGTTTGAATAGACAAGATAGCTTTCAATATTCCAGCAGCAATGCTCTCACATCAAAGGATTATGCTTATTCAATGAATTGTAGACATTTTATGTCATGCAATGACAATATCTTTGTGTAGCTGGTTTATTCAGATTGATTAGCAATGCATCCATAGTACATACACAGAAAAATTAGTCGTGTGAAAGATGATGATGACTGTCTCCATTCTATTTATGATGATGATGCACGCACTACATTTTTCCCCGTTCTCAGCATGTTTATTCTATGAGAGAGTTTCTTATGTTATCTTACTCTTGAGGTGAAATTTACAAGCCAGACACCATATTCTGGACCACTGCATTCTTGTTCTATGGCACATCTGAAAGGATCTTTGCCCGCATCTATGAGGGACAACTCACTTATTCTCAGTGATAATGTATCTCATTTAAATGTTGCATAACATAAATATTTCATGGTAGATTACCTTATAACAGGTTATGCTATTCTCTCATCAGGGAGTTGGTGGCATTTCTTCATTCTTCTGTAAAGCATTCGGAAAGATGCAATAGAATTGAACCGCACTACAATGGGTTTCATTTTACATAGCTCATACTGCCCACATTCATATGTTTCGTGCTCGGATAGCTCGTAATTGCACCTTACAACTGATGGTGTAAGAGATGTCATGAAGTATCTCACATCGTCTGTGTTTGTACTGGGTGAAACAATTCTTTCATAACTTGTGTGTTTATATGAGAGAGAGAGAGAGAGAGAGAGAGAGAGAGAGAGAGAGAGAGAGAGAGAGAGAGAGAGAGAGAGAGAGAGAGAGAGAGAGAGAGAGAGAGAGAGAGAGAGAGAGAGAGAGAGAGGGAGGGAGGGAGGGAGGGAGGGAGGGGAGGGAGGGAGGGAGGGAGGGAGGGAGGGGGGGAGGGGGAGGGGGAGGGGGAGGGGGAGGGGGAGGGGGAGAGATGTTGGAAATTTAGTAGGCCCATAACTAATACCATAGGTCCAGGATCTACAACATAAATATCAGCAATCTTCCAATATTGACAAACATGAACATACCACACTTAATCATACAATGATGAGACAAAGATAGAGAGAGATTAGACAACATGTTCAAAGTGTTACGTAAGCCACTGCTTACTCACACTATCATATATACGAATGTCAATTTACAATGTGGGAGCAAAACTCTCAACCACTCTATGTGAACAGAAATAGATGGAAGAGTGAATGTACAAAATTTACAAGAATATTCAGATGTAGGAACATAAATCTGAATATGTATGAGATGTATGACCTGATAGGTTGTAGAAGAGTGTATATGAGTGACAGAAAGAGGAAAGGTCAGTTGGAAACTGATATTCAGCAAACTCTAATCTGAATTTAGTCTATGGAAGTCTCTAAATCAGATGTGTGTGTGAAAGATCACATACTTACTGAATTAGCAAAGAATGCTAATATGTTGCCGACAGAAATCCTCATACTCATATGGAAACACCTTCTCTAACACCTCATCTGAATGTGCATGTAGCATGCATGTACTGATTCTCCTTTAGATATGTCGAATAGGACTCCTCCTGATATGGATGCCACTGCTACCATAAACTCCAAGTAGTACCTGTGTGCATAAAGAGAATATGTACCTGAATTCTTAACATAAGATGCAAATCTTATGTTAAGCTCCATCCAATGTCTTTGAAGTACACCGAAATCTTCATGTAGAAGACAATCTTCAAATACATCATGTAGATGGCTGATCCACACCACCAAGCTGAAGATGGGCAAGTCCTCTCCATAAGCAAGAGTGTGAGCACACTCTTCTCCAAGAAGAACTCCATAGCTGCTCCTCAACATGCTCCTAGAGTGCACCATGGCTGTCCCATGTGTGCTAGAGCACCACCTCTAATGAGGGACCAAAGACTGGCATTGCCAATTGGTGTGTGATGACTCCAAAGTGACCCAAGGCACTGTTTATATAGCCCTCAAGGACTTCTAGCGATCAAAATAAAGCTTGGACGATTTTTTCAATGAAAAGCTGTTTTTTTAACTTAAATCGCTATTTTAAAGTGTGAATTTGCTGAATATGAACCATAATACCTGAGAAAATATGCAAACTAGATATCCAATAGTGTATACATCAAGCAATCACTGCTTGACAACATATATAGCATGAACTGACTCTCAATCTGCTATCTCCTGTCTTCTCAAACCTGTAAACATACACTAGGATCCACATATTTGCATTTACCTTAAGAAAGGTTTCTCAACGTACTTCTGTTGTTTCATATAGATACACTAAACAGAATCAGGGACTGAATCCTAGGACTTGTGACTAACAACTCACAATTTAGTGTATTATGAACACTAGCTGGTTCATCTCTGACTGTGCTTAACTCAATTCAACTCAACTCATGAGTCTCAAAATTTCATATCTATGATGTCATCTTGTCTTCATCCTCTTTCATACCTGTTTCCTTCAGAGTTTGGTATGAACATATGTGTGCGCACCTCTGAAACATACCTCTCAAAAATATCAAATTTCTCTTCAATAGAACTCTAGAACTTTCTCCTGAACAGAAACACCTAAGAGGAACTTTTTCCAGACATTCTCCTTCTTCCTTCTCTTTCAAAGCTGGAACATAAAGAGAACCTGACAAAGGAAATATAGGAATACGTGATATAGGAATACCTAATATAGCCTATAGGAATACACCTGTAGATATGACTCTGTATTCTTTTACATATGGCTGAAAATAAGTCTTCATGTTTCATCACCCCCTGGATGATTTAACACTAGTATCTAGAATTCTTCAAATTATATCAGACTTTATGAAATCTGGAACGTCTTCCTTCTTTCAATAAAGCTGATCTTCAGTGATCAATACCTGTGTAGAATCTGCTCTCATCAAACTTTCACGACTGAATGTTTGATTTGCTACTTGAATGTCTCTAAGTGTCCATGCTTCTCACAAAAAGTTGTAAAACTTTTCTTTAACCAAATCCTTCCCAAGAATCTGCAACTCCTACTGAAACATAAGTAGATAAACTCTCACTTTGAGAATCTCCAAAAGCTTGTAAGTTGATATTTCATATCTTCATATTCTACCCGGGTGAAATGTGATAGTATCTGCTCGACTTTCTTTTGGCTAACTCCACTTATCAATCAAGTGATAAGATCTGATGGAACACCTTTTTGAATACAAGAATGTATCCAAAAATCAAGACAATCATAGAAAGTAGATTCTCCATCTGATTGGTACACCACAAAATCAGAATTTTTCTGAATTTTCCTGAAAATACTGAAATTCTGAATTTTCTGAAAATATTGAAATTCTGAATTTTCTGAAAATATTGAAATTCTGAATTTTTTCTGAAAATACTGAAATTCTGAAAATACTGAATTTTCTGAATTTTCATCATGAAAAACTCTTAATTTTCTGAGTATACTGAATATACTGAATATGAGATAGCTTTTCCAAACACAAAACCTCACTCCAAGTCTCCAACAACTGCTACAAATACTCTTTTACCTCAAGAATTAGTTCAAGAAGAATCGTTGCAGCTTGTCATATACCAAGTAGCTCTGAATTGACACTCCAAGGATTCTTTGAGGGAACATATAAGCTGCCTGCTCAAAAGCTTCAACTAAAATGTAAATGTAACTCATACACATATGAGTCAAAACATATAAGCTGCCTTAGGTATGTGCTTCTTTTCTCTCAATGTAATTCTTTGTCAAAACTTACTAAAACATGATCAAGTATAGTGCAAAACAAGCAACTGCTTCTTCTTTACACTTTTTCTTCAGAAGATGTTCTCGTAGACTTGTCTTTGGACGTAGAGGATAAAGTAGCAAAGTTATATGGAAAATATAAGAGAAAAGGAAGTCTTACTTTCCCTTTGGAATTGTTGGACCTTCTTTTTCTGCATCTTTCTTCCACATGATGATGTCAATGAGTAAGAGACAAAAAAAACATGATATATAATGGAAGTGAATATAGCTGATAAAACATGCTTCTACCATCTGAGCTCCATCTCCTCATATGCTGAATACTGAATTACCTCTCTAGGTACAAACTTTGATCAACAAAACTTTCAACCCTGTGTTGGCTGAAAACAAAACTAATATGATTTCCAAATTTATCTTCTTAGATGAGCTTTTTTGCCATGAAAGAGATCTATCAAAACTGTCAAGATCAACCTCTAGATACCTGTTTTGATGTAGCTAATGCTTTAACTTTCAAAGTAATGAAAGTGTTTAAAAGCACTTCTTGTATCCTTCAAATCTCTTCATAACTTCTCTTCTAAGATATGACCTGCAAATGATAGTCGGATAGTAGAAACTAATACCTATGATTTGATGTTGATTTGGTTCCTTCATTTTCTCCAAACCATTGTTTTTCCTTGAATTTGAAGTAGCCTTCTCTTCATCAAGTTTTGGTCTTCAAACAATATTTCTGTAAAGTATTTTCATACTCTTCCAAAAGTATTCGGTTGCTAACAGATCATCAACTTCATACTTCACACTGATGAATAAACATGTGACTGAATTGTCTAATTCTCAAATCTCTACTCATCTAGATTAAGTGTGTATGTCATATGTCAAGATGCTCTGAAAACCTTGGAGTCTGGGAACGTGGGAATCTGAGAGCCTGGATGCTCTGATACCAAATGTTGGAAATTTAGTAGGCCCATAACTAATACCACAGGTCAATGGTTCCATAGGTCCAGGATCTACAACATAAATATCAGCAATCTTCCAATATTGACAAACATGAACATACCACACTTAATCATACAATGATGAGACAAAGATAGAGAGAGATTAGACAACATGTTCAAAGTGTTACGTAAGCCACTGCTTACTCACACTATCATATATACAAATGTCAATTTACAATATGGGAGAAAAACTCTCAACCACTCTATGTGAACAAAAATAGATGGAAGAGTGAATGTACAAAATTTACAAGAGTATTCGGATGTAGGGACAGAAATCTGAATATGTATGAGATGTTTGACATGATAGGTTGTAGAAGAGTGTATATGAGTGACAAAGAGGAAAGATCAATTGGAAACTGATATTCAACAAACCCTAATCTGAATTTAGGCTATGGAAGTCCTTAAATCAGATGTGTGTGTGAAAGATCACACACTTACTGAATTAACAAAGAATGCTAACATGTTGCCGACAGAAATCCTCATACTCATATGGAAACACCTTCTCTAACACCTCATCTGAATGTGCATGGAGCATGCATGTACTGATTCTCCTTTAGATATGCCGAATAGGACTCCTCCTGATATGGATGCCACTGCCTCCATAAACTCTAAGTAGTACCTGTGTGTATAAAGAGAATATGTACCTGAATTCTTAACATAATATGCAAATCTTATGTTAAGCTCCATCCAATGTCTTTGAAGTACACCGAAATCTTCATGTAGAAGACAATCTTCAAATACATCATGTAGATGGCTCATCCACACCGCAAAGCTGTTGATGGGAAAGTCCTCTCCATAAGCAAGAGTGTGAGAACACTCTTTTCCAAGAAGAACTCCATAGCTGCTCCTCAACATGCTCCTAGAGTGCACCATGGCTGTCCCATGTGTGCTAGAGCACCACCTCTAATGAGGGACCAAAAATTGGCGTTGCCAATTGGTGTGTGATGACTCTAAAGTGACCCAAGGCACTGTTTATATAGCCCTCAAGGACTTCTAGCGATCAAAATAAAGCTTGGACGATTTTTCAATGAAAAGCTTCTTTTTAAACTTAAATCGCTATTTTAAAGTGAGTTTGCTTTATTTTTAAAGTTGCTTTTAGCTAACTTTAAAAATAGCTTCTTGACCTACTTTTTCACACTTCTAACTACTTGATGAATGATCTTCCAACATTTTTATGATCCTCATGCCGAGAGTTATCATATGAGGTCAAAACCCTAAATTAGCAGGAAATTAGGGTTAGGGTTTTCTCCCAAATCTGATCTCTGATGACCGAATGTCATATACCATTGGAAAGCTCTCTTCAAGCTCTACAAGATAGGCTCATAAAAATTTTACCTATTTTTGTGCCAAAAATTAGCTATCCTAAATGGATTTTGGACTGATGTGACATTGTTTTCTAGAGAGAGAG
>CM035417.1:129661383-129666383 GCA_020310875.1 Ceratopteris richardii | reverse complement strand
CTCAACATACTGAGGTGGTGCCTCAGTCTCCGTTGCTAAATGAGGTTGATTTGAATAAATTAAAATGTATGATGGATGAGGCTTTTACTCATGACGAAAATGTACATGCTGATCTGAGGGTGGATGTGGATGTGGATTCAGCTTTCATGTTTCCTGAAAGAGGGCTCTTGCTCTTCTTTACCACGTGCATTCCTATGGTAGTTGATGTGGCATTGTCCATTAATGCGAGTTTGGACAACAATGTGGTTGACAAAGTGTTCTACTCTAGACATGGCTCGTTTGAGGTGGTTTTTACGGATAGTAATGTTAGGTCGTAGTTCCTAGAACAACATACTGTATTCTTATGTGGTTTTATGGCTCATGTATTTCCTTCGAAGCGGGTCAAAGCCATGAAAGAGGAACTCTTTTATAAATGTCTTGTGTGGGTGGAGCTTATCGATTTATCATCCTTCGTGTGGGCTAGTATCAGACACATAGCTAAAGTTCTAGGCAAGGTGCTCTATACTCCTTTTATTTTTGCTCCGAATAAGAATAGAATATGTATTCTATGGAATACGTCTAGGCTATTCCCTAAAACATTGGGCATTAATGTACCCCAATGTTGGCAGAATTGTGATTTTCTTGAAGTGGGGTAATATGGTTGGTGCATGCTTTCATTGTGGTAATCTAGGGCATTATTCGAAAAACTGTCTTTCTTTAAAGTTTGAAGGAGTTAACCTTATTCCTACCTGCCCAGGCAGTAAAATTTTGGTCCCTGAGGAGTAGGTATTTGGCAAGCAAAGGACCTTTCCTTCTACTAATATGCATGCTGGGAATTTAGCTGCTTCCAAGCCTTCGATAGTTAAAAGTTCTAATGGCAAAGATAAACAAATTATGATTGAAAAGCAATTGCACCCTATACCTGCTACCACTCCAACTAAGCATAATGTGTATAAGAGGAGAGAGGGTGAAGGAACGAGCAAAGATACTCCTTCGGAAAGAGGGGGTGAAGCAAGGAAGCGAGTTGTGGATAATGATGGATTTACTCCAGTCACTTATAAGAAAGCTTTGCTTCGTGGCAAGCGAAGCAAATTTCAATCAGGTTATTCGGCCTCTCCTTCAGATGGGGCTAATTTTTCTACGCATGCCATTGATTCTATCCTAGATTGCTATGAAAATATGGATATTGTGCTGCAGGATTTAGCTCCAGCGTTAGCGTATGCTGACTTCTCTCATGTTTCTTCGTCGATTGCATGAAGTTAGCAACATGGAATATTCAAGGCCTTGCCCAATATGGAAAGTGGACAAGATTGTGGAGATGGATTATTAGGCATCAATCGGATTTAGTGGCGACTGAGGAACATAGAAAACATGATCATGCTGGAATGCTCCTTCATACAAAAGTTTTTTAGCTTCAATACAATGGTATCAAAAACAATTACTCAGGTTGTCTCTTCATTGTTAGAAAGGATATTCAATTCACGGTGATGTTCGATGATCCTCAATGCAGATTTATTGCACCGCACCTTACATTGCATGGTGTTTCATTTATCTACATTAATGTATATGCACTTAACTCTCTAGCAGAGCGGGTTAAGACTTGGAAAGTTCTCTTACAATTTATTCGCCAGTGTATGAAGCTCAAAGTATGGAGTGACACTCGTATCTTACTATGCGAGGATTTTAATATGGTGGATGCCCAAGCTGATTGTTCAACAGCATCGTCTTTGCTTTCTTTACAAGAAAAAGAAATTTGGTAGGAACTTCTAGATGATTTAAATTGTAAGGATTTGTGGGGATTGGAGGGCATACACTTAGATATATGTTTCACTCAAGGTCGCATACGAGTGCTATGAGTAGGCTGGATAGATGTTCCTACTCTCATGTGTATGCCTTAAATGCTTCATCCACAATGCGGATTGATGCTATGATGCTTCTCTTTGATCATAATCCACTCTTAATCAACTTCTGTGACTTACACTGGGAGTGGATTATCCGAAATAATGTTCTTAAAATACCTTTGAGGCTGAATCATGCTTGGCTTCAAACTTCGTTATTTAAATCTAAAGTTGATATGTTGGTTCAGTAGGTGCTCTCTTTAGAAATCTCCGCTTGTATGAAATGGGAATATCTTGTGTGTGGAGAATGAGTTCTCCTATGCGCAACGGAAGTGTGTAGTGAGCCCTTGTATGTCCAGCTCTTGGACAAACATCTGCACCTTAGATAGCTTGCTGCTCTCAATACAAAACTCAAATGGACTTGAGACTTTAGTCAATCAAAGTAGACAAAGAGAGCTTTCTAACAAGCTATAAATGACTTAATTTGGACAAGTTTTGATTAGGAAACACAATTGTCAAAGATGAACTACCTGTCCACACAGATATGCTAAAGAACTGAGCTTCACTCTCGGACCGATAACTCTCTGAATATATATCCTTTGAGAAAGATATTTGGTACAGAGAAAGTAGACAGAAATAGCTTTCCAACAAGATAAAAAACAAGTAATTTGGATGAGTTTTGATCAGGAAACTCAACTCACCAAGATAGACCACCTGCACACATAAGTACACTGTAAAACTGGACTTTACTATCTGATAGATATCTCACAGAATATAAATGATCTCAATGAGATATTTGAGACAATGAAAGTAGATGCCAAGAGCTTTCCAACAAGACAAAAATCATGCAATTTGGATATGTTTTGGTTGGGAAAAGTAACCGACCAAAATAGACTACCTATCTACACAAGTATACTATAAAACTGGACTTCACTCTTTCACTGATATCTCACAAATTACATAAGCTTTCAAAGAGATATTTGATATCAGAAAGTACACGAGATAAGCTTTCCAATGAATGTTTAAACGCACAAAATGGTTACATATGCACTGAGATATGAGCTCTGCAACAGAGCTATGTACAAACTGACGTGCGGCTGGAAGGAGTCTAAGGGAAGCCAAAATGACAAAATGGCCAGATCAGACTACTGGGAGCTCTTGCCTCTTTCTCTCCTTGTTTTGAATGTGCTCCCACTTCACTTTTATAACCAATGAGCATGTGAAGAAGTTTGTGCCTCCTTCTTAACTCACCACTTTCTCCACTACATGCTACTAACTACAAGACAAGATATTGTATCTCTTACTCATCATGAATTTTGACTAGAATTTTTCTTTTATTATTTTTTCCTTTTTTCCTCCACTTTTCCTTTATCTTTGTATTTGGTAAATTTATCCAAGCATGGCTCATATGAAAATGAGCTTGTACATTTATCTTCAACATTGTGGTGGGTATGCAGGAGGTGATTAGAGAGTGTGGAAAGTGCTTTACTGTCTCTCTTTCTAAAGCTGAACTGGAAGCGGAACGGATGATTTTTTACATGATTGAAAAGGTTGGCTCCGAGCAATTACTCTTAGAGACAGAGTATATGCATCTTTGTGATGCTTATAGATATCTGCAGCTAATCGAAAATAATGCTATTCAATCGTCCAAAGTCAGAGCTAGATGGACTGAAGTAAATGGCCTTCATGCAAACTCTAAATGTTTTTTTGATTTACTGTGTGTTAAGTGTCTTAAAGATGCGATTACCACACTTGAAGTAGATGGTTCAACTCTTCAGAATGGAAATTCCATTGCTTCTGTTTGCTCACAACGCTTTCAAAATTCGTTTGCTGCCTCATTTGAAACAGATAATGTGTGGCTTTCTTTACTTCAAGATTCCCTTGCTTTCACTCCGCATACTCTTGATTCTCACATGGCTGTAGCTTGTGGAAAAGGTATAACTGAAGATGAAGTTTTTATGGCCCTCTAATCTCTTAAAAATGGCAAAGATGTAGGAATGGATGATATTACAAAGGAATTTGTGATTGCTTTTTGGCCTTCTCTAAAAACTCTGGTTCTTGATGTGTGTAATGAAATATGGAAGGATCAAAAGATGCCCTATTTATTCAAGCTAGGTAAGATTAAACTTATCCCCAAATTGGAGGTACCGAAACGGATGGGAGATTGGAGACCGATCACTGTGATGAGCATCATTTATAAAATATTTGCCAAGATTTTTGCTCCAAAACTCAAGCCGTTTATTCATAAGATAGTTCATCCTTCACAGACAGGGTTCATTCATCATAGATCAATTTATGATAACATTTTTCTTACCCAAATCTTGATGGAACATGTCACTTCATCAAACTAGGAAGTAGTAGGTATGCAAATTGATTTTGAGAAAGCTTTTGATCGTATTCAATGGGATTTCATTGCTATTGTGCTTAAAAAACTTGGTTTCGGAATTAGATTCTGTCGATTGACTTATATCTTAGCCCAAGATAGTGCATCTCACGTGGAGATAAATGGAAGGCTTTTTGATCCATTTCCTATTGAATGATTGGTGCACCAAGGATGCCCGCTAAGCCCTCTTTTGTATATTCTGGCTTCTTCACCAATGTTCTATCATTGCCTTCATGGTATTTCAATATTTGATGCTCAGCAAATCGCAGTTGGATTCACAGAGGACACTTTTATTTTTGTGAGAGAAGATCAAGAAAATGTTCAAAATAGTGTTAATGCTTTGAATCCCTTCTTTAATGCATCTTCTCTACATACTAATATGAAAAAATCAGCGCGTATAGATACCTTTGTGAAACACTTTCATTCCTTGAGCTTGGAAGGACCTAAAATTGAGAAAGGTACTGTATTTCGTTACCTTGGTTACCCTCTCGGCATGAATGTTTCTACCAAATACAAAATTGAATGGGTGTTGTTTAGAATCAGATGTAAAATGGGTATATGGCATGCTGCGCAATGACCATTACATATCAGGATTAGAATTGTCCAAGCTTTCTTGCAACCTTATGTTATGTATTACTTATATTGCTTCCTGATTGGAAGAAGTGTCATCTTCATATTTTTGAGTGCTTGTTGAAGATTTTTTTGTGGAATAAAAAGCATAGTTGGGCGTTGGTCCTCTTTGCATGGGACTATGTTTGTCAGCCCAAGATAAGAGGGGGTCTCAGAATCCTGCATCTACA
>CM035417.1:129616383-129656383 GCA_020310875.1 Ceratopteris richardii | reverse complement strand
TTATGGAACATAAAACAAAATTCATAGAGAATCTTGCAGCCCTTTGGCTGGGGATTAAAACTGCATGCAAGTTGTGCTTTAGTGGGAAAAGCTTTGCAGGCTCATTTTGGATTGTATGTTGAAGGGACCCTGATTATTCATGGTCAGGTCAGTGAATTGTCATGAATGTCAGAATGGGCAAGGCAAGACCTTACTACATGCGTTTCTTTCTTGGTTGCTTGCATGTTGAAGTTTTATGTTCCGTTGAGGGACTTTGGACCAGACACCTTTTTCATTTCTTTCATTGTGTTACTTCACGTATAATTGTGAAAAATTATTTTGTAATGCTACAATCTTTTTGTGATGATGTAGTTTTATGACTGCTTAAAGAGCCCCAAACCAAGGGAATTGTTATTTGTGCTAGTACTCCGATTTGGTTTTCTTATTGCCAATCATTTATTTGCCTGACATGTTTTGTAATACCTCTGGCTCAAAATCTCCTGTGTTCGCTTAGTCTAATGACAATAAGCGTCTTTTCATCTTCCTTGAGTCCTATAGAGGTGAAAGATTCTTACCCATGACCACGACACTGCCTTCATCATAGTACTTTGTTACAACAAAAGTTTATGTCTGTGATATATCTAGAACATCGTGTATATCATCCTCTAGTGGAACTGGATCTCCTCTCTCTTGAGGATGGATCTTGTGCCTTCTTCCTTTGGATGGTGATGCAGATCCACTCATGGATGGAGCATCCTCCGTAGGAGGTTGTTAGATCCTCCAGGATCCTCCCTTCTGGACTAGTCAAGAGACAAGCCATATTCACGGACAATAGAAGGGTGGACAGCAGACTCACCTCCCAGCCATAGAGCCTGGAAGCTTGCAGCCAAGTGGGCAGCCACCTCCAAGGGACCGATGTCCCATACCAGCAGCCCCCCACCTGTACAAGTGATGAGGCTGTGCAAAAGGGCCAAGAGTCCAAGTGCCTCGCGCGAGGAATCTCACAGCCCATGGGTCCTATTTATAGGCTCAAATGAAGAGGTAGTTCACACCGAGCGGCCGGTTCATATTTGGCCGGACATTTTAAGTACAAGTGCCCATCCAGATGTCCTTGAGTTTTGGGGATGTAACACTCTTCCCCTTATTTCTAATTGTTGCCCTCGGCAGTTCGTTGGCTAAAACCAAGAGTCCAATCCCTCGATGACCTAATTGACTCCCAAGTCAACATGGACTCAGGCAGACGCCTCTACTAATCAAATACTCAAAGATAAGAAGTCTCCCCAGACTTCCTCTCCCTCTGGTCTCGAATCAAATCGAGCTCTACTGGGACACATCATTAATATCTTCCAAGCTCAAATCTTCTCTAGAGGTATCACAAAAAATCTTCTTGTTGGGACCAGGATACCTGTCCAAGTTCATCTGTCAACTATCACGGAGCTAGGATATCAATGTCCTCCAAGTAGATCTAACTTGTTAGACATACCAATTATCTTCTTTGTGATCAAGTACGGATCACCACGAAGAACATATTGTCATGCACGCATTTGTTTGAATTGTCTCAGGATCTCGGGTCGCCCTAAGGTACACCCTCTTTCGGAGTCTTGCCCCACCAAGACCATGAGGTGCACACATTCTGTGCGAATAGTATGGAGTCTGGAGAAGTGCAAAGAAAACGACATAGTGCCTAGCTGTCTTGTCGTCCTCTCCTCCCTTTGTAACACTTCCGGCCTCCGAGGAGGAGTCTCTGTTAGAGACAACTTAGAATCCATGTCTCAAGTCTTGTGACCCTAAAAAAGTTGGCTCATGACCTAATATCAACATCAACGGGCTATACATCAGACGATGTTGAATACTATCATGAGCATAGAACAAGTGGGGAAAGTCACTCACCCAATAAGATCATAAACGAGAGGTATATGCTTGGTGAAACCATACCAAGTGTAGGCATGAAAATACAATATATACTTGTGGGCAATAGTTCTTGGGTTAAGAAAAAAGGAAAAAAAAAACTCGAGGAGTTACCATCACAACTAAGGGGTTAAGAGGGATGCCATTGTGGGAAACATCCTCTATAATATATCCAACTCCATGATGATCATGTCCACAGGTATTCCTGATGGCTATACCATCTATGATCAGCCAACATCATAGGATGCATGATCATCACACCACCAACATATTCTCCTTGGTCTAAGGTCGATCCTTCAATTTAAATGATCTTTGGATAAGTATAAATGGTACTCCCAAAGGAAACCAGATGGCAAGAGTTCCTGGAATACTCGAAACTCCCTTTGAAGAAAACAGCACAACTCAATTTCGGGAAGACAGGACAACTCCCTTTCGGGCATAATTGACAATTGTCCCAATGGGAACTGTAGAACAAATTTTTGAAGGACAGAGTAAAGCATGGCACCAAGGAACCGAATATCAAATTGGGCGCCAAGACGTCCAAAATTTGGAATTGG
The DNA here is from genome assembly GCA_020310875.1 of Ceratopteris richardii. Taxonomy (NCBI): domain Eukaryota; kingdom Viridiplantae; phylum Streptophyta; class Polypodiopsida; order Polypodiales; family Pteridaceae; genus Ceratopteris; species Ceratopteris richardii. Next base: position 129,653,939 of record CM035417.1, on the reverse strand, counting down.
GCCCCAAGACGTCCAAAATCTGGAGTTGGGCGCCAAGACGTCCAAAATTTGGAATTGGGCCCCAAGACGTCCAAAATCTGGAGTTGGGCGCCAAGACGTCCAAAATCTGGAGTTGGGCGCCAAGACGTCCAAAATCTGGAGTTGGGCGCCAAGACGTCCAAAATCTGGAGTTGGGCACTAAGACGTCCAGATGGTAGAGTTGGGTGACTGCATGCCCAAGGCATGCCCAGACAAGAAGACCTGACAAGGCGGCCAAGTGGGGCCAGCCACTCATCATTACACGACAAAGTCTGGCACTGGTGGCCATGCTGACAAATGAAACCGCCTAATGCATTAACTTCCCATTACTCCTGTGTAACAGACTTCCCTATTGTACCGGTTCCTCACCTCTCTCCTATAAAAAGGGGAAACTTCAAAAGAAGGATATATAGCATATAGTGCACACTACAGGAGAATATAGCTGAGAGTGAGAGAAGGCTTAGAGCTCGACTCTCATAGAGACATGCTTATGTTGTTTGCTTATGCTACTTTTGTGAGAATACTTGGAGGTTGAATTCTGTTGTTCCATTGTTTTGCGTTTGAATGATAAGTGGTATGATTAGCTGTGGTGTGATTAGCTAATGGCTTGTATTCAGATTGTGTTACATTTGGCTTTCTAGTTGGTGTTGTCTTGTGCTTTATTTTGTTGCATGCTTGTCGCTGTGACTTATACTCCTGAGTTTAGGTTGTAGTGATGGTACGGAGGCTTGGTGATAAGTGTCTATTATGGTAATGTGCTTAATACACCCATGTGCTTACATGTGCTCTAGGAGTATTGCATTTTGCATTCCCTGCACCCACACACTTCACCACCTACAGGTGAAAATTTGACACGCCCGGTGGGACAGGGCTTTTGGAGATTTCTTTTTCCTTGAGAAATCACTTAGAATTGAGTATCCTTTTCCTTGAGAAATCACTTAGGGTTTGAGTGCCCAGGGCCACCTCTCCTACTCCTCTTCCTCCTCTCTTGGGCGACTCCTCCTTCTCCACTTGAGCAACCTCTTCTTGGGCAAAGACTCCTCCTTCTTCTTGGATGACCTCTCCATTGGGGCCTCCTCCTCCTCCCCCTCTTCCTCTCTTGGCTTCTTGGGCGACTCCTCCTCCTCTTTTGTCTTAATGGGCGACTCCTCCTTCTCCTTCTGCACTTGAGCAATCTCTTCTTGGGCGAAGACTCCTTCTTGGGCGACCTCTTCATTGGGGCGACTTCCTCCATTAGGGTGAGCCACTTCCTCCCATCTATTCACTCTCTCATTATTTCCTCTTTTGGAAATAGTTCCCAAGATGGTCCATGACCCACACCAGAGCTAACAAAGAGAAGCAGCTAAGCCCTAAGAAAACACCAATCAAAAGTTACCACAGAAGAAGGCCAGATCCTTACCTAACACCCATAAGAAGTCTATCTGCCTCAAGCCTAGCTTCTAGAATAGAAGGGTTAGACGACAAGGCTAAAACTCAAAAGACTTTACCTCAAGACACTCTTCTTAATAAGGCTATGGCAGAGGAACTTTCCACTCTGCTATCAAGGATAAATATCAGATTTTCTTCATTTCATGGCGGTGCTAATGAAGATCCTGAAGACCATGTACGAAGATTTCTTTCAATTTGTAGGAGAAGGGGCTTACAGCAACGACAAGACTCCTTCCTTGCTCTCTTTCCGTCAACACTTGAAGGATTGGCTAACAAATGGTTCAGCGAGTACGCGGAAAACCATTTCCAAACATGGGAAGCATTGAGGACCGAATTCAAAGACGCATTTTGGCCAGGTAACTCTACAGAAAGAACGTTAGATGAACTTGAGAATCTAATCCTGCATATGGGAGAATCATTTTCAGAACTTATGACGCGGGCAAGGTCACTCGTGGCAAGATTGCCGGAACCACCAGGGGATTTCCTTGTTAAGAAGTGGGTGGAGAAAGCCTTGCCGAAATCAACACAGCAGAAGCTGAGAGAGCTTTTGAGACCAGATGCCACTTTGAGAGAATTTGAAGTAGCTGCCACAAGGATTGAGGCTTCCACAAGGATTGAGGCTGCACGGGTTCATTTTGGAACACATCCGGGAAAGACTTTCCCCCAAATGAAGACATGGTGACAGCCTTGAGGAAGGAACTAGAGACCTTAAAGCTTCAAAGAAACCGAGAAGAGGACAAGGGTACTTCGGAAGGTCTCTCTCAAGTACGACAAGAGCTTGAAGAACTCAAAACATTAAGGGAGGTAAGAAGTGGACTATGGTGTTCTCTATGTAGTACTCAAGGACACACATCACAAGAATGTCCAAGGAGGCTAACATGCCAGTTTTGTGGAAAGGGTGGCCATGAGGCCAAGGATTATTATTTTCTGAAGGGTCTTGGGAATCAGGCTATGATGCCAGGACAACAGCAACAACTCAATGGGTAGGGGTGGCTCAGTCCTCCTTGTTAGGACAACCACCCTTACCATCCACTACAACACTTCTGTAACAACGTTTTACACCAATCAAGGACATCAACGACAAGAAGGTAGGCCTCGTCAGAAGCGACCACCTAGGCCTATAATGTGTTACAGATGTGGGGAGTATGGACACTTCCAAAGTAAATGTTCACTTCCTGAGGATGCCCCACCATGCAAAAACTGTCCTGAAACATGGGATCATTACACGAAGGACTGCCCAAAGTCAATGCCATCCACAAGCACACCAGGTAATTCTTGCCCCCTACATATGATAACAGTAACTAATGATGAGGGCAACGTAGACTCTCCAAGTGCCCGAGTAGTCCAGCTTGAGGAACTTCTCGAAGTAATGACAAGGGCACAAAAGCAGAAGGCAGCTTTGAAAGATGCTGCCAAGGAAGCAACAGATTCAACCAAGGACAAGGGAAAAAAGACCATGGAGCATGAACCTTCTCAGGAAGCCAAACACAACCAAGACAAGGAGAAAATCTCACTGGGAAGAGTAGGAAGAAATGAAGATACTCTTGAGCAAGTTGTTGACAAAGCTTATGCACTATCTAAGGAGGACCTAAGGCACTTTCAAAATGAAGCTACTTCCAGGAACAATCAAGAAGGCTTCCTCACTGCAGTTCAAGTCTTGCAGAGCACCTACCAACAGGTATCTTTATATAACTTGTTAGCTATGAGTCCTAGATTCAGAGGAGAAGTGATGGCTTCCATAAACGGGTTAGACCCTGGCACCATATTAAGTGGCGGGCAAGGCTTCACTTCTCTAATTTCTCAACAAATACCTATACCCTCAACTTATAGCTCAGAACCATCTAGGATGGAACCTCTTACTGATTACAAGAGCCCTAGACTAATAGTAAGTATCAAGGGAACTCCTTTGGTAGGAGTGATAGTTGATGGGGGATCTGGTATTAATCTAATGCCTGAGTACACAATGACATTGCTAAATCTAAAACCAACTAAGGATGCTCATTTTACAGTATCATTGGAAGACCAAAGCAAGGTAAGCCCACTAGGCATAGTGGAAAAGGTTGAAGTCGTCATCCATAAGCTAAAATTTGTGTTGGATTTTGTGGTAATAACACTCCCAAAGGTGAAGGGAGGATTCCCTCTTTTGATAGGAAGGCCATGGCTACGCCACAGTAAAGCGGTACATGACTTGGGCAGTGACACCTTATGGGTGGCTGGACCAGACAAGGTGATGAGACAGCTTCAGATGGAAGGAGGAACAGATGAAGCCCTAGGTACTTCTCAAGTTCTCCATCAAGAGCAAACTACAGAGGAAGGCAAAGAAGATAACAATGGAGAAGACGAACAAAAGACTAGACAAGAAGGAGCAAACATTTGGGCCACACCTCCTCCACCATGGGTTCTGGAAAATCAAGAAATGTCAGGACAAGAAAGGGCTCCTTCACCTCCCTGGGCGTCTCCACCTTCTAATTCAAGTTGGGCGTCTAGACCTCCTAATCCAAATTGGGCGCCTCCTCCACCTCCAAGCAGCTCGGCGACTCCACCTCCTAGTCCCAGCTCGGCGCCTCCGCCTCCAAGTAGCTGGGCCACTCAAGAGGCTTGGGCTCCATACTCTCCTCAAGGGCCTCCACACTGGGCACTTGAATGGGCAACTTATCCTCCATCTTGGGCTACCCCTACAACTAATTGGGCGGTCCAATGGGCATCCGGGAAGCCTCACACAGAGCCATATAAAACAAAATCACCTGACATCAAGGAAGAAGTTGATATAGGAGAAGAAATATCCAATGAAGATCTAGGCGACATCATGGATTGGATTGAGGAGACCAATAATGTTTCATGCTTTACAATAGCAATCAAGGAAAAAGAAGAAGAAGAACCTACTGTGGAGTCTATGGTATTAGGAGAACCAGCTAAAGAGTTCCGAAGAGGTGAAGTTTTGAAAGGAGTTGAAGGAAGAAAAGGGATTGAAGAAAGCCAAACAGAAGAAGAACTAGTAGAAAGCATTTTCCCATTGGTGGAAGTCCGAGTAGGATGGACACAAGAAAAGACCCAGGAAATCACCATCAATGATAATCCAGCATTCAGCAAGGAAATGTTGTTTAAGGACGAGGAAGAGGCACTTTCGGAACGAGTTAAAGAAGTCAACTTAGGAGGAGAAGAAAATCCACAAAATCTTCTACTGCAAGTTGGTTGTGGGATCACCCTCTTGTTCTTATAGAGGTAATAACATTCATGCATAATTTTAAAGACGTATTTGCATGGAGTTACAAGGATTTGACAGAAATACCAAAAGAGCTGGGAATACATACTATTCCTCTAGTGGAAGAAGCTCGACCAATTAGAGGGAAAATGTATAGGCTAAATCCCAAATATGCAGAAGCAGTCACGAAGGAAATCCAGAAAATGGAGGAAGCAGGTATCATCATTCCTGTAGAACATTCAGAATGGTTGTCCTCTATGGTCATCGCACCTAAGAAGCAACCAGAGCATTAAATAAGGTAACCATCCCTGATGGGTTTCCCACCCGCTTTTCTGAACAAGTGATTGAAGATGTGGAAGGACATGTGCTGTACAGTTTCATGGATGGTTTCAGTGGGTACAATCAACTGGAAATCCATCTTGAAGATCAACCAAAAACAGCCTTTGTAACTCCTTGGGGAACCTATATCTACACCAAAATGGCTTTCGGCCTTAGAAATGCACCAGCCACTTTTAATCGGACAGTATATCTGATCTTCAACAAGTTGCTCCTAAAATTCTTAAGAATTTTCATGGATGACTTTTCAGCCTTCTCTGGAGCAGCCTGCACCACTGCAGTAGAGAATGTACCAGAACATTTGAAGCAATTAGAACAAGTATTCCAGCGTTGCAGAGAGACACGTTTGAAACTAAACCCTAACAAATGTCACTTTCTGGTAACCCAAGGTACCTTGTTAGGACATGTGGTCTCTGCTAAAGGGATGACTCCAGATCCAGGTAAGGTAATGTCAATTCTTAAGCTTCCAGGACCTATAAATGCTAAAGAGGTCCAGAGCTTCTTGGGGCACACGGGATATCACCGCAAGTTCATACGCATGTATGCAGAAGCAGCACGGCCACTTTCATGACTTACCAATAAAAGTTTTCCCTTTCATGGTTTGAAGAAGAAGAATCTGCATTCACTTATCTAAAACAAAGGTTGGCATCTGCACCTATACTCATCTCACCAGATTGGTCTAAGACATTTCACGTGCATGTAGACGCAAGCTTGTATGCAGTAGGAGCTATACTGACTCAACCAAGCGAAGCACACAAATTAGATCAGCCCATCCACTACGCGAGTAGGCTCCTCTCAAAGCCGAGAAGAATTATAGCACTACAGAAAGGGAAGCATTGGCTATTGTATTTGCCCTCAAGAAATTCAGACACTATTTATTAGGCACTACATTCACAATGATTACTGATCATCAAGCTTTAAAATATTTGTTGAATAAGCCACAAGTTGCAGGAAGAGTATGGAGATGGTTGCTTCTCTTCCAAGAATTCGATTTTGAGATTGTGTAGAGAAGCGGTAGGCAACATGTCATTGCAGACCACCTCTCTCGCATCAGACAACCAACTCAAGCAACAAAGGGAGTAGAAGATGATTTCCCAGACAGCCAAATCTACAAGGTAAATGTTGCACCTATATGGTATGATGATTTAACTTTGCTCCTAGGAAAGGGTCAATTCCGCACTGGGTCAACTCCATTGGAAAGGCATAGACTCCTCTTGAAAAGTAAGAATTTCATAATGACAAAAGACACCCTCTATAAGGTTGGTCCTGATGGAATGTACAGAAAGTGTCTTCAACCACATGAAACTGAAACTGTTCTTCAAGTGGCACATGAGGGTAAGTCTAGTGGTCATTTTCTTGGACATATTACTGCACTGAGGATACTGCAAAGTGGCCTATGGTGGCCATATCTCTTCAGAGATGCCACTAAATTTGCCAAGGCATGTGATGTTTGTCAACGATGTGCACCCAAACCAACACGACAAAGGAACCAACCGCTTAATATCTCTGAAGCTTGGCAACCCTTTGAGCATTGGGGAATAGACTTTGTTGGCCCAATTTTTCGAGTAGCACAAGATTCAGGTGCAAAGTATCTTCTAGTAGCAACGGATTATGCCACTAAGTGGGCTGAAGTGATAGCCAGTAAGGAATGTACTGCGGAAACGGTAGCCACCTTCTTGTATAATTACATCTTTTGCAGATATGGATGTCCAATAGAGGTCACAACAGATCAAGGATCCCATTTTGTCAACAAGGTGCTGACTTTAATTTTTGAAAAGTATCAAATATTCCATAAGAAGTCCTGTGCATACTACCCAAGGGCAAATGGTCAGGCAGAGAGCACAAATAAGGTTCTCATGCTCTTACTAAGAAAAACATGCTTACAGTTTCCTTATACATGGGACCAGGCATATCTGGGAACCTTGTGGGCCTACAGAACTTCATTCAAAGCCACAACAGGGCACACTCCATTTGAGCTAGTCTATGGAATACAAGCAATTGCTCCTTTTGAGTTCTTGCATGGCTCCAACCATGTGGGAACCAATCGAATTCCTTGATTTACTAGCGCACTCTCATCCAACATTGTGAGGCTACAACTTCTTGAAGAAAAGAGAAGGATAGGGAATGAGACTCTAGTGGCAGTATAGGAAAAACGAAAACAGGATCATGATGCAAACCTCTGGAAATCAAAGATCAAGGAAGGAAGCTTAGTTTTGCTGTACCACCTTCGGCTCTTTGAGAAGAAAGCCAAGAAGAAGTTGATGCCGAGATGGAACGGACCTTTTAGGGTCATATACACACTTCCAAAAGGTGCAGTACAAATCTCCATATGACGGGCACAATACTGCCCCTAGTCAATGAATCTAAGCTAAAACCCTATGTAGAAGGATAGGAAAGTAGGAATCGCCCTTGTATATAATGTATATACCTTTATGTTATTTCCTATTAGCTTATGTTATTTCCTTATTTAGCTATTGGATTTGTTCTCATCTATCTTCTTCACGTATCCCATTCCCATTTATCCACTACCCTTTCCACCCACTCCTAGACTACTACCACCACTACCATTTTCCTCTTGCTCCTCATAGGCATTATGCTACTAACTTCTTCTATCTCTTATCACATAAATTTTTTTTTTCCTCCCTTGTCCTTCTGATGCCACCTCTCTAGGCAAAGATCTCTAGGCAAAGAATGGCAAAAGATCATCTCATACCACTTACATGGGCGACCTCTCCTCCTCAAGCTAGCATGGCCACTCTTGGGCGACCACTCATCCTCCTTCTCAAGCTTGATGGCCAATTGGGCGACCTCTCCTCCTCATACTATCATGGCCATTCTTGGGCGACCACTCATCCTCCTCAAACTAGATGGCCAATTGGGCAACCTCTCCTCCTCATACTATCATGGCCATCCTTGGGCGACCACTCATCCTCCTTCTCAAGCTTGATGGCCAATTGGGAGACCTCTCCTCCTCAAGCTAGCATGGCCAATTGGGCGACCTCTCCTCCTCAAGCTACCATGGCCAACATGGGCGACCTCTCCTCCACTTCCACCTTGGCGATACTTTGGGCGACTACCTCATCCTCCCTTTCAAGCTTGCATGACCAAGTGGCCGACCTCTCCTCCTCATGGCCATTCTCCGAGCGACCCTACCTCCTTCCTTCAAGTGACTTGGACCACCTCCCCTCCTCCTTCCTTCAAAGTGACTTGGGCCACCTCCCCTCCTCCTTCCTTCAAAGTGACTTGGGCCACCTCCCCTCCTCCTTCCTTCAAAGTGACTTGGGCCACCTCCCCTCCTCCTCCCTACCATGTGACTTAGGACCACCTCTCCTCCTCTTTGTTTAACTTGGACCACCTCCCCTCCTCCTCCCTACCATGTGACTTAGGACCACCTCTCCTCCTCTTTGTGTTAACTTGGACCACCTCCCCTCATCCTCCCTCCCATGTGACTTGGGCCACCTCCCCTCCTCCTCCCTCTAATGGGACTAGGACACCTCTCCTCCTCCCTCTAGCCTCCCTAAAATCTCAATGGCAACCACTCTTTCCTCACTTCTAGCATTGGCGACCCCAACCTCTCCAACTTCACCAACTTCTTACCTTGGCTTCAATGCTCGACCTCTCCACCCTCCCTCATCTAGGCAACTTCTCCACCTCCCAAATCCATTAATCTTCAAATTGGGCCCCTCATCATCAATTGGGCGCACACCCAATCTACACCTATCTCTTCTCATCTGCCACTTTAACCTTTCCCTCCATGACCTCCTACAACCCTCCATGGGTGACCTCTCTACCTCTACTCAGCATTGATCGTCCACTTAACCCGTTCCCCAAGGGCATACCCTCCACTTTCCCCCACCTCTCATCATCTTCACTGAACTACATCGACCTCTCCTCCCACCTCTACTCTCATAAACTAAGGCATCACCTCCTCCCACCTAGGGCGACCTCTCCTCCCACCTCTACTCTCATGAACTAAGGCATTCCCTCCTCCCACCTAGGGCGACCCTCCTCCCACCTCTACTCTCATGAACTAAGGCATTCCCTCCTCCCACCTAGGGCGACCCTCCTCCCACCTCTACTCTCATGAACTAAGGCATTCCCTCCTCCCACGTAGGGCGACCCTCCTCCCACCTCTACTCTCATGAACTAAGGCATTACCTCCTCCCACCTAGGGCGACCCTCCTCCCACCTCTACTCTCATGACCTAAGGTGACACCTCCTCCCCACCTAGGGCGACCTCTCCTCCCACCTCCCACCATGGGCGACCCCTCCTCCCACCTCTACTCTCATGACCTACGGTGACACCTCCTCCCCACCTAAGGCGACCTCTCCTCCCAACTCCCACCATGGCGACCCCTCCTCCAACCTCTAATATCATGAAATAAGGGGACACCTCCTCCTATCCAAGGACGACCCAAACCCTATTACTTTCCCACATATCTCCACTAGGCCTCCTTTTTCAAAGGCCACCGTCCCTACTCCCTCCCCCCTTTCTTACCTTGCAGATCTCCCCTCCCCTACTCCTACCTCTAGTTGGCAACCTTTCCTCCAAGGCGACCTCCCCTCCCCAAGAGGACATGCCCTCCCCTCCTCCTCCCTCTACTAGGCGACCTCTCCTCCAATCCTTTCCACTTGTTGGGCGATCTCTCCTCCCCCCATCTCTAACCTTCGCATGGGCGACCTCCCCTCCTCTCTATAACCCACCCTCTATAAGCCACCCTCTAATCTAGGCGACCTTGCCTCACTCTCATTCAAGGGCGACTTCCCACCCCCTATCACACGGTCTAACTTACCATCCTCTTTTATCATCGACGACTTGGTGACCTCCCATTCAACTTTTATCCATACTAGCGCCATAATCCTACCAATCCAGGGAATTCGTGGGCATCCAATCGAAATCTACCCAAATCAGTCACTCCAATTTCTCATCATCCATATCGGACAGCGCAACCATCACCTCTACTTTTGGCAATGATTCCAGCAAAAATGAGCCCGCATCCTACCTTATTTATCTACCACAACCATCGTACCTATCCATCGACCTATCCATCGGAGCTGCTGTGCGCCAGCAATTGGCCATCACATCACACCGCCAACACTACTAGCCTACAGGCGGCGCAATTTTTTGGCCACACGTATTCAGTCCCTCCCGTGCAAGCCATCGGAAGCAGCGCTATCAATTGGCCAGCATCGACTGCTCCCTGTCCAACGCAAATAAATTCTCTCCGATGCCAATCAATTGATGCCAAACTGCTCACCAGCCAGCATCCCTGTACAGTGCCCGTTCAATTGAAGCCAGCTGCTCGCCAGCCAGCATCCCTGTACAGCGCCATTCAATCGAGACAAGCTGCTCGCCAGCCAGCATCCCTGTCTAGCGCCATAAAATTGAAGTTATTCTTCAGCATTCCCATAGGCTCTAGGTCACTCAGTCGATCAATCTGGACAATTTGCACTAATCTCTCCACAGCGATCAGACCATACTGGAGAACTGAAGGAAGCTGGTTCTGTTCGATCAAAACAACAAGCATCTAGGTTCTCTACCTTAGGAATGGCCTCTTCTTCTGTGGAAATAGAAGAAACATTTTCTGAGTTCAAAACTGATACAGAAAGTGCATCAGGGCAATCCTCTTCCCATGACGACTCTAGCGATTCACTCTATGTGGTCTCAGAGGAGAATCCTTCGGAATCAGAGTCACTAGACGAGGAACATCATTAGGATGAGGGCACATCTCCAGCAATTACGCAAGCAAGTACTCACATCAAGGATACATGAGCACCCTCAGCAAATGTGGCCACCACAACTGAAATCATCATCTCCATTCCAAGGGAGATCTCTTTAAAGTTGGATTTAAGCATTTGCGGTAAGCTTCAAAACTCATTCACTTTAGAAGAATTGAATAATATGGGGTTACTCACAATAGCAAATGCCAAGCTCCCCTCACTGAGTGACCCTCAGAATTGTGGTATGGAGATCTTAACACTCTTCAAATCCTTTCCATCACTTTCTGGAGGAAGGATCAATAAAGACAAGTTAGCCATTATCAAGGTTGTTAGCAACGTTTTCGCAACGTCCAAGGCAACGTGTTGCTAACGCGTTAGCAACATCGCAACGTTTGGACCTGGACGTTGCGAAAACGTTGCGAACCATTTCTTTTTTTTTTTTCATTTTCTTTTGCAAATATAGTAACCTAAATGTATATTATAGTATATCCATATATAATATGTATTATATAGTATGTATTATGTTAATTTATGTAATATGTATTGAATATTTAATATTTATGATTCATTCCAAATTCTCGAATCCTTGAGTCTTGACACCACTTCAATGAAGTGATGGAAGATGCACAATGCACATTGCACATGTATGATGTCAGAATTTACAAGTTACAACTAATCATTATCATGACTCAATGACTCATTCTAAAATTCAAATTCACAATGCACATTCAAGCAACTCATATGACAATGGACATAAATGATGAGAGTCCAGACAAATACTATTATATACATAATACAACTTACAAGTAACATTGAAATTTAAAACAAACTTCAAAGAATTATAATTTATGACAAAAACATGTGAAAAAGTCAACCTCATCTCAAAATTATGACACTGGTGACTATCATGACTCATAACTCATATGTGATATGATATATCAGAATCCAATCATCAATGTCCATAATACATATACATCAATGATCATACCAAACTCCAGTAACCATCATCCATGTCACATCATACATGATATCACTAAGTAGTCAAACAATAAACTGCAATGTCAATAATACAATGATCAATCAATATCAAGTAAATCATAAGTCATAATATCATAATACATATGACATGTCACATGAGCAGTCATCAATCCTCAAAATCCTCTGAGTCACTATCATCATCATCACTATCATCATCATCATCATCATCATGTGGTGCTCGACTAATAGATGCCTCCATCCTACTAGTAGATGGACCTGGTACACTGTGTGCTCTATGACTAGAACGAGTCCGAGATGCCCTCGTATCATGCTGTGGCACTGTCAACTCCTGATAGAGCATGTCATATAGATCAAGGTCCTCTGCCGGAATGCTAGGTATATCATGGACCCTCTCTATATCAAGCTCATCAACGTTCACCTGCCGCACCTCTGCTGAGTGGCCACCACGCTCCAATAAACGCAAGTTGCAGTGGCAATAGACAAGCCGCTCCAACTGCAATGTAGATAGTCTATTCCTCTTCTTTGTATGGAAGAGGGCCCATGTACTCCAATTCCTTTCACATGGACTTGCACTACAGTCCTGTGAAAGTATGCGGATGGCTAACTTTCTCTGCAAGATAAAAAAGAAAGAGTTCATTAAGAAGAGGAATGACTCATGAGACAAACTTCAAAGTTATAACTTATAAGTTAAATACTCAAAAGGAAATTAGAATGACTTGTCACTTACTAGCTCAGGTGTACCAACACCGTATCTCTCCCACCATGTCACAGGCATCAACTGCATGCTTCTCAAGCATGCCGTGTCTCTACCAAAAAGTCCTTCATTATTCTGAAACTGGGTGAGCTGAAGCTCCAACTTCCCACGTAGCTCCACATCAGAAGGTCCATACAATCGATCTACATAGTCATTCCAAGCAGTCACAAGCTCCATATCCAATGACTGTGATGCAGATCTCCATAAAGGATGTAGTAGATTGGCCATCCCATGTATAGGGCGATGGAACCAATCCCACCTCTTCCTCCATATTCCTTTTATTTCCTCTATCCTATGGATAAAAAACAAATGAAGTTAGAAAACAATAAGATTTAAGAATGTTGAAGAGTCAAGACTTGAAAGTTGAACATGAATGCTCATACAAAAAATAAAATATGGTTACCCAAGTTAAAAGTTTCAACTTACCTCTCCAATGTCAAATAAGGACATCTCTGTATAGACTCTCCGACACGATCCATGAACTCATAAACAAGTCCAAGTGTGCAGCCCTCTCTATCTGCTATGCGTATGAGTGAATATAAGGGCTGTAAGGCCCGCACTAATCCCTCCACATCCCTCCAAAAGCTGTCATCCAAACATGTGCGTCGTACAAGCTCTGCCTTTGGACTAGTATGTCCATCCCAAGCTAACCAATCAGGTGATACAACTGTCTGCATCAGTGCTTGCCTCACTCTTAATAATCTTTCCATGACTATGCACATGTATGCAAATCTGGTCTTCGCGGGCTTCACCAAATCAATATCACTGTAAGACCGAAATATAGCAAGCAATTTTGGTCTCTTTGTGAACAAAGAGACCACTTTTATGCAAGTGGTAAAAATGGTGTAAATCCATGGTATCTTCCCCACATCCTCTATCAGCAAATCAATGCAATGGGCAGCACACGGTGTCCACACAATAGAAGGGAATTCTTCTTCTAGAAGCTTGCCCATAGCCACACAATTGCTTCCATTATCTGTAACCACTTGGACTACCTTTTCTACACCAATGTCCATGATAGCTTGACGGATATGATCATAAATGAATCCACCTGTTTACATATAACACAATGAATCATTAATCAATTGATAAATTATAATTTATCTTGACATGTGTCATGCACATGCACATGCCACATGCCACATGCACATGCACATGCCACATGCACATGCACATTGCACATGCACATGCCACATGCACATGCACATGCACATGCACATGCACATGCACATGCACATGCCACATGCACATTGCACATGCACAATGCACATGCCACATGCCACATGCACATGCCACATGCACAATGCACATGCCAGCAGCCACATGCATTGCACATGCACATGCACATGCCACATGCCACATGCACATGCCACATGCACATGCTGCATGCACATGTGTCATGCTGCATGCACATGTGTCATGCTGCATGCACATGCCACATGCACATGCACATGCACATGCACATGCACATGCACATGCACATGCACATGCACAATGCACATGCACAATGCACATGCACATGCACATGCACATGCACAATGCACATGGCAACATGCACATGGTGACATGCACAATGCACATGTGTCATGCTGCATGCACAATGGCAAATGCACATGCACAATGCAGTGTGCACATGTGTCATGCACATGCACAAGGAAAATGCACATGTGAGATGCCACATGCATGCAGCATGATTGATCATTGCACAATCAAATATAAATTGAAAATTCAAAAATCAGTTCACTCACCTGTGATTGTAGTACCAGCAGCTGATGCATCTATGGCTCGAAGGAACATGGTCCCTTTGCAACAATGCACCAAAATGTTGTACACATTTCTCTTTCGTATGTCCGTCCATCCGTCACACATGATTGTGCATCCATACTTTGCCCATGTCTCTTTCATAGGCTCAAGCTCTCTCTCTAATGCTTCCTTTGTTTTTTTCAGCTCCGTTGTCCTCAAGTCTTCATAGGTAGGCCCTTGCCAACGAAACCCTAATAGTGAAACCTTCTCAATGGCATTTCTCCATGCCGATGTCCGTGCAACATTAAAAGACAAACCACATTGTATAAAAGCTTTCATGATGGCTTGTGTGGCTTCTTGTTTACGTTGTTGTTGCAAGCTAGCACGTATAGATGCTCCTCCAAGAGAGCCAAGTGGGTGCTCTTGTGGATCATGCTCTACTCTTGTACTCTTTCTTGGTGGCTCATGCTCTATGTCAATGTCTATGGAAGCTTGAGATGCTTGAGTTTGGGGATCACAAGAACCATGTGAACCGCTTGCTTGCGATCTAGCTTGGGATTGGGCTCCACTATTCCTTCTACCAAGGGCTTTTTGAGCTACCCATGCCATTAGCTCTACCTTTATAGCTTCGGGCATAGGCTCTTTGCAAGGTGCAACTCCTATGCCACTAAGTCTTCCAAGGTGTGCCTTGATCCTATCAGCTCCACCGGCTCCACTATAGCCACAAAGCTTGCAAGTCCATCTCTCACTACCCCCGGAGCCCATCTTTCCTTGGCTTGTCACATATTCCCAACATGCTTGTTTTGCTTTAGGCATGTTGATGGAAGAGGTTAGAAGCTTGGAGAGGACTCAAGATAGGAAGCAAGCTTAGGGGGGTCACGTGTGTGAGGGTGTGTGTGCACTGTGTAATAAAGTACCTTCACCTTGGTCCTTCTTGAAGCTTAGCTTGCGTTTTGCTCTGCAGCACTGGTGTGTTTTGCTCTCGGGTCGCCTGTCGAAAATGCCTCAATGAGGCCGTTTCGGCGAAACGGCCTCATTTGAGGCAAATTTTTTTGTGTTTGTTCGCAATGCGTTGCGAACGTCGCAACGTTGCGACGTTGCGTTGCGAACGTTGCGAACGCATCGCAACGCGTTGCGATGCAACACTGGCCATTATGTTGGGTACACAAGGGATTCCAGAAACAAAGAAGGCATGCAGTTATGCCGAGTTACCAATTCCCGATATATTGCAGGCATATACAACTAGTTTCTCGATTCCGAATTGTAGTCAGGTAATGATGAAGCGGCTACTATTATTCAAGGCATTCTTCCTTCTCAAAGATAATTTACATTTCACCGATGTAAAAATTTGTGAAGCCCTTCTTTGCTTCATCAATGCAAAGCCCTACCAATATCATAAAACTCTTCTGTAGACGCTCGCCGAACGAAAGAAAAGATATGGGCAGCAGGTAGGCAAGAGGGCTCTTACCTTCAAAGTGGTAGGAGGTCACATTATGCTGTACATATATAGGTACTTCGCAGCCCTCCATTCAAGAGATGGGTCACGACCGACATCGTCTAAACATCCAAGTGCAGCGCATCCTCGCAAGAAACGAAGAGTAAAGATTCAAAGTGATTCCAGGGAGCTCCTCGATACTCTTCCAATCGACCAGCAAGGATATGCTCGAACATCAAAAAAGGTACGCACATCAGTCAACACTCCCTTTCCGCCTATCAAACTAGTGCCTACTTCCTCTAGGAAAGCTTCTCCCGCCGTTCAATCCCCCCCACCTTCATAAACCCCATACACTTCAGACGCACCTACTGCACCCATTGCCCCACCTCATTGTTGGAGTTAAACGTATGCAGAAGCACGCAAACAACACAAGGAAGAAGAAGAAGCTTGGAGCACAAACACACAATACTGAATGTATTACTAGAGAATGTACAAAAGATCAGTAGCCCATTAGGGCAATAGGCGTATATATAAGCCGGGGGAAAAAAACCTCCTAAAGAGGGAAAAAAGTGCCCCGGCAGTCCTAGTGTGTTCACACACATCACTACCTAAATATATCAACAAATCCCCCCTGGGAGTGATGCGGTGAACAAGGAGCTTGCACTCATGTATAAGGAAGTGCAAAGCTATGTGGAAATCACTCCACAAAAGGAAGTAAGCCCAAAGCTTTGCGGAAAGCTTCAAACTTCTCCCTAGGCAGAGCCTTCGTGAAAAGGTCTGCAATGTTCTCCTGCGTGGGCACATATGCCAAGCTGATCTCCCCAGCAGAGAACCTCTCCGTGACATAGTGATAATGCACCTCAATGTGCTTAGTGCGAGCATGGAACACAGGGTTCCTCGCAACTGCCAATGCGCTCTAACTGTCAGTGAAGATGGTGGTGGCAGAAGACTGGTCAACACCCAAATCAGCCATAAGGCGTCTGAGCCAGACACACTCAACAGTCGCTGTGAAAGATGCCCTATACTCAGCCTCACAACTGGAAGTGGCCACAGTAGGCTGCTTCTTGCTCAACCAAGATATACATGAGCTACCAAGCATGAAGCAAAAACCACTTGTGGACACACGAGTGTCATAGCAACCAGCCCAATCTGAGTGAGAAAAACAATGCAAATCTGGCGGTAGTGATCCCCCCTTGGGATAAAACAACCCAAGTAGCGGAGTACCACTCAAGTAGCGAAAGATGCGCTTAACCGCCTTCCAATGCGTGACTCCTGGGCAATGCATAAACTTGCTCATCTCTGAGACAGCAAACTGAATATCTGGTCGAGTAATGCATAAGTAAATCAAGCATCCAACAGCTTGCTGATAGAGAACAGCATCAAATGCATCTCCAGCATCATGAAGACTCAAGCGTAAACATGTCTCCATAGGAGTGGAAGTAGGCTTACAGTCTTCAAGGCCAAAACGCTACAATAATATGTCAATATATTTCGTTTGACACAAAGCCATTCCACCATCAACTTGCATAAACTGAATGCCCAAATAGTGATGCAAATGCCCCAAATCAGACATCTCAAATGAGGCATGCAAATCAGCCTTGAAATCAGCAATATGCTTCTCAATAGGGCCAGTGAGAAGCATGTCATCAACATAGACAACAATGATCAGAAGCACATCATTAGCACGCTTAACATATAAGGTGCTTTCAGTTGGACTGTTCATAAAACCATGTGCAACCAGATAGGCATGTATCTTCTCATACCAAGCACGTGGTGCTTGCTTCAAACCATATAATGCCTTCTTTAACCTGCACACCTGGTTTTCATGCCCTTTCTGCACAAAGCCACGGGGCTGAAAAACATACACTTCTTCATGCAAATCACCATTCAGAAATGTTGTTTTAATGTCCAACTGATGTACATTCCAACCATGATGGGCTGCAAGTGCACAAATGCTCCGAACAGTAGTCATACGACATGTAGGTGCAAAGGTCTCATCAAAATCAATGCCTCTTTCCTGCGCTTAACCCTTTGCAACAAGCCTAGCCTTATACCTGTACCATCGGGTTTACGCTTCAGCTTGTATACCCACTTAGTGCCAATGGCCTTCTTGCCAGGAGGCAAGTCACATAAAGACCATGTACCATTCTTCATTATAGCATCATATTTAGATTGCATGGAAGCCATCCAGTTTTCTGAATTCTGTGCTTCATCAAAAGAAACAGGCTCATTCTCATCACAGAGACTAGACGAAGCCATAGCATAGCAATCTGATGCAAAGGAGGCACTATGAGAGCCTGAACGAGTACGATATGACAAAGGTGCATCTAATTTGCTGTCACGCAAAGTCTGCACCAGCCATTTTGGCATAGTTTTTGCCTACTCAATATCAACTCTCTCATCAACAAGTGCATCATGTAAATCTGCATCAGAAATAGAATGATCTGCATCATCATATGAAATCTGCAAAGGCTGAGAAGTTTCCTCATTAGGACCTGCACTAGACTGTCCACCTGTAAAAAGAGGCATCAACGTATCATACATGTCTTTGGAGCTAACAGATGTCTCCTTAGTACATGGAAGCAATGGCTGAATAGCATCTTCCACAAAGACAACATCACGGCTAACCAGAATGCGTTTAGTCTGTGGATGATACAGACGATAGCCTTTACTTTCAGAACTGTACCCAACAAAAATACATTTTACTGCCTTATCATCCAATTTTTTGCGATGTTGTTCAGGCACTAATGCATATGCCAAACAACCAAAAACACGCAGATGAGCAACAGATGGCTTGCGGTCATGCCAAGCCTCATATGGAGTGATAGACTGCAGCGCTTTAGTGGGACACCTGTTCAGTATATATGCTGCACACATGACAGCCTCAAGCCAGAAACTATGTGGTAAAGCCCGACTCTTGACCATGCACCTCGCCATCTCCATGAGTGACCTGTTCTTTCGTTCAGCAACTCCATTCTGTTGAGGTGTATATGGCACTGTACATTGGTGTTTTATCCCACGTTCAGCCAGAAATGCATTAAAATCAGAAGACATATATTCCCCCCCTCGATCAGAATGGAGGGTGCCCATTTTACATGCTGACAGATTTTCAGCCAAAACCAAAAACTGTTTAAAGCACATGAACACTTCGGACTTTGCTTTGAGTGGATATATCCATGTATGCCTGGAAAAATCATCAATGA
The DNA here is from genome assembly GCA_020310875.1 of Ceratopteris richardii. Classification (NCBI taxonomy): domain Eukaryota; kingdom Viridiplantae; phylum Streptophyta; class Polypodiopsida; order Polypodiales; family Pteridaceae; genus Ceratopteris; species Ceratopteris richardii. Next base: position 129,635,100 of record CM035417.1, on the reverse strand, counting down.
AAGTCACGAAGTAAAGGTAATTCCCAAAAGAGGGTGTCTGCATAGGAGCACATACATCACTATGTACAAGCTGCAATTTCTGCGTAGCCCGAACTGAACCATCTTTTGGAAAGGAGGAACGTTGCATTTTGCCCAAAATACAGCCTTCACATACATGTTTTCCAGGTGCCTCAAGCTTGGGCAAAGAAGACACCATATCAGATTTCTGCAAGCGTAGCAAACTAGCAAAATTCAGATGACCAAAGCGTGCATGCCAAAGCTTTGCATCTGACATAGCCTGAGAATCATGAACTGCACATGCCGAATCATTCACAGATCCTTCATAGTCTATGAGCTTATACAGCCCACGACATAAAATGCCAGAAGCAATAATCACATCGCCATTTGATAGATCATGAACTGTACACCTGTCATCAACGAATTTCACAACCAAGCCAATCTTGGCTAATGCAGAAACTGATAACAGATCCTCCTTGATCCTTGGCACAAATAAAGCATCTGACAAGGTGAAAGAACTACCATCAGAAGTAGTTAGAATGATCTTACCAACTCCCATAACAGGATAAGAGGAGTTGTTGGCGCATGTGACAGTATTCCCTGTAGGGGCAGGCTCGAAACTGCGCTGCGAGGTAATATGTTTGGTCGCCCCACTATCAAAGTACCAAACATCTGAGTCCACTGCAGACATGCACTTCTCATGAGAAGATTGGTCAAAACTGCAAACAGTAGTAAACGCCCATTCTTCTTCCTCCACAAGATTAGCAGACTCTGTTTTTGGTGTAGAGGTTTCTGCAACAACCATTCCAGCCTCCTTTTTCTTTGCCTCTTTTGCAGCTAGTTTTGGACAGTTCTTTATGATATGATCATTCCCTTTACAGTACTTGCAAAACAGTTTCTGCTTTTCTGATTTCTTCTCATCTTTATCCTGGTTTTTCGAATGTGCAACATTTGCAGATTTCTGCTTACTAATAGAAGAGCTCCATTTTCCTTTGCCCTTCTGACTAGCGAGGAAAGCTTGATCTGCAACACGCATAATGGACCTGTTCTGCCTGGACTGATCTTCCTGCAAGAGAACAGAGACTAACTCCTCAAATGATAAGGCATTCGGATTGCCTTTCATCATCAACCGAAGAGTAGAAGCAAAACTCTGATATGAATCAGGAAGACCATTCAGAACGGTCTGCAGAAGTGAGCTATCTGGTATAACCTCATCGACAGAAATCAACTGTTCCTTCAAATCTTTGATCTTCGTTAGGAAACTGTCGATAGAATCATCTTCATTCATGTGCTCACTCTCCAACTGTTTTCGGAGGTAAGCAACACGAGCCTCATTCCTAGCTTGGTACAATGTGGTAAGTGTATCCCAAGCATCCCTAGCTGTTCTGCAAGAGCGAATATGCGTAATAATTGCACGTTTGACAGACAAAGCTATCAATGCATGTGCCTGGGCATCTCTGCCATCCCAACGAATTTGCTATGCAGTAGGTGCAACAGAAACAGCAGCACGAATAGGAATCTGTGGAATATCATCTTCGACACCATCTTCATAAACTCCAGCACCTGTATTTGCAGTACTTGTCATTACAGGTGTAACAGGACGTCATTCAACACCCTACACAATGTTCCACAATCCTTTTGCAACCAAAACATGTCGCATCATATAAGCCCATAATGGGTAGTTGGTACCATCCAACTTATCCTCAACAGTCAACATACGGAATACATCACTGCTTTCAGCCATGGCTGGTGACTAAAATACCTTGATGCAGAAAATTGACTGTAACTCAAAAAGTTGAACAAGACTGCCCAGACGAGTTCTGCTAGACCTGTAGCAGACTTCGAGACGCTTAAACTGGCGAACAGAAACTGGTATATACCTTTGGCACAAAAAGACGAAATAGCCTGCACAAGCGCTGCGATAGTGCGTTCGGAGGCCGAAACGAGCTCAGATCGCGATTTCGGCACCACAGATGAAAGCTGTTTTGATCTCTGAAACACGCTGAGTATTCTCACCAAAATTCGTGCGATTCTGAGACAGCAAACGGAGAAGTGTCGACGGCGCCCTAGATGAAGCGACGACCTGCTCTGATACTAATTGCTGAAGTTAGACGTCTGCAGAAGCACGCGAACAACACAAGGAAGAAGAAGAAGCTTCGAGCACAAACACACAATACTGAATGTATTACTAGAGAATGTACAAAAGATCAGTAGCCCATTAGGGCAATAGGCGTATATACAAGCCGGGGAAAAAAACCTCCTAAAGAGGGAAAAAAGTGCCCCGGCAGTCCTAGTGTGTTCACACACATCACTACCTAAATATATCAACACTCATCCCACTCCCACTCCCCCTCCCACTTCCACCATACCCACTCACATCACCATTGATCCACCTATAGACCCAATTCATCTCCAATTTCCATCATGTCCCACACCACCACCTTCCCCTCCACAACCTGCACCGCCCCACTCCCCATCGCCACAAGCACCATCACATCCCCCTTCGCCACTCCCACCAGCATCGACATCTATCCCCCCAAATAATACACCCCTCCCACCTACGCAACTTCAAAACTCTATTCAACGATCCCCGTTCGAAATACTACCCTTTCCACCACCATTCCGGTTCTCTCCTTCCCGACATAACCCCGCTACAGATTTACCTTCGAACCCATTGCTTGATGCATCTAGTTTAGAGCAACAACAGCTATCCGCAAATGAAAGATACAAAAAACATATCTTGTCCTTAGTTCCCGATCACTTACAGAATATATGCCTGATGGATGTTGCCAAAAATAGATTTTCTGAGATTACTAACAAACTTATGGAAGAGAGGCAAGCTTGTATCGATTTAGAGAATCGGCTACGCACTCATGCTAACATGTTGAATGAAGAATGTCTCAGAGTAAGTCTCGTCAACAAGGAGATGTACATGCAAATTGTCGAATTGTCTGGACACTTCAGGGATGCAAACATGCTTGAAAAGAAAGTACAAAACCTATAAGCATTTCTGCAGGATGAAGAAGAGAAGAGCGCAAAGTTGAAGGCTGAAAATAAGGACCTTAAATCAGCTAACAAGAAACTATTGGCTGAAAATGCACTGCTAAAGAGGCAAAGGGATGCACTAAAATCCAAATTTAGTGCATTAAAATCTTTGCTCACATCTTCAAACACGGAGGACATCCCCCCACCACCAGCAACTGGAGAAAAAGGTCAGGAAGATACTCCAAATGAAGAACCGGAGGACACTCGAGCTGAGAATCAAAGGCCTAGGATGGAGCCTGCATGTGACTAGCATCATTGTCATTTGGACAGAGATCATTATTTTTTTTGCTGTCAAGTGTCCTAGTACTTTATTTTATTGCTGCACAGTGTCATAGTATTTTATTTTACACGAGTTGTATAGAACTTCATGGAACTTTATTTTGTACTGGAAGAACTCAGAATTATATTTGGCAGTTCATGATGCATTCACTTCACTTTCTCTCTTGATATATTTGATGTAATCACTCCATTTATTCTCTTGTAACACCTCAGTTATTCATTTTTCCCTTCTCTCCGAGACAGAGAGACACTAGTGGCGGGCAACTTGTAGAACAAATTTTTGAAGGACAGAGTAAAGAATGACACCAAGGAACCAAATATCAAATTGGGCGCCATGACATCCAAAATCTGGAATTGGGCCCCAAGACGTCCAAAATCTGGAGTTGGGCGCCAAGACGTCCAAAATCTGGAGTTGGGCGCCAAGACGTCCAAAATCTGGAGTTGGCCACCAAGACGTCCAGATGGTAGAGTTGGGAGACTGCATGCCCAGGCAAGCAGACTTGACAAGGCGGCCAAGTGGGGCCCAACCACTCATCATTACACGACAAAGTCTGCACTGGCAGCCATGCTGACAAATGAAACCGCCTAATGCATTAACTTCCCATTACTTCTGTGTAACAGACTTCCCTATTGTACCGGTTGCTCACCTCTCTCCTATAAAAAGGGGAAACCTCAAAAGAAGGATATATAGCATATAGTGCACACTACAGGAGAATATAGCTGAGAGTGAGAGCAGGCTTAGAGCTCGTAGAGACCTGCTTATGTTGTTTGCTTATGCTACTTTTGTGAGAATACTTGGAGGTTGAATTCTATTGTTCCATTGTTTTGCGTTTGAATGATAAGTGGTATGATTAGCTGAGGTGTGATTAGCTAATGGCTTGTATTCAGATTGTGTTACATTTGGCTTTCTAGTTGGTGTTGTCTTGTGCTCCATTCTGCTTCATGCTTGCCGCTGTGACTTGTACTCCTAAGTGTAGTTTGTAGTGATGATACGGAGGCTTGGTGATAAGTGTCTATTATGGTAATGTGCTTAATACACCCATGTGCTTACATGTGCTCCAGGAGTAGTGCATTTTGCATTCCCTGCACCCACACACTTCACTTCATCACCTACAGGAACTGAGTTCAAGGAGTTTTCATATCACTAACAACTTCCTTTTAAGCACATCATGCAATGGACATAACAATTCCACAAGAAGGTGAGCAAAGTCCACTACTTCTAATGGTGGAACTTTGACTAGGACCCTTGCCATAACTAGACTCATCTCGTTACCATCGCAATGTCATTCTCACCTGGACAAGGTCAAAAACTATCTCATGATAGAGTTCATACCACCACATGCATCCCAACGAATATCTCAAGGTAGAGGTCTCCATCGTATCCATGTATCCCGTGCTTTGTCTATATTGGCATGGCCATATATATATCTCTATGGGTACCACATATGGGGTATCTCATACACTTGTACCTTGTCCCTAGCCCATGCTAGCCTGATACCATGTCCATCTCAATGGACACTTCATACAGAAGGTCCCCCATCTTGTACTGATGAACAAATACATTTTGTACTGGTGAACAAATACATCATATACTGATGAACGAATACCAGCTAACTAGGCCCAATCAAGTATGATGGGGCATAACTATCGGCATATCCCCATCTTAGTTCGTGCCTACCTTTCCCTATCCGTGAAGCAATCCAGTAATACTGGAATATCTTTCTACCATCCTTTTCTCACTGCAACCATGTTGCAAACAATGTCAAAATAGCACAAAACCCTAATTTTTGGTACTGAGCCAAATTTTGATCACAGAAGGTAAAAATTTATTATTAGCTCATTACATAGTACTTGAGGAGAGCTTTCATTTGGTATATAACATTATGACATCAGAGGTCCAGAAATGCAAGAAGACCTTAACCCTAATTTCTATCCAAAATGTTTTTTTGCATATACCTCTTCCTCAGGACATGTACATCAAGGAAAGCATTTTTTTATAGATCCCTCATGGCCAAAGTTAGAGATTGTTGACGTTTTATCACCCAAAAGCAATTGCATTTTAATTTTAACGAAAGTGTTTTTTTAGTGCTTTTCATGAGATTCTCGCTAAATCTAGTGCAAGATTTTTTGAGGGACACAATTACTATATAAGGAGGACATGGGTTCACAATTAAGAATCCATCTACCTTAAGCAAGGATCAAGTCTTAGAGGCTTGAGTGTTCTACTCTTAGAGGAGGTGTTCCCAACTTATGGTGCATATTTTGAGGAGATTTTGGGAGCCAACCATTAGCTTTTGCTGAGTTTTGTAAGTAGCAAGTTCAATTTCAGTTCTTCTTCTATTATTGCTGCTGTTCCAAGGCTTGTGCCTTCTATGTCAACAGAAGGAGGAGATTATCTTGCTATTTGGTTCAATCTCTTTATAGCTCTTAAGCACTTTATGCACAATTTCGTGCATCTAGAACTCTAAATTCAGCCTAGATTCAGTTGTATATTAGCATACATTTAGTTTTGTATCATTACGCACTTTGTAATAGACATTCGTATTAGATAGTGTGTGTAAGCATTCAGCTTACTTTGACAAATTATATATTCTTTGTCTGTTTCTCATTCATCTAATCTTGAGTCTTAAGGTGTGTATGCTAAGGTTCATGTGTTGGAAGATCTTGTAAGCCTATAAACATTATTATTAGGGTCCACCTCACTTCCAACATTCGGTATCAGAGCATAGTTGACATACACCCTTAACAAAATGAGTGATTATAGACTTAAGAATAAAGATAAGCTTGAAGGAATGTCTAACTATCCAATGTGGAGTTTTATGATGATGAATTTGTTAGTATCTAAAGACTTGTGGAATATTGTTGATGGCAAGTACCCAAAACCAAGATAAACAAGAGAGGATGTTGCTTCATCTTCCAAAAAACTTGTTGCCCCAATTACTACTCAACAGGAGGTTATTGAAGAAGAAGAAGAAACTCTTTCATCATTTGGAGTTTGTGATTGCCTTCCTACAAAAGAGCAATCTAGATCGGATTCAAGGTATGCACAAGCACTTTCATTCAATGCTATGGGAGTCAAGAGGCATATTATACCCCAAATCAAGTCATGCAGAACCTCTTGTCAGGCTTGGTTAGAGTTAGAGAATCTCTATCAAAGTAGAAATCCTGCTAGGAAAGCTTATCTAAGGAGACAGTTAGCCAACGTAAGGATGAAAGTTGGTGAGTCAGTTAAGTCACATATTTTGAAGCTCAAAGACTTATGTGCTCAGTTACTTAATGTTTGAGTTAGTCTTTCAGATGAGGAGATGATAGACACACTTTTAAATTCACTTCCATCTTCATTTTGTTCTTCTGTTACTTCTTTATCTCTCTCTACAAGAGATACAGAAATTTCATTTGAAGAGTTGTTGTTTCTCTTAATTCAAGATGAATATTAACAAAAGAGTATGGAAGAGAATGATGAAGCCATGTTATCATCATCAAAGGGTAAGAAGAAGGAGATAACAAAGAAGGAGAAGAAGAGTCGGCAAAGTAAGAAGGAAAGTAAGTCTTCCACTTCATCTCCTACCACATCTACCTCTACTACTTCTTTCGCACCAGAAGAGAAGGCTATCTCCACTATATCTACTTCAAACAAAGGAATTTGCGACTACTGCAAGAGACCATGTCATTTTATAGAAGAATGCAGAAAAAGGATTTATAATGAGAAGAAAAAAGCGTCAGGTAATAATGTTGAAGATGATTCAAAACCTAAGTCTTCAAAGGAAGAATTTTATGCATGTGTCACTATTGAAGAATTAGCTTTTGACCAAGCAACATTAAATGCAATCTTTGATAATCCTTGGATTTTTTATTCTGGAGCTACTAAGCATATGACAAGTTGCAGGAAGCTATTTGCTTCACTTTCTAATTCTTCAAGTAGACGAGTGACCATTGCAGATGGTCATGACTTGGATGTTGTTGGTGTTGGAGAAGTAGACCTAAAGTCAAGAGCAAGTGGAAATTTCACAATTTCTAATGTTCTTAATGTTCCAGAAATGAAAAAGAATTTGCTCTCAATATCTACTTTCTTGACAGCTGGATATAAAGTTTTTTTTAAGAAAATTCATGTCAGGTCCTCTCACCTAATGAGGAGCATTGTCTACTTCAAGGTGAAAATAGAAGTGGCATGTTTGTATTGTCAAAAATTTGTCATATCAATGTTGCCAGGTTTTCTACACCTAAGGAGAACATGAAGTTATGGCATTCTAGGTTTGATCATATCAGTTACACAACTCTAAAGCACATTAAATATCAAGAAATGGTGGAGAGTTTGCCTATTTTTGCTTTACCAGATGATGCAGAATCATGTGAAGGATGTCTTGAAGGAAAGCTTGACAAACTACCTTTCAAGAAACATGGATACATCATGGATTCTGTTCTCATACAAGCATTCACATTTAGATGTGAATGGTCTTATGAGAATAGAATCCATTCAAGGTTACGGTATTTTATCACATTTATTGATGATTTTTCGAGATATTCATGGATTTATGGTCTTAGACCAAAGTCAGAGGTCTTTCCTACTTTCAAGAAGTTCTTAGCTATGGTTGAATTGAGAGAGAGAAAGAAAGAAAGAAAGAAAGACTTTTTAACGTCTATTAGAGGCCAAAATCGGCCTATGAGACAAAACATATACATCAGTATGATCCAATCCACTGTGATCCAAAACGAAAATAAAGTGTGAGTACTGCAAACGGGTATAAAAGGAGGGATAGTAGCTGGTATCAAGGGTGTGGGGTGCTATGGGTATGCACTCTATATGCTCAATGGGTGAGATACAAATATGATATGCATAGGGAGGGGAGGCTCGATGGTATCACAACCCCCTAAATGCCTGGAGTGGGTGTAGGATATAATGCATCGGTGGGTAAGGCATCATGGCGATCCTCAAAATGCTCTGGGCGTCCAAATCGATAGGGGTGCGCTGCTGACGTCTCTGTATCTCCATGTCATGGCGTGCGTGAATCACCTGAATCTCTCTCTGATGTGGACGAGCTCTCCGGACAAGGGGTCTCGGTCGTCGACGCTGTCGTCTAAGCTCCTCTGCTCTGTGTAATGTGACACCCCGCATGGAGCTGGGCCCTCGAGTGTATGTGGGTCTGAAAAAATCTGTAATATAAGTCTGAGGGGGGGGGGGGGGGGGGGGTCAGGTGTATCTCCATCTGCTGCTGGAGGAGTGATGCGCGACGGTGCTGGAGCTCCACTAGGAAACGACCTAGAGGGCGTTGGTCCTCTGTCCCCAATAAAGCCCTGATCTCTCTAGGCCCCCTGAAGAGCTGTGGGTAGCGGTCTCTGATGTCCTCATATGCCTGGCATCTACATGTGTAGTGCTCCTCGTCCTCCACCTCCTCTCTACATATCCTGCATAATCGCTCATCCCTGGGGGTATGTGTGGCTCGCCCAATCTCAATCTCAAGCTGGTGTGATGATACTCTGAGCTGCCCAATGGCCACTCTCTCAGCTCGTGCCATATATGTATCCATGTATCGTGGTCTCTGAATGAAACCATCCGCTGTCACAGTCAGGAAGTGCTCTCTGTAGTGTTGCCTCTTTGTGGGAAGAGGCCCCCGTGGTGCTATCCATGTCTCCCTGACGTGTATCTGTAGTAGGTCTTGACGGATGATCCTATTCCTCTCCGAACGAGAGAGGGTAATGTGGGGGGAAGAGAGGTCATACTGAAAAGGGGGGAGATCCGTAATGCTCATGCCATGGTCTGCTAACCATCGGTAAGTCTGTGCATACCATACTCTCTCATGCCCTGTCTCCGCCAAATGTCTAGAGCTCTCAAATGCAAGCTTGGTGAGTCGGTTAGTGGGGAGCTCTCTGACTCTCAGAATAAAGGTCACCAACTGGAAGAGGGCCTCCACTAGCATCAGTGGTGTGCCAAGCTCAGCTCGTATAATGTCATGTGGAACGGAGGGCTTGCTGTGCAGCAAGTGTGATATCATGGTGATATGGGGCCTCTCAATCTGCGTCCACATCGCCTCTGTGATCCCTGGTGCCCATACTGCTGCTGCGTACATCAATGCGGGTGTCACTAGAGTGTCAAAGAGCCACCCCTTAGTCCGGGGCTCCTGAAAATGTGTCTGAAAGCAGCGTCTCTCCAATCCTGCAAGTGCCGCATAACCTCGCGTCAATCTATCTCTCGCAGCCTGTGCCATGGAGAATACCCCTGTGCTGCCCGAGAAGGTGATACCTAGGTAGACGTAGGAGTCCACTACCTCTATCTGTCCTCCAGCTGCTGTGAAAGAGGCGCGATGGCGTACTGTCCTGGAGGTATGGAAGATCATGACCTTGGTCTTGCCAAGGTTCACTCTGAGTCCTCTCTCCATGCAAAAGGTATCGAGCGCCTGTAAATGTGACTGCAACCCCTCCTGTGACTCTGAGAGCAGGACAATGTCATCAGCATATAATAGGATATGTACTGGCGTACCTCCGAGGTCTCCTCCTCGCCCTCCTGCTCGCTGTATATACTCCGTGATCTCGTCGATGTAGAGACCGAAGAGAGTGGGTGAGAGAGGGCAACCTTGTTTCACACCAATGGTGCTAACAAGGCTTTCTGATAGACCGCCGGGGCAGCGTACCCTGCCTGTGACTCGTGCATACAAAGCGTGGATGGCCCATAGCATGTCTGATGGAAGTTGTAACTCCTGGAGCCTCCGTAGTAGTCTCTCTCGAGGGACCATATCGAAGGCTTTGCGGAAATCCACAAAGCAACAGTATAGTCTCTGCTTCCTCGCCTTCGCGCTCTCAATCAAGCAACGAAGCACGAAGATGTGGTCGATGGTGGAGAAAGTGCGGCGGAAGCCTGCCTGGCCGGGTGCTCTGATCCCCGCTGCCTCAGTGTGTGTACTGAGCTCTGCCTCTAGTACTGCCCCATAGATCTTGGCTAGGATATGGCCTATCATAATAGTCCTGTAGTTCCCTGGGTCCATCATATTGCCGGACTTATGGATAGGCGTAATGGTATGCATAGTCCATGAGTCGGGTAATCCCTCAACCAAAGCACGGTTGAAGAGATGGGCGATCAAGTGGGAAACTACATCTGCTGCATATATAAAGTGCTCTCCCTGTAGCCCCGTGTGGTCTGCAGAACGGCCATGCTGTAGCCTATGGATGGCCTGTCGTACCATGCCTGCTGTGAAGAGGGTGGATATCACCGGACGCGGTGTGGAAGGAATCGGTAATGGTGGCTGTCCTGGGACGTCATATAACCTCTGGGCGTAGGTGTGCCAAGTCGAAGGATCTGCTATGGGTGTAGGTGGACGTGGCTCACGTAGTGCCCTCCACGCGGTGGCACAATCCCTACTCATGAGAAGGTCCATCAACTCTGCCTCCTGTCGCTCCTCGAAAGCTCGCCGCTTCCGGCGTGTGAGGGCTCGCATCTGTCGTCGTGGCTCCCTCTCTGTGATGGATCCCAAGATACTCTGTGCTCTGAGATGTCGGTATAGTCGCCTACACTCCTCATCGTACCATCTATTCTGGGGTGTATGCCCAAGCCGTGTCGGATGTGCAGTGCTGTGGGTGGTGTATGGGAAGCTGAGAGTAGCGGATGTATGGAGGATCGAGGAGAAGTGGGCGGTGAGGGTGTCCAAGGAGGCAGAGGGATCAAGGGAGTAGATGCGCTCTCGAACATGGGAGCTATAGATATGTGCTAGCTCATGTCTAAAGTGAATGGTGGTACGGGCTCGTGGCTGTAGGGTGACGGGGTGGGGTATGCATGGTGAGCCGCGAATGGATAGGGCAAGATATGCGTGATCAGCTCCAATCGGTAAGGGTGGGATAGTGAATGAGGTGATCAGATGTGCCTCCTCCGGAGGTCCGATAACATAGTCTACCACACTGCCCTCCTGTGGTGTCGTGGGTGGAATGCAGGTGAGACCGCGCGAGGTGGGCCAGCTCTCCATCCCATTATATATAACGAGATGGTGTGCTGCTCCCATCTGGAGTAAGTGTCGGCCATATAAGGTGGGTGTGGCGGTGTCGGCTGAGGCTCTGAGTGTAGGCATGTCCTCTATGGTAGGAAGCATCTCATGGTCGTCAAAGTCGTAGATATCACACTGGTGGCTCTGAGTGCGGGCATTGAAGTCTCCTACAAGGAAGACTTCACCCATCCCGGTATACTCCATAATCGTGTCACTGAGGCAGTCATATGGCGATGTGGTGTCTGGTCCCTCCCCTCCTGATAGCTGCTCAGGTGAATGTGTGAAGCGTGAACCAATGGGTGCAATATAGCATACGGCGAAGTACGCTGCTCTCTCCTCTGATAGCTGCAAGCGTATCCACATGAAACGTGCCTCTGGGTCTCTGGCTACCACCTGTACCCTGTGCTGTAACGACTGTCTATAGAGCACGGCTACTCCTCCTGATCCCCGTGTGGTGTGCTGTCTCATCTGGCGGCGGTGAGCTGACTCCCACATATAGCCCTCAATCCTCGGTAGGCTCCTCCCCGGGCTCTCGTGTGCCTTTGTCAAGAAGATAATGTCTCTGCCCTCCATCACCTCCTCGAGGCACCCTGGATGTGTCCATAAAGATCCATTGCAGTTCGAGACTGCAATGTGCACCTCCTGGTGTGCTGTCTCATAGGCCGCGAATCCCTAGTCAATGGGCCGTCCATCAATGATGATCCGACCATCTCTGTAGAGGGCACGATGTCCCTCTCGTCTGGCCTGGAGGACACGTGGCATGCATGCCCGTATGTGCTCTACCTGCATCCGTGTGAGGTCGTCATCCAAATAGATGGGGGTGCCCGGTGTAGTGCGTAGTACCGCCCGTCGTCTGAGAAAGTCTCTCCTCCTGGCCTCATCTGAGAACTGAAGGATAAGTGCTCTGCTCCGTGTGGTGTCCCGTCCTGCTCTCCATACTCTGGTAAAAGGGAGAGGCTCATTCGCGCAGTATCCAAGTAATGTGCACAAGCGACGCCCGTCCTGCTCTGGTGATCCGTCTGTCTCTGTGAGGCATTGAGCCTGCGGGCCTGTCGCATCCGCTCCTCCTCAATGGTGGTATGCACTATGTGGATCTCCTCATGGTGGTGGTTCTTCTTTGCCTCCTGTCGAAGGTTCTTTTTGACAACCTCGACCCATCCATCTTTCTTAGTCTCAAGCTCGTTCTGCACCACCTCCATACACTCCTTCTTGATAGTCACCCGAATGTCCTCTAGATGTGGAGCGATCTCCCCCTCCTCGTGCATGCTGTCCAGTTTCGTTTTCATATCAGTAAGCGCAGTGTGCAACTCCTCCAGGTCCCGTGAGTGCTGTTTGCGGGTAGCGAGAAGCTCTTCCCGAAGGGATTCGTTTTCCTTCTCCAAGGTTGCCACCTTGGCTTCGAGGGCGACAACTCTACGGGTAACCCCGTTCAGTGCAAAATCTCCTTCTTTCTTGTGTTTTCCTATCAACTCTCGGAGGGCATGCTCTAAGGTGGCCAACTGTTCCTCCAGCTTGGGAGCCATGAGAGAGAGAGAGAGAGAGAGAGAGAGAGAGAGAGAGAGAGAGAGAGAGAGAGAGAGAGAGAGAGAGAGAGAGAGAGAGAGAGAGAGTTTAGATTATTGGGGTTTCAAGTTTTCGGGTTGGACTTTAGCTTAGGTTAGGGTTAGGGTTTTAAGGTCAAAGTTAGGGTTAGGGTTAGGGTTAGGTCATGGCTAGGGTTAGGGTTAGGGTTAGGGCTAGAGAGAGAGAGAGAGAGAGAGAGAGAGAGAGAGAGAGAGAGAGAGAGAGAGAGAGAGAGAGAGAGAGAGAGAGAGAGAGAGAGAGAGAGAGAGAGAGAGATGCATGTTGCACAGACAGGTGAATTGAATGATGATTTAAAGATGATGCCTGAGTTCGAGCAAATTATACAAACTCTAATTCTTTTTTCTTTCTTTTTCTTTTTTCCTCCAGCTGCCCTCCTTTTCATTACATTCTTTCCCAACCAAGCTGAGCAGTGGTTTTTCACAAAATAGTCCTTATGTAGCAGGATCAGAAAATTCAATTTCGTTTTGACCCCCATATGTAAGCATTTTGTATTGTTATTCTTGTAGAAAGATATTTCTGTCTGGAGTAAGGCTATTTCACTTCAGCTCAGCATTTGGCTGCAGATGTATCATTATTCAAGATTCGATGCTGTAACAACAATGACTACAGTGGAAGCTTCCAGCCAGAGCACATGTTGATCTGAAACAGCTAGACTTTTTTGCCAACTTCTAGATGTGACAGCAAGTCCTTACATGTAGCGATGAAGAGTGTGGTTGAAGTATGAGTGCTTTCGATGTAGGAAAGGCAATCTATTCATGATTGCTAATGTCATTGTTATGCACTCTTGTCTGCATTTCTATTGTAATCTTTATGAAAAGCATATTGACAATGAACAGAGAGACAACACTATTATGCTCAACCCTTGATTAGAAAGGACAAATTGATAAATGTATATTATCAAAGAATCCTGTATGAGCAAAATGTGGGATTTATTTCCAATCTTCTGAGTTTTTTTAACATCTACCAATTCTTGGCGCCAATGGTGTATTAACCTGCTACATGTTGTCGATGAATGCTTTTGATGTAGGAAAGTCAATCTACTCATGATTGCTGATGTCATTGTCATGCATTTGTCTCCATTTCAATTGAAAACTTGTAATTTTACAATGGATGGAAAAGCAGTACTATCATGCTCTATCCTTGTTCAGAATATGGAAGTTGACGAATGCGACTTATCAAGTAAGCCTGTATGAGCAGTATGTGTGATTTCGCCCCATTCTTCCTGCATCACAATTGTTGGCATCAGGTAATTGCACTAACCTTTATATCCTATGAGGTACATAAGAAGTTTCAATGTTCAAATTATTACGTAGAAGTCTCGTAGATTGATGCTCAGTGAGGATGATACATCATGGCCATATTATTATGAGATTATAATTTGAGATATGTGAGGACTGTTGATGTGAGCAAAAATGTAGAGCCCAAAAGACAGAACAGAGTCGTGAAGAATTTTCTTCTGTATCTATGATCTTGTGAATGCATTGAATGCTAAAGTAAAATATCACAATTTACGATTTTTAAATTACAATTCAGTTGCAAGGGACTGCAGGCGCTGGTCAGAATGTAGAGATATGTGTCAGGCTAATTTATATGAATTTTTAGAACTCCAAATCTTGGAGAAACTGTCAGAATTCTCTGAGTCTCACTTATGAAACTGGGGAGCAATGATTTATTTTAAAACTAAAGAAGAACATTTTTGTATCTTACAAGAACTCAGAAAAAGTTTAACGATGATGCAATTGATTTTGTTTTTCTTTAGCTTTGGAGGTTTGCTCGTTAGTTCTTTTCAGACATATCTCCATGTACATGCTTTGTAAGTGGGTATCAATCTCTATACTTCACCTAATGTTTCATGTAGAAGGTCTTTGACATTTCCTAAGTTTGAATCAAACAATGTAAGAACACTTAGAGAGAGAGTGATATTCATATGCTTCTAGGCTTAGTGAATTGAAACTTCAACCTCTTGGAAAGTCTTTTCTATCCTTCTATAGGAGGCATGTCTTCTATCCTTCTCTTATTAGTAATTATTGGCACTTGTATTCAGATGAGAGCTTTTAAATCCTTTTGAGCATTTCTACGTATAGTTTAAAGGGAAGAATGCAATGGATGGCCAAGTGATGCTCTTTCCTTAGGAGGTTTAGTTATCTTCCTTGTAAGCAATCTAGTTCCTTCTCATCGTATATGTGATAAAAATAATGGAATGGATGGTTTATCAACTTCAAATCATGCTCTTTCCTTAGGAGACACAATAACCCGTCAAATCTTTCTTGTAACCAATCTAATATCTTATATTTGTCTTCCTCTTCTTTTTCATGTAGTGAGGCTAATATTTTCCTTGATCATGTGGTCTTCATGTACATTTTCAGCTAAAGGACAATATTACCATAAGGGTATATTCAAAGAATATTAAGTAATTTAGGTGAGAGCTAGTATTTCATTCATATAGTGTCTTTCTAGTCAATGCTTGGCCACTTTATTTAGTTGATCTAGTTTATACTACAAAAGGTCCATAGGTGTGGGTGCCCCATTGGATTTTTTGGCTCCTAACATTGCTCATTCAACTTCCTTATGTAATTGTGTCTATCTAAATTGTTAGGGGAGCACTAGATTGTGCTTATTAAAACTAATCTATATATAAGATTAGCACAACAGATTTTTATTAGAAGTTTAACCACATAGGAGAATGTTATACAACAATATCAAGCTAAATTAGGAAGTCCCATGACCTTAGAATAATTGTATAGTCAATCGGGTTATATATGATACATATGATCCCATAACCTAGGATCATAGGTATTAGCTATTAGGGCTAGAAAATATGCATGAGATTCCACAACCGGAAACCATATTTATGAGACATGATATCAAAATTACAAGATCTCCCTTGATGGAGATGAACAAGATGCAAAAAAAGACTAAATATGGTCTTGTATTATGAAGAGTACATAACAAGAAGACTATGATCTAGGCTAGAACTAGGAACTAAACAAGAACAAGAAGCAAAAATTGTTTGATATACTCAATTATCCACACTCAAGTGATCACAAATGATCCATGGTTCTCTAAGTTGTAAGTCCCCCATTATGAGGAGAAGTTATTGTGAAGCCCGAACATTTGTGGAACCCTAACTTCCAAGTAGATGAGGTCTATGTGTGACCATTGATTGTAATGGATGGTCTTTGTACGCGTAGCCATTAGGTTAGGTAGGGCATAAACTCCGACCATTGGGTTGCCATTCAAGTAAAAAATAAAGGCCTTGCATAGAGAGGGGCTTGCCCCCTTCTGTGGGGTCTGGGGGGCCTATCCTCTCGGCTTGTAGGGCCGAGATAATATGACTTGTGGTCATAGAGATATTGTCAAATTATATATTTTGTTGACTATTTTATCTCTTCCAAGTATGTTCATCCATACCGAATCCCCTTGTAAGAGCTATATAAACATGGCCCATGTGTAGCTCTACATAAGATTGCGCACTAATAAGCCCTTCATCTAGAGTCTCTCTAGATTGACATCTAAGCTTCATATTTTGGGAGTGCATGGATGGACATCACGATCTTTGTAGGTGCATTGCTTTTGGCAATTTGAGAATTTGAGTTCTATATCTCTTAGTCCATGTCTCTCTTTGTCTACATTTTTTCTCAACTCTGTTTACAATTTTATTCCGTTTTGTTGTTAATATTTACATGGTATCAGAGATCAAGAGGCTCTGAGTGGTATAGAAGCAAAATCACAGAGGTTACAAACGCTTCAACGACAAAATATGAAAGATGTCAAGTGGTGCATCATCGTCTGTGAATGGGAATCAATGTGTTTTGCCAACAAGAGTAGGTGGAGCACAAGCAAGAGTAACAATGATACCAATCATCCCAACATTATAGATACGACCAAGAACATTCACGGAAGGTAAGCTTGACGGTCTGAATTAAATCCTATGGAGGTTTAAAATCACTTCTATCCTTGATTCATATGAGATTCTCGAGACTATTCTTAGAGTTGATCATGAGCCCCAAGAAACACTTGATCCAAATAACCTTGGTTGAATGATTCCTCGTGAGGTTGATCTTCTACGTGCTTGGAAACGTAGAAATGCAAATGCACTCTATGATCTAGTTACAACTACTATAGATAGTGTTCTGAATCTCATTGATCATACTATGAAGACTTGTGAAGCATAAAACGTGTAATCAGAAACAAATTTAGAACTTGGAGAATCAGCTAGCAACAAAAAGGTTTGTCGATGAGGAATTTATGGAGGTGTTTATCACTCGCATAAGGAATCGGAAAGATCAAATGGAAGGATTAGGTGTACAAAAGTCAAGCGAGGAGCTAGTTCACTGTTGTCTTTGAATCTATCCACCAAAGTTTGGTGGTTCGGTAACTTCTCTTAATAATCAAATCAAACCTTTGCCTCTAACTTTTGAAGAATTCACCGCCTTACTCATGGAGGAGCTGCAGCTCAAGGCAAATAGTGGTGGCAACAAAGGAGATGTTGCATTCATAACAAATGCTAAAGGAGGCAAAGCGATGTCGTGGAGATTTTCTCTCCTCTCACTTGTGAAGGCCTACAGGAAACACATTTGGTGAAGGTAGCTAGAATTCCCTGAGAAGTCCAAGACACGTCAAGGATGTCAAAGGGCGTTCACATGAAAAGTTTGGAAGAAATAAAAAAAGTCCATGGTAGTGGTCGAAGTTGGTCAAATTTTGGAAATTAGGGCAAAAGATTCACTATCACCAAATCACATGAAAATTCATTACTTATAAAGACTATTAAAGGTAGTCTATAGCCTAAAAATTCACTTATAAATGGATTTTCTAGCACATGGATATGCCCATGTGCATTTTGTAAAAATATAATTTTTCCACATAGTCCCGAAGAAATCTTGTATAGGAATTTCGGTTAGCCATATGATCTGGCATATATAAAGATCATATGGGCTACACATTTGTACAAAGTTTCAAGGCTATCAAAGCTTTATCTTTCTATGTGTTAGAAGGCTTCATAAGTTTGCATTGAACCATTGAGGATTTTCTATTGAGATTATGAGGATAATTCTCTTTATATTCATATTTTATGAACACATGCATACATATCATCCACAAGCACCCATGCACATGTATTCATCTTGAAAGTGTTCAAGAAGCTCCTTATGGACCATTCTTCCTTTCAAGATTGATTCATGTGTATGTTTTTTATTGTTATCATCATCCATTTGTATGTATTGATCTTAAAAGTGTATAAGAAGCTCCCTTTGGATCATTCTTCCTTTTAAGATTGATTCATGTGTATGGTTTTTTAGTATTATCATCATTCATATTCCTAGATTTATCTTGGATTCATACATTCCCATCCCCACACTCAAATCATCACATCTCTCCTCTCCATACCCAACTTCACCTTCACTTTCACATTCATATCACATAAACCTTTCAACGCTCATTAGCTTCATACACCCTGCATGTGCCACAAGCGGACGTGATCCACCTGGATTGCGATTGCCTCCACAATGGACTCTTCAAAAGATGGAGACAAAAATAAGAACAACCAAAAGGATTTCAAGGGAGAGTGTTTCCACTATAAGAAGCAAGGCCATAGAATTCGAAACTAGTGCATCAAGAAGGAAAAAGAGAAGAGTGCCGCTTCAAATGTGGCAAAGGCAAGGATTTTTCCAACATTGTAGAAACAAAGTTTGAGTTATTTTTTATGATAGAGGAGTATGGTGATCGGCTGAAGATTCAGGTTCAAATGGCTCATGGATGCTAGACAGTGGTGCCTCTCATCATATGACCAGCAAAAAGGACCTTTAGAGTTCCTTACAGCCTCTAAGGGAGCCCACCACAATAAAGG
>CM035417.1:129408883-129611383 GCA_020310875.1 Ceratopteris richardii | reverse complement strand
ATCTTGTCAATTAAGTTGTGTATGCTCAAAAGGTTTTAGTTTGGAATGATCCTGGGGCCCCAAATTCCAACATTTGCTATCAGAGCATAATTGACATGCACACTTAATTAAGATGAGTGAGATTAGAATTGAGATTGAAGATAAGTTGGATGGATCTTCTAATTATCCCATGTGGAGTTCCATGATGATGAATATTTTAGCGATAAAGGATTTATGGAGTATCTTCAATGGATCCTTAACAAGACCCAAACGAGAAGGCGAAGAAGGAGCTACAACAGCTTTAAGAGGTACTGGAATTACAATTGCAGAACCAACTGAAGAAGAGGTAACCACTTCTATATCGAGGGTCACTACTAGGTCTTTACCTAGAGTTCCTCCTACTAAAGATCAGGCAAGATGGGATGCTAGAGATGCTTAAGCACTTTCATTCATAGCAATGAGTGTTAAAAAGCATATTCTACCACAGATCAGATCCTACAGAAGTTCTAGACAAGCTTGGTTAAAGCTTGAGAATCTTTTTCAGAGTAGAAATCCTGCTAGGAAAGCTCACTTGAGGAGACAATTAGCAAATACAAGGATGAAAGCTGTTAAGTCAATTCAAACCCACATTACGAGACTCGTTGACTTGAGAGATCAACTTCTAAATGTAGGAGTTGAGATATCTGATGAAGAAATGGTAAATATGCTGCTTAATTCACTTCCTATTTCATATTGGTCTTTCATAACCACTTGTACCCTTACCACAAGAGATAGAGAGGTTACATTTGAAGAGCTAGAGTTCTTGTTACTTCAAGATGAAGATTAGTTGAAGGGAATGGAAGAGAATGAAGAAGCACTTTCATCTTCATCAAATGGTAAAAAGAAGAAGAAGGAGAAGAAGGAAAAACAATCCAAGAAGGAACGTAGGTCCCTCTCACCTTCTACTTCAGATTCTATTTCTACTACATCTAAAGAGAAGTCTTCTAAGAAGAAGGAAGTAATATGTTTTTACTGCAAGAAACCTGGGCATTTAAAGGAAGCATGTTATAAAAGGATTGCAACAAAAAAGAAAAAGGCATCAGGTAATGTTGTAGAAGATGATAAAAAAGGGAAATCTCAAGGTGATTCTTATGCATGTATCACCATTGAGGAAGTAGCTTTTAATCAGGCAGCGTTACAAGTTCTTTTAGCAAGTCCTTGGATATTTGACTCAGGTGCTGCAAAGCATATGACAAGTTGCAGAGATGTATTTTCTTCTCTTTCCTATTCTTCAGGTAGAAGAGTTACTATTGCAGATGGCAATGATTTGGATGTTGTGGGAATAGGTACAGTAACCCTAAAGTCAAGAGAAGGTGGTAATTTTCAGATTTCAGATGTTCTATATGTACCTAAAATGAAGAAGAATATGTTATCTATATCTGCATTTTTAAGTGATGGTTTTAAAGTTGTATTTGAGAGAGATCTTTGTAAGATCTTATCACACAAAGAAGGGAATTGTATTTTACAAGGTGAGCATAAAGGAGGGATCTTTGTTTTGTCAAAATCAGTCAGGCATATGCGGTCAAATCTTCGTCATCGGTGGAAGATATGAAGCTATGGCATGAAAGATTTGGACGTATAAGTTTTGGAGCTCTCAAAAGTATCAAAGATAGAGGTATGGTTGAGAGTTTACCCTCATTCAAGCTACGAGATGATTCAGATATATGTGAAGGTTGTCTTGAAGGTAAGATGCATAAACTACCTTTCAAGAAACATGGTCATATTATAGCTACCAGGAAATTGCAAATTATTCATTCAGATGTGAATGTACCTATGAGAGCACAATCTATTTAGGGCTTCAGGTATTTTGTTCTATGTGTTGATGATTTTCTGAGATACTCATGGATCTATGGTCTTAAGTTGAAGTCAGAAGTCTTTCCTATGTTCAAGAAGTTTGTAGCTATGGTTGAAAATGAAAGTCAGGAAACTATCCAGATTCTTAGAAGTGATAGAGGTGGAGAATACTTGTCAAAAGAGTTCTAGACATTTCTTGATGAGAAAGGTATTACTCGACACCTTACTATTGCTTATACTCCTCAGCAGAATGGTGTTGCAGAAAGAAAGAATAGAGTACTTGTTGAAATGATGCGGAGCATGATGGCATCCAAGAAGCTTTCACCGAAATTCTGGTTTGATGGAGTACATACAACTAATCACATTTTGAACAGGTCTTTAAAGGTAATCACACCTTATGAAGTTTATTATGGTATAAAACCTAATGTGAGTTATTTTAGAGTGTTTGGATCACTTTCTTATGTACATGTTGAGAAAAAGGACCGAGGCAAACTAGATGTAAAGGCAAAGAAAGCTGTTTTCATTGGATATCCTATTGAGAGTAAAGGATATAGGCTTTATGTTCCAGAGACAGGTGAAGTTATTCTTTCACGTAATGCTTATATTGCTGAAAATAAGGTTTATGATAAAGAAGCATAAATTCCAGAGTTCATTAGTGAAAATGACTATGGATTTTTTAGAAAGATTTTGGATGTACATGTTCAACCATATTAGGAGGGAGTTAAAATTCCTAGGATTCAAGAAAAAGTTGAAGAAAGAGGAATTTCACAACCTTCTACAGAGTCAGTTCCACAAGAGACTTTGATTCCAGAAATGGAAGAAGTTAGAGTTCTAAAAAGTCCTAGTACCTCGGCAGGACAAGTTCCAGAACCTATGGAATCTGAAGGGTCAGAAAGAGTTTCACCACTATTTAAGGATACACCTACTTGGTTATATCAGACTTAGAAAGATAGTGGTATAAAGACTTTTACTGGAAGAACAAGGAGTCAAACTAGACAACAATAACAAGATCATGTAAGAACGAGAAGTGAGACTAGACAGCAACAACAAAGAGATCATGTAAGTTTTGCTGAAGACTTTGAGATTCATGATATTTTGGCACTTACGACTGTTGAAGATGAACCTGCATGTGTTAAAGATGCACTTAACATTCCTATTTGGAGAAAAGTTATGCAAGAAGAGATTGATTCTATTCATAAGAATCAAACTTTGCAGCTATGTGAGTTATCAGAGGGAAAGAAGGCTATAGGTGTAAAATGGATCTTCAAAATCAAAAGGAAAGCAGATGGTACTATTGATAGATACAAGGCCAGGTTGGTTGTCAAAGGATATGCACAACAAAAAGCCAGAAGGTTTTAAAGAGACAGGTAAAGAACACTTAGTGTGTAAGCTTATAAAAGCTTTGTATGGTTTAAAATAGGCACCTAGAGCATGGTATGAAAAGATACATACATATCTTTTATCCATTGGTTTCCATAACTCAAATGCAGCTCCAACTCTTTATGTCAAAGCTAAAACAGGTTGATGATTATAGCAATCATTTATGTAGATGATATTATAGTCACATGTCCCAGAGATGAAGATTTGCAGATGCTCAAAGAACAATTGAAGCAAACATTTGATGGGAATGATCTAGGCATTTTGCATTATTATCTTGGGATTCAGTTTCTGTTTCGAGATAAGTGTATCTATATGACACAGTAGAAGTACATTGAGAAAGTTTTGGAGAGGTTTCAGATGAGTGATTCTAAACCTATGCAAACACCTATGGATCAGAACATGTCTTTACAAATGGTAGCAGATGCAGAGCCATTTGATGCTACTCTATATAGTCAAGTAGTTGGTTGTTTGATATATCTGTGTAATACACGTCCTGATATACAGTTTGCAGTTTCTCAAGTAACAAGGTTCATGCAAAATTCGACAATGTTACATTGGAAAGCAGTAAAGCAGATCTTTCGATATTTGAAGGGAACTTCAAATTTTGCTATGGTATTTTCAAAATATACACATTTGTTACTAAAAAGGATTTTCAGATTCTGAGTGGACAGGTGATAGAGACACAAGAAGAAGTACTAGTGGATTTTATTTTTATCTTGGAGATTGTCTTATCTCATGGCATTTGAAGAGACAACCCACTATTACCGCTTCATTGTGTGAAGCTGAATATCATGCAGCATTTACAGCTACTCTAGAGTCAGTTTGGTTGCAAAAGATTTTCAGTTATGTTGATGTAAGAGTACATGAAGCCATTCAGATATTTTTAGATAGCCAGAGTGCTATAACTATAGCTAAAAATCCAGTGCATCATGCAAGGAAAAAGCATATAGAGGTACACTACCACTATATTCGAGAGCAGATAGCTAAGAAGCATATTGAGCTAGTTTATGTTCCTTCTAGTGAGAATGTTGCAGATATATTTACCAAAGCATTGACTAGAGATAGTAATGAGAAGATTTGCAGGCTAGTGAAGCTTTTACCATTGTGACATTGAAGGAGGGATTGTTGGAAGCAATGTCAACATGTCCAAAACTGTTGGAAAAATTAGTCCTTATATTCCTTTTATATCTTCTACAAGAAGCCACGATGTGCGACATGGATAGCACATTATCCTTGCAAGGAATTCACCCAGGTTCGATCGCGTTGGGCGCAACACGTGGAAAGTTTAATTTTAAAAAAGCAACAAACGTGACGGCAGCCAGTTTACGTGATGTGTTTTTAATTGTAGCGATCATAGTTTTTATGGATCGTAGCTTTATTTGAAAGCTTTTAGTAGTGCTTTTGGAGGATTACACAACCTATATAATGAGGCCATTGGCTCATTGTTAAATCACTCACTCAAGCTCTCAAGGAGATCAAGGAGGAAGAGTCTCACACTCTTGAGGAGGTGAAGTTTTGGTGAAGTAAAGGCTACTCTCTTGGAGCAAGAATTCTTCTACAAGGTGGTGGTAACTATCTTTTGTGATTTAACCTTGTGGTTGATTTACAATTTTGTTACACTATTTTGTGAGAATAAGGTTAGCTTCGTTGCTCATTCACTTTACACACTTAGATTATTTCGACATAATCTAAATTTTGTATCATCATCTTCTTGCATATTCTTCCATTAGTGAGTGCACCACTTTATATGGTTGAGTAGTATCCCATGTTGTAATTTGGACATCTATTTTTTAGTGAGTAAGCATCTTGCTTACATTCCCTAATCTTGTCTCAAGATCTCTATCTTTCTCTATCTCACTTATCATCTTGTCAATTAAGTTGTATATGCTCAAAAGGTTTTAGTTTGGAACGATCCTGGGGCCCCAAATTCCAACAAAACCCAGATTTCCTAGGTTTTACAAATGTGGTCAAACCTTGAGTTTGTGGCTGACCACACCACTATATGTTTCATTAAAGAATATTTATGAAAGTGACTAATGGTCATTTGACCTTTCACATGGACACTAATGGTAACAATCTCCCACCAAAGGCCAATATGGCCAAAGTGAACTATGGGAGAAAAAATAAAGAATGATAAAGGATACTTATGTGTAAGTATACAAACTATACCTCCCACCTGATGCAAGTGTTACACAATGTTCAAGTAACTATGCAAGATCATGAATCAAGTGACCCCTATCAGGTGAGACGTATTGAAAGCCATCATGTGGTAGATATTTAGTCAAATTATCTACAAAATATCTCGAGTATGAACCTTCTCAAGAATAATACACCCAACAACTAAGTAGTCTCTAATGAAGTGATACCTCACCCCAATGTGCTTGGTCTTTGCATGATAGATTGGATTTTTAGCCAAATCATTGGAAGTGACTATCACAGAGAAAACAAGGTACATGCTGAGGTAGACCCATATCACAAGCATGACAAGGAAGCCACAATGCTTCCATACATGCCTCACTACATGCAACATACTATCCTTTTGCATTGAAACAATTGTACATTCTTGAAGATGAGATCTCCAAGAGATATCACCTCTAGCAAAGTGAAAAATATACCTTAATGTAGACACTTGATTTTCTACATAAACAAAATAATCAAAATCTATGTAACCAATAATGGATGCCTTTCCTCTACCCAAGCATAAACAATTATCCTTAAAGCCATTCAGATATCTCAAAATAATCTTGACCACTTCCCAATGCTTCTTTCTAGAATTAGACGTATATGTGCTTAGAACTCCCACTGCAAATGCAATGTCTAGTCTCATAGCTACCATAGCATACATGAGACTATCAACAATATATTGATAAGGAATTTTGATCATAAATTCATTTTCTTCATCTGTGTTTGGGAAATCATTCTTGATCAATTTCACATATGTAGGTAAAGGTGTACTCAATGCCTTGCCACAATGCATATTGAACCTGTAAAGTACTTTGGATATGTACTCACTTTGAGAAAATTATATGCATCTTCTACTCCTATCATGAGTAATGCACATGCCAAGAATATGTTTGGAAGCCCCCAAATCCTTCGTATTAAATGTCTCACTCAACTTCTTTTTTGAGCAATGACAAGTCATCTGACAACTTCCCAACAATCAATATATTATCAACATAAAGTATAAAGCATATCAAGTCACCATTTGAAGCATCTC
Source organism: Ceratopteris richardii (assembly GCA_020310875.1). Lineage (NCBI taxonomy): Eukaryota > Viridiplantae > Streptophyta > Polypodiopsida > Polypodiales > Pteridaceae > Ceratopteris > Ceratopteris richardii. The sequence goes on along the minus strand of CM035417.1, from coordinate 129,604,974 downwards.
TTTGTGTAGATACAATGATCCTTGTTGCTTTGAGAATAGCATTGAGACTTCATAAAATCATCAATATTTTGGTACCATTTTCTAGGGAATTGTTTAAGTCCATATAAGCTCTTATTTAGCTTATAAACTAGACTTTCTTTGCAAGGAACCACAAAACACTCTCGTTGTTCCATATAGATCTCATATGTAAGATCTCCATGCAAGAGATTATTTTTTACATCCATTCAGGCTAGCTCTAAGTCCTCCACTACAACAAATCCAAGAAACATGCATAACGTAGTCATCTTGACTATTCGAGATAAGATTCCCTTGAAATCATCACCATGTTGTTGCTTAAAACCCTTTGCAACCGTTCATGCTTTATACTTTGGAGAACCATTATCTGATGTGAATTTCAACTTATATACCCATTTACATGGTAAAGCTTTCTTGCCCTTTGGCAAAGGTACTAGATCCCAAGTACCATTCTTATGACTAGAATCGGATTTGGTCTTCATGGCATCCTCCCACTTGACATGATCCTTTGTCTGCATAGCCTCTTTGTAGCAAGAAGGCTCATCAACATCTGTTAGATTAATAAAATCCAAACCTAGAACATATCGATTAGGTGGATGCAATAATATTGATAATATTTAGGTAATGATGTGTGTGAACACACTAGGACAACCGGGGCACTTTTTTCCCTCTTTAGGAGATTTTTTTTCCCCAGCTTGTATATACGCCCATAGCCCTAATAGGTTACTTATCTTTGTACATTCTAGTTGTAATACATTCAGTATTGTGTGTTGTGCTCCAAGCTTCTTCTTCTTTCTCGTGTTGTTCGTGTGCTTTCACAGACTCCAAACTCCAACAATTGGTATCAGAGCATATCGTTGCTTCATCTAGGTTGTCATCAACACCTCTCCGGTCATAGTCTCAGAATCACATGAAATTTGGTGAGAATACTCAAGGTGATTAGCAGATCAAAACAACTTTGCTGTGTGGTGCTGAAATTGCAATCTGAGCTCATTTCAATCTCCAAATGCATTATTGGACACGGTAGTTTTGTTCAACTTTTTGAGATACAGTCAATTTTTGCATCAAGGTACTTTAATTAGTGGCCATGTGTAACAAGCCTCCTAAACTTGAATCACAATCTCACACAGAATAATAGGTTTAGACACCAAAAGATATAAAGAAGGGAAACAGAGTATACACAGAACAAGAAGAGAGAGAATTTTATTATCTATGTAGATTTACAAGTAGTTCTGATCTGCGTTACAAAATCTATCAGATTGCTTCAATGTGAAGCCTCATCCACCCGACCACCCCCGAGCTGATCTCAATCCCAATCTCAATCATAATCACAATCTCAATCCCAATCTCAATCAGAATCACAATCTCAATCTCAATCTCAATCTCAATCCCAATTCCAGAAGCCGAAAAACGATCGTCATGACTGTACGACCATCATCCTTTTCTATCTCTCAGTCTTCGTCTTTTTGGGATCTCCGCCTTTCGCAAGCGCACGACCAATCACGCCTTCCTAGACCCGCACTTTAGAATCTGCATGCTCCAAGATAGTGTCTTTTCGCATGTCTCATGCAAGACTTCCAGACCACCCATGCATCTACTTTTCATGTCCACCATCAAGAATCGTACGTGCAAAAATAGAGGTGATCCCTGCAACGCACTCACATACATGTTAATCACCCAAAAATAACCCATATACCCATGTGCGTTTTCTAAATCCGCGAATATGAATAAGATGAATGAATGAAGGCTTCTTTTTTTTTTTTTTTTGTAAGTGTTGGAAAACGGCACTTTTCAAAACCCTGTAACTCAAAAACAATGAGGAATCAGCTTGAGCTTGTGAGAGACAAAATATTTAGTTCTTAAATCTGTACAATAATTTTAGAGACGCCTCAGGTCCAAATCTGCTTCCATATATCACTTTTGGGCCCTGCAAAATTGAAAATTCTAGAGAGAGATGAAAAAACATGAAAAATCTCTTCATTAACCTATCTTCATGGAACCAAATGAGACATAAAACATAAGAACTACAAAAAATTCAATCAGGTAAAGTTTTTCTACTAAGAGCACTCTACCTTTCTCTCATACAACACTTTTTCAGATTCCTTCATCTTCATGCTCGAAATTAACATACAAATTTCATGCGATAACTTTCTAGAGAGAGAATGTAAAAACTTATTGCTACAAAATTTTGCATACATGATCAGAATATCCTAAACAAAATTTCATTATTACCTACACATCTTTTTTTTTTTTCCGGGTGGAAAATCAAGGTGGCATCTTACAATTCTCCCCCTCTTTAAAGAACTTTGTCCTCAGAGTTGGAAAGAAGGATAATGTTCCATAAACTCATCTAAACCAACCCATATTGAATTTTCAATAGGATAAGCAAACCACTTTACTAAAATTTCCACTATTTCACGATTCCTAAGATGTCTAATTCTCCTATCCATTATAACTTCTGGTTCAAGCTCAAAAGTGGCATCTTCCTTCAACTTAGATTTGTCGTGCAAAACATGATCAGCATTAGGAACATACTTTTTAAGTAATCCAACATGGAATACTGGATGAATTTTCAAAGTATTAGGTAGGTCAAGTAAATATGCAACAGAACCAATTTTCGTTAAGATTTTGAAAGGACCAGCATAACGAGGAGACAATCGACGATCTTTGCCTAAAACCAGATTTGATTTAGAAGGACTCACTTTCAAAAAAACCAGATCATTTGTTCTAAACTCCAAGGGTCTCTTTTTGAGATCATGATATAATTTCTGACGTTTCTGTGCATCTTTCATGTTTTTCCTTACCTTATTTAGCTCCAAATCCATGTTTTCAAGCATCTGTTTGGATATTTCAACCTGATTTTGCGAATTAAAAAGTGAATGCGGTAGCAAGCAATTATAACCATACATTGCTTCAAAAGGTGTCATCTTAATAGAGGAATGCCATGCACTATTATATGCATACTCAACCAAGGGCAAATATTCAGTCCAATTGTTTTGCTTATCATTCACATACATGCGTAACATATCTTCAAGCACCCTGTTAACCCTCTCGGTCTCACCATCGGTTTGAGGATGAAATGCAGTACTCATGTGCAATTCTATTCCTATGGATTGAAATGCGGCTTTCCAAAAATTAGATATGAACCTTGCATCCCTATCAGAAACTATACTTTTGGGCATACCATGTAACCTAAAAATTTCTTTTATGAAAAGTTTAGCAACATGCAAAGCTGTATCAGTTTTCCTCATGGGAAGAAAATGTGCCATCTTTGTAAGATGGTCCACGACAACAAAGATGGTATCATGCCCACTTCTGGTCACAAGCAACTTTGTTATGAAATCCATAGAGATGGATTCCCATTTCTGATCAGGCACATCCAATGGTTGTAACATGCCAGGACTCCTTTTAAATTCGGCTTTAACCTGTTGACATTTCAGACATTCTTCCACATACCTCTTAATATCATATTTCATACGTGGCCAGTAATATGAAGCTTTCACTTTTGCATAAGTTCTAGAAAAACCAGGGTGTGCAGAGAAAGGTGCATCATGACAGTCATGTAGGATCCTTTCTTTCAAAACAGATTCTGAAGAAATACATAAACGAGAATTACAATACAAATCATTATTTCTCAAATGAAATTTTCCCTGAAACATAGAACCTGGATTCATACCCAAAAATTTCAAGATTGCTGCATAAAATAAATCTTCTTTTAATTCTTTTCCAATATCAAAATCAGAGGATAAAACAAAAATTGAACTGCATAAGGGTTTACGACTCAAAGCATCGGCCACCTTGTTTTCTTTTCCTGCTAGGTATTTAATATCAAAATCATATTCACTTAGCAATTGGATCCATCGTTTTTGTCTATTGTTAAGTAAAGGTTGAGTAAATATGTATTTAAGGCTCTGATGATCTGTTCTTAATTCAAACTTTACTCCTAGCAATAAGTGTCTCCAATGTTTAAGTGCATGAACAACTGCAAGCATTTCTAGGTCATGTGTTGTATAATTTAATTCATGTTTCCTTAATTTCCTTGACTCATAAGCCACTACCCTCCCTTCTTGTGAAAGTACGCATTTGATTTGGCTTCCACTAGCATCACATGCAACAATAAAAGGCTTCCCTAACTCAGGTATCTTTAGCACACAATTTTTGATAACTTTCTGTTTTAATTCGTCAAACGCCTTTTGACACTCATCGTTCCATGTGAACTCTCTATTTTTCTATGTCAATTCTGTAAGAGGATTTGCAATTCGAGAAAACTCCCTAATGTGTGCCCTCTCATATTGTGCCAAACCAAGGAAGCTTCTCACATCCCTCACACATTTGGGTGTAGGCCAGTCAACTATGCTTTTAACTTTCTCAGGATCTATATGAATCCCTTCCTTAGAAACAACTCTCCCCAAATAAGTCACTTCTCCTTTTGCAAAAAACATTTACTCATCTTACCATATAGTTTATGCTCTCTTAGTTTTTGTAAAGTCTTCCTGAGATGCAATGCATGTTCATCATCATCCTTAGAATACACAAAAATATCGTCAAGAAAAACTAATATAAATTATCACAACCCTGTCGAATACCCCTAATCAACTTTATTGTAGAAATAGGAGAAAAACTTGAATTACACTTGCCTGTAAGACGATGTTCCTTCCCTTCTATTTTCAAAGTAAGGATCCCGCTTTCGCAATCAATCACGACACTGTTATGAACTAACCAGTCCATTCCGATGATTACATCACATTCTCTCATTTCAATTACATGGAAGGTACCCAAAAACTTATGTTCTCCTAACATAAAATCAAGATTCTCAATACAGCCTTGAGTATAGTGTATCCTACCATTAGCCATCTGTACAGGTCTTTTAGTCTGCATCTCAATATGCAACCCTAAAGCTTCTGCCATCTTAAGTGAAAGGAAACAATTTGTACTACCCGAATCAATCAAGAAACTAACCTTACGTGAGGATATATCCCCCATAATCCTAATCACCGATGCCCTTGAATGAGAAGAAGTTTTCATGCATTGAAGTCTAGAGCTAGAACACTTACCTTGATCATCCGCTTCCTCAATTGTCATGTTTTCTTCTTGTAGATGAGCTATCTTCGCTTGCATAGAACAGTTAATGGCCTTGTTTGGACATTCAAAAGTGCGATGTCCTTGTTCTCCACATTGAAAACAAAGTCCCAGCCTCTTAGCCCGCTCCAAGAAATTAGAATCACGTTGCCAGTGCACAACTTCTTGCTTCTTAGGTGTATCCGTTTGCTTCGGCTTTGGTTTTCCTCCTTGACCGTTAATAGAGTTAGTCGATCTCTATCCATTTTGATTTATTGAAATAGGTCTTGGGGGTCGATGTCCTGTTGAGATAAACCTTGATTTGAATGCCTTTTTCGTGGTAAACTTCTCCATCTTCTCAAAGTTTTCTGCCTTTGCAACCGCATCAAGAAAATCTACACATCCAGACCCCTTTACTTGATAGCGAAGCTCTTCCCGCAAACCCTCAATAAACTTGCTTTCCAGTGCATCGCCAAAAACTTCTAGTGCATACTTATGTAACCGCAAAAATTTCTCCTTATATTCTTCAACAGACAAGTTATATCTATCATCCTCATGCTGCTTGAAAGAGTAGAATTCCATTTTCTTTTCCATCCGATAATGTGGAGAACAATAACGATTCTCTGCTTGCTCTCGAAATTCTTTCCAGAGGATCGGACCTTCATGTGTTCTTGTCTGTATGTAAGATTTCCACCACAGTTTTGTGACTCCTCGCAGATGCAGAATTGCCACCTTTGCTTTTGATTCCTCACTAAAAACACTTGCTTGAGTGCAGATTCACCTGCATCATCGTCCTCTTCAGGTTCACGTTGTCGTCTAGCTCTACGTGCGTTTGATGTGCCCGCACCATTACCACCTTCAGCATTGAGGTCCATGAAAGCATTTTCAGTGGCCTCTTTTTGTTTGTTGGATCTTTCTTTATGTAATTCTGCATTCAATCTACGGATAAGCTCCTCTTGTTCTTCTATCTTCTTCTTCAAAGCCTGCATCTTGTCCCGGAATCCAACTCTGCTCTGATACCACTTGTAACAAGCCTCCTAAACTTGAATCACAATCTCACACAGAATAATAGGTTTCGACACCAAAAGATATAAAGAAGGGAAACAGAGTATACGCAGAACAAGAAGAGAGAGAATTTTATTATCTATGCAGATTTACAAGTAGTTCTGATCTGTGTTACAAAATCTATCAGATTGCTTCAATGTGAAGCCTCATCCACCCGACCACCCCTGAGCTGATCTCAATCCCAATCTCAATCACAATCACAATCTAAATTCCAATCTCAATCACAATCACAATCTCAATCTCAATCTCAATCTCAATCTCAATCTCAATCTCAATCCCAATTCCAGAAGCCGAAAAACGATCGTCATGACTTTACGACCATCATCCTTTTCTATCTCTTAGTCTTCGTCTTTTTGGGATCTCCACCTTTCGCCAGTGCACGACCAATCATGCCTTCCTAGACCCGCACTTTTAGAATCTGCATGCTCCAAGATAGCGTCTTTTCGCATTGCAAGACTTCCAGACCACACATGCATCTACTTTTCATGTCCACCATCAAGAATCGTACCTGCAAAAATAGAGGTGATCCCTGCAACGCACTCACATACACGTTAATCACCCAAAAATAACCCATATACCCATGTGCGTTTTCTAAATCCGCGAACATGAATAAGATGAATGAATGAAGGCTTCTCTCTCTTTTTTTTTTTTTTTAAGTGTTGGAAAACGGCACTTTTCAAAACCCTGTAACTCAAAAACAATGAGGAATCAGCTTGAGCTTGTGAGAGACAAAATATTCAGTTCTTAAATCTGTACAATAATGTTAGAGATGCCTCAGGTCCAAATCTGCTTCCAGATATCACTTTTGGGCCCTGCAAAATCGAAAATTCTAGAGAGAGATGAAAAAACATGAAAAATCTCTTCATTAACCTATCTTCATGGAACCAAATGAGACATAAAACATAGGAACTACAAAAAATTCAATCAGGTAAAGTTTTTCTACTAAGAGCACTCTACCTTTCTCTCATACAACACTTTTTCAAATTCCTTCATCTTCATGCTCGAAATTAACATACAAATTTCATGCGACAACTTTCTAGAGAGAGAATGTAAAAACTTATTGCTACAAAATTTTGCAGACATGATCAGAATATCCTAAACATAAAATTTCATTATTACCTACACATCTTTTTTTTTTTTTTCGGGTGGAAAATCAAGGTGGCATCTTACACCATGGCTAAAAGTAGTAATGTATTCCATATGTTGGCTGTTGAGGATAAGTTGGATGGTATGAATTACCCATTATGGGTTTATATGATGTGTCATGTATTGGTCACAAAAGGACTGTGGAACATTGTGCAGGGTGTTGAAAAACATCCCATTTCACTTGTAAATACAGGTACTAAAGCTAATGTAGAGGGCATCAAAGATGGTGATATTCTACAGATTCCTGTTCATGCTAGAGTTTCTGTTGCACCTACTGCACAACAAATTCATTGGGATGGCAGAGATGCTCTGGCACATGCATTGATAGTCTTGTTTGTCAAACGTGCCATTATTCGTCACATTCACTCTTGCAGAATAGCTAAGGATGCTTGGGATACACATACCACTTTATACCAGACAAGGAATGAGGCTTGTGTTGCTTACCTTTGAAAACAGCTGGAGAGTGAACATATGAATGAAGGTGATTCCATGGATAGTTTTCTAACAAAGATCAAAGATTTGAAGGAATAGTTGATTTCTGCTAATGAAGTCTTGCCTGACAGTTCATTTGTGCAAACTATTCTGAATGGTCTTCCCAATTCATATCAGAGTTTTGCTTCTACTCTTTGTTTGATGATGAAAGGCAATCCAAATGCCTTAACATTTGAGGAGTTAGTATCTATTCTCTTGCAAGAAGATCAGTGTAGATAGAACAGGTCCATTATGCATGTTGTAGTGTTGATATATTTAGGTAGTGATGTGTGTAAACACTCTAGGACCGCAGGGGCACTTTTTTCCCTCTTGAGAAGGTTTTTTCCCTCGGCTTGTATATATGCCTATTGCCCTAATGGGCTACTTATCTTTGTACATTCTAGTGGTAATACATTTAGTATTGTGTGTTGAGCTCCATGCTTCTTCTTCTTCCTTGTGTTGTTCGTGTGCTTTCGCAGACATCTAACCCCAACAATTGGTATCAGAGTAGGTTGCCACTTCATCTAGGGCGTCATCGACTCCTCTCTGGTTGCACTCTCAGAATCGCACAAATTTTGGTGAGCATACTCAGCGTGTTTTCGAGATCAAAATTGTTTTGCTTTGTGGTGCCGAAATCGCGATCTGAGCTCGTTTCAGCCTCCAAATGCACTATCACAACACTTGTGTAGGCTATTTTGTCTTTTTGTGCCAAAGGAATATACCAGTTTTGGTTGGCCAATATAAGCATCTCGAAGTCTACTACAGGTTTAGCAAAATTCGTCTAGGCAATTCTATTCAACTTTTTGAGATACAATCAATTTTCTTCATCAAAGTATTTTAGTCACCGGCCATGGCTGAAAGCAGTGATGTATTTCATATATTGGCTGTTGAGGATAAGTTGGATGGTACCAACTACCCATTATGGGCTTATATGATGCGACATGTATTGATTGCAAAAGGACTGTTGAACATTGTGCAGGGTGTTGAAAATCGTCCTATCACATCTGCAACTGTTACAACTGCAAGTACTGAAGCTGATGCAGAAGGTGTCGAAGATGATGATATTTTGCATATTCCTATTTGTGTTGCGGTTTTTGTTGCACCTACTGTAGAGAAAATTTTTGGGATGGCAGAGATGCCCAGGCACATGCATTGATAGCTTTGTATGTCAAACGTGCCATTATTCCTCACATTCGCTCTTGCAGAACAGCAAAGGATGCTTGGGCTACACTTACCACATTGTACCAAGCTAGGAATGAGGCTCATGTTGCTTACCTCCGAAAACAGTTGGAGAGTGAGCACATGAATGAAGGTGATTCTATGGATAGTTTTCTAACAAAGATCAAAGACTTGAAGGAACAGTTGATTTTTGCTGATGAGGTTATACCAGATAGCTCATTTGTGCAGACCGTTCTGAATGGTCTTATATGTGTGTGTATGTGTGTGTGTATGTGTGTGTGTATGTGTGTGTGTATGTGTGTATGTGTGTGTGTGTCTATGTGTGTATGTGTGTGTCTATGTCTATGTATACATGTGTATCTATATATATGTGTCTATATGCATGTGTATGTGTGTGTGTGTAAATGTGTCTGGATGTGTGTGTGTGTGTGTGTAAGTGTGTATGTGTCTATGAGTGTGTATGTGTTTATGTGTGTGTATGTGTCTATGTGTGTATGTGTATGCATGTATGTATGCATATGCATGTGCGTTATATATGCATATGTGTGTGTATGTGTGTGTATGCATGTAAGTATGTATGTATGCATATGCATATGCATTATGTGTGTATGTGTCTATGTGTGTGTGTGTGTGTGTCTATGTGTGTATGTGTGTGTATGCATGTGCATTGGTGTGTAAATCTGTGTGTATATGTATGTGTATGCGTCTATGTGTGTGTTCGTGTATGCATGTATCTATGCATATGCATGTGCATTATGTATGCATATGTGTGTGTATGTGTGTGTATGCATGTAAGTATGTATGCATGCATATGCATTATGTATGCATATGTATGCATGTATGTGTATGTGTGTGTATGTCTCTCTATGTGTGTGTGTATGCATATATGTGTGTGTATGTGTGTATGTGTGTATGTGTGTGTGTGTATGTGTGTGTGTCTATGTGTGTATGTGTATGTGTATGTGTGTATGCATGTAAGCATGTATGTATGCATATGCATGTGCATTATGTATGCATATGTATGCATGTGTGTGTATGTGTGTGTATGCATGTAAGTATGTATGTATGCATATGCATATGCATTATGTATGCATATGTATGCATGTATGTGTATGTGTGTGTGTATGTCTCTCTACATGTGTGTGTGTATGCATATATGTGTGTGTATGTGTCTATATGTGTGTGTGTATGTGTGTGTGTGTGTGTCTATGTGTGTATCTGTGTGTCTATGTGTGTATATATGTGTGTATCTATATATATGTGTCTGTATGCATGTGTATGTGTGTGGATGTGTGTGTGTGTGTGAAAATGTGTGTGGATGTGTGTGTGTCAGTGTGTATGTGTCTATGTGTGTGTGTATGTGTATATGTGTGTGTGTCTATGTGTGTATGTGTGTGTTTCTATGTGTGTATGCATGTGTCTATGTGTGTATATATGTGTGTGTGTATGCATGTGTATGTGTGTACATAAATTAGTGTGTATATGTGTGTGTGTAAATATGTGTGTATGTGTTTATGTGTGTATGTGTGTGTATCTATGTGTGTATGTGTGCATATACGTGTGTGTCTGTATATATATGTGTGTATTGATGTGTATGTGTGTTTGTGTGTGTGTAAGTGTGTGTGTGTCTAATATGTATGTGTGTGTGTTTGTGTGTGTGTGTCTATGTGTGTATGTATGTGTGTCTATGTGTGTATGTGTGTGTGTATGTGTGTGTGTCTATGTGTATGTGTGTGTGTGTGTGTGTAAATCTATGTGTGTATGTGTGTGTGTGCGTACCTTGCTTCAAAATATGTGTGTGCTAAAACCGTTTCGATCTCTCTCTCTCTCTCTCTCTCTCTCTCTCTCTCTCTCTCTCTCTCTCTCTCTCTCTCTCTCTCTCTCTCTCTCTTGTGTGCATCCTAATACTGTCACAAATGTGCCGGGAGAAATCGAAATTTTTTTTTAACATTCCAGACCATCGCTTATGCGATGCTCTGGAATACCAGGATGTCGTGTATGCGATGCTCCAGCGTCGCAGGCACTTTGCCAATGTTGTTAAAAGCATCGTTGGCTAGCGGTGCTCTTTGCAACACATATTTTAGTGTCGCCATGCATCGCTTATGCGATGAATCATCTTTTTTTTAATAAAAAAAAAGTCTCGTCACTTATGCGGTGCTAGCGTCGCATAAGCAACGAGACCCGCTTTTTTTTCATTGGGGGCGTCATTATGCACCCTATTTCTAGTAGTGATAGGTTTCATGTGATGATGCGGATCATTCCATTTCTGATGTAGATTTACATTTTGCACTTGTTGATGAGAGAGCTGATATTGAGGAGGCAAAAACTATGCCAAAATGGCTAGTGTAGACTTTGCATGATAGCAAATTAGATGCACCTTTGTCATATCATACTCGTTCAGGATCTCATAGCGTCTCTTTTGCATCAGATTGCTATGCTATGGCTGCCTCTAGTCTCTATGATGAGAATGAGCCTTTTTCGTTTGATGAAGCACAAATGTCTTAAAATTGGATGGTTGCTATGCCATCAGAATGTGATGCTATTATGAAAAATGGTACCTGGTCTTTATGTGACTTGCCTCCTGGAAAGAAAGCCATTGGCACTAAGTGGGTATACAAGCTGAAGCATAAGCCTGATGGAACAGTTGACAGGTATAAGGCTAGGCTTGTTGAAAAGGGTTATGCTCAGGAAAGAGGCATTGATTTTGATGAGACTTTTGCTCCTACTTGCCGAACGACTATTGTTCATAGCATTTGTGCACTTGCAGCTCATTATGGTTGGAAGGTACATTCGTTGGACATAAAAACTACATTTCTGAATTATGACTTGCATGAAGAAGTGTATGTTTTTCAGTCATGTGGCTTTGTGCAAAAAGGGCATGAAAAACATGTGTGCATGTTAAAGAAGGCATTATATGGTTTAAAGTAAGCACCACGTGCTTAGCATGAAAAGATACGTGCCTATCTGATTGCACATGGTTTTGAGAACAATCCAACTAAAAGCACCTTATATGTTAAGCATGCAAATGATGTGCTTCTGATCATTGTTGTGTATGTTAATGACATGCTGCTCACTGGTCCTCATGAGAAGCATATTGCTGATTTTAAGGCTGATTTGCATGCCTTATTTGAGATGTCTGATTTGGGGCATTTGCATCATTATTATTTGGGAATTTAGTTTATGCAAGTTGATGGAGGAATAGCTTTCCGTCAAACAAAATATATTGACACATTATTGCAGCATTTTGGCCTTCAAGATTGTAAACCTATTGCCACTCCTATGGAGAGAGGTTTAGGATTGAGTCTTCATGATGCTAGAGATGTATTTGATGTTGTTCTCTATCAATAGGTTGTTGGATGCTTGATTTACTTATGCATTACTCGGCTAGATATTCAGTTTGCTGTCTCACAGATGAGTAGGTTTATGCATTGCCCAAGTGTCAAACATTGGTAGATGGTTAAGCACATCTTTCACTACTTGAGTGGTACCCGACTACTTTGATTGTTTTATCCCAAGGGGGGATCACTACCGCCAGATTTATATTCTTTTTCTCACTCTGAATGGGATGGTTGCTATGGCACTCGTGCGTCCACCAATGGATTTTGCTTCATGCTTGGTAGCTCATGCATATCTTGGTTGAGCAAGAAGAAGCCTACTGTGGTCACTTCTAGTTGTGAGGTTGAGTATAGGGTAGCCTTCATAGTGACTGTTGACTGTGTGTGGCTCAGATGCCTTATGGATGATTTGGGTGTTGGTCAGCCTTCTGCCACCACCATCTTTACTAACAGTCAGAGCACATTGGAAATTGTGAGGAAACCTGTATTCCATGATCGCAGTAAGCACATTGAGCTACATAATCATTATGTTAGGGAGAGATTCTATGTTGGAGAGATCATCTTGGCATATGTGCCCATGCAGGAGAGCATTGCATACCTTTTCACGAAGGCTCTGCCTATGGAGAAGTTTGAAGCTTTTCACAAAGATTTGGGCTTACTCCCTTTTTTGGATTGTTTCAACATAGCTTGGCACTTCCCTATACATGAGTGCCAACTTCTTGTTCATCACATCACTCCCAGGAGGGATTTGTTGATATATTTAGGTAATGATGTGTGTGATAGCCCTAATAGGTTACTTATCTTTATACATTCCGGTTGTTATACATTTAGTATTATGTGTTGTGCTCCAAGCTTCTTCTTCTTCCTCATGTGTTCACGTGCTTCTGCAGACCTCAAGCGCCAACAGAGACATGTGCAAAATGTCTCAATGTTTGCTGAATAGGAATATTTGTAGATTGATCTGACTTGATATTCTCTTGTACATCCCTATGTGCATTCTTATGCATACTAAGTGGAGGACTACTATCCTTAAACACCACTCATCTCATTTCAACCTCCTTAATGGGTTGTTTATGCATCTTAGACAAATTGAAAATGACATCCCTAATTTTGATCATTGAGTGTGTTTCAATATGCCATAAGTGATATTCAATTGGCCTTCTTGACCATATCCAAGAAAAATGCATTTCTTTGACTTATGTTCTAGATTTCTTCCAAGATTCTTGAGTATATGAACATACAGTACACAATAAAAAACTCAAAGATGATCATAATATGGTGGCTTCCCTATCCATAACTCTTGTGCCACTTTCAAACCTTTAGTAGTGCTAGGTGAAAGGTCAATCACATGAATTGCAATCAATAGTGCTTTTGCCAAAAATCCTTATGAAAGCTTTGCGTGATGTGTTGGAGTTAGACGTCTGCGGAAGCATGTGAACAGCACAAGGAAGAAGAAGAAGCTTGGAGCACAACACACAATACTGAATGTATTACCACTAGAATGTACAAAGATAAGTAGCCCATTAGGGCAATAGGCGTATATACAAGCCGGGGGAAAAAAACCTCCTAAAGAGGGAAAAAAGTGCCCCGGTGATCCTAGTGTGTTCACACACATCACTACCTAAATATATCAACAAATCCCCCTTGGGAGTGATGCGGTGAACAAGTAGCTGGCACTCATGTATAAGGAAGTTCCAAGCTATGTGGAAATCACTCCACAAAAGGAAGTAAGCCCAAAGCTCTGCGAAAAGCTTCAAACTTCTCCCTAGGCAGAGCCTTCGTGAAAAGTTCTGCAATGTTCTCCTGCGTGGGCACATATGCCAAGCTGATCTCCCGAGTAGAGAACCTCTTCCTGAAATATTGATAATGCACCTCAATGTGCTTAGTGCGAGCATGGAACACACGGTTCCTCGCAACTACCAATGTGCTCTGACTGTCAGTGAAGATTGTGGTGGCAGAATACTGACCAACACCCAAATCAGCCATAAGGCGTCTGAGCCACACACACTCAACAGTCGCTGTGAAAGCTGCCTTATACTCAGCCTTACAACTCAAGGTGGCCACAGTAGGTTGCTTCTTGCTCAACCAAGATATACATGAGCTACCAAGCATGAAGCAAAATCCACTAGTGGACACACGAGTGTCATAGCAACTAGCCCAATCAGAGTCAAAAAAAGCATGCAAATCTGGCAGTAGTGATCCCCCCTTGGGATAAAACAAACCAAATAGCCGAGTACCACTCAAGTAGTGAAAGATGCGCTTAACTTCCTGCCAATGCTTGACTCCTGGGCAATGCATAAACCTGCTCATCTGTGAGACAACAAACTGCATATCTGGCCGAGTAATGCATAAGTAAATCAAGCATCCAACAACCTGTTGATAGAGAACAACATCAAATGCATCTAGCATCATGAAGACTCAGTCGTAAACGTGTTTCCACAGGAGTGGCAATAGGTTTACAATCTTCAAGGCCAAAACACTGCAATAATGTGTCAATATATTTCGTTTGACACAAATCCATTCCACCATCAACGTGCATAAAATGAATGCCCAAATAGTGATGCAAATGCCCTGAATGAGACATCTCAAATGAGGCATGCAAATCAGCCTTAAAATCAGAAATATGCTTCTCATGAGGACCAGTGAGTAGCATGTCATCCACATAAACCACAATGATCAGAAGTACATCATTAGCCCGCTTAACATATAAGGTGCTTTGAGTTGGACTATTCTCAAAACCATGTGCAATCAAATAGGCATGTATCTTCTCATACCAAGCACACGGTGCTTGCTTTAAACCATATAATTCCTTCTTTAACCTGCACACCTAGTTTTCATGCCCTTTCTGCACAAAGCCACGGGGCTGAAAAACATACACTTCTTCATGCAAGTCACCATTCAGAAATGTAGTTTTAATGTCCAACTGATGTACATTCCAACCATAATGGGTTGCAAGTGCGCAGATGTTCCGAACAGTAGTCCTATGGCATGTAAGTGCAAAGGTCTCATCAAAATCAATGCCTCTTTCCTGTGCATAACCCTTTGCAAAAGCCTAGCCTTATACCTGTCAACTGTACCATCAGGTTTATGCTTCAGCTTGTATACCCACTTAGTTCCAATGGCCTTCTTGTCAAGAGGCAAGTCACATAAAGACCAAGTACCATTCTTCATTATTGCATCATATTCAGATTGCAATGCAGCCATCCAATTTTCTAAATTTTGTGCTTCATCAAAGAAACATGCTCAGTCTCATCACAGAGACTAGATGCAACCATAGCATAGCAATCTGATGCAAAAGAGTCAATATGAGAGCCTGATCGAGTACGATATGATAGAGGTGCATCTAATTTGCCTTCACGCAAGGTCTGCACCTGCCATTTTGGCATAGTTCTAGCCTGCTCAATATCAGCTCTCTCATCAATAAGTGCATCATGTAAATCTACATCAGAAATGGAATGATCTGCATCATCACATGAAACCTGCAAAGGTTGAGAAGTTGCCTCATTAGGACCAACACTAGACTGTCTACCTGTAAAAAGAGCTAGCAAAGTATCATACATGTCTTTGGAGCTAACAAATGTCTCCTTAGTACATGAAAGCAATGGCTGAATAGCATCTTCCACAAAAACAACATCACGGCTAACCAGAATGCATTTAGTTTGTGGATGATACAGACGATAGCCTTTACTTTCAGAACTGTACCCAACAAAAATACATTTTACTGCTTTATCATCCAATTTTATGCGATGTTGTTCGGGCACTACTGCATATGCCAAACAACCAAAAACACGCAGATGAGCAACAGATGGCTTGCGGTCATGCCAAGCCTCATATGGAGTGATAGACTGTAGTGCTTTAGTGAGACACCTATTAAGTATATATGTTGCACACATGACAACCTCAAGACAGAAAGTATGTGGTAGAGCCTGACTCTTGACCATACACCTTGCCATCTCCATGAGTGATCTGTTCTTTTGTTCAGCAACTCCATTGTGTTGAGGTGTATATGGAACTGTACAATAGTGTTTTATCCCACGTTTAGCCAAAAATGCATTAAAATTAGAAGACATATATTCCCCCCCTCGATCAGAATGGAGGGTGCCCATTTTACATGCTGACAGATTTTCAACCAAAACCAAAAGCTATTTGAAGCACATGAACACTTCAGACTTTGCCTTCAATGGATATAACCATGCATGCCTGGAAAAATCATCGATGAAAGTCACGAATTAAAGATAGTTTCCAAAAGAAGGCTACATAGGACCACAGACATCACTATGTACAAGCTACAATTTCTGAGTAGCCTGAACTGAACCATCTTTTGGAAAGGAAGAACGCTGTATTTTGCCCAAAATAGAGCCTTCACAAACATGATTTTCGGGTGCCTCAAGTTTGGGCAAAGAGGACACCATTTTAGATTTTTGCAGGTGTAGCAAACTAGCAAAATTCAGATAACCAAAGCATGCATGCCAAAGCTTTGCATCTGACATAGCTTGAGAATCATGTACTGCACATGCCAAATCATTTATAGATCTTTCATAGTCTGTGAGCTAATATAGCCCACGACATAAAATGCCAGAAGCAATAATCACATCGCCATTTGACAGATCATGAACTGTCATCTGTCATCAACAAATTTCACAACCAAGCCAATCTTGGCTAATGCAGAAACTGATAACATATTTTTCTTGATCCCTGGCAGAAACAAAGAATCTGACAAAGTGAAAGAACTACCATCAATAGTAGTCAAAATGATTTTACCAACTCCCATAACAGGATTAGAGGAGTTGTTGGTGCATGTAACAGTATTCCTTGTAGGGGTTGGTCGGAGTGAAGAGAAGAAACCGCACTGCGAGGTTATATATTTTTTTGCCCCACTATCAAAGTACCAAACATCTGAGTCTACTACAGACATGCTACTCATGAGAAGATGGGTCAGCACTGCAAACAGTGGTAAACGCCCATTCTTCTTCCTGCACAAGATTAGTAGACTCTGTTTTTGGTGTAGAGGCTTCTACAACTACCATTCCTACCTCTTTCTTCTTTGCCTCTTTAACAGCCAGTTTTGGACAGTTCTTTATGATAGATCATTTCCTTTACAGTACTTGCACAATAGTTTCTGCTTTTTTTATTTCTTTTCATCTTTTCTTCCCTCTTCGATTGCGCAGAATTAGCAGATTTCTGCTTACTAGTTGAAGAGCTCCATTTTTCTTTGCCCTTTTGACTAGCTAGGAAAGCTTGATCTGCAACATGCATAATTGACTTGTTCTATCTAGACTAATCTTCCTACAACATAACAGAGACTAACTCCTCAAATGACAAGGCATTTGGATTGCCTTTCATCATCAAAAGAAGAGTAGAAGCAAAACTCTGATATGAATCAGGAAGACCATTTAGAATGGTCTGCACAAGTGAGCTATCTGGTATAACCTCATTACTAGAAATCAATTGTTCCTTCAAGTCTTTGATCTTTGTTAGGAAACTGTCCATAGAATCACCTTCATTCATGTGCTCACTCTCCAACTATTTTTGGAGGTAAGCAACATGAGCCTCATTCCTAGATTAGTACAATGTGGTAAGTGTATCCCAAGCATCCTTAGCTGTTCTGCAAGAGCGAATGTGAGGAATAATGACACATTTGACAGACAAGGCTATCAATGCATGTGCCTGAGCATCTCTGCCATCCCAACGAATCTGCTCTGCAGTAGGTGCAACAAAAACCGCAGCACGAACAGGAATATGCAGAATATCATCATCTTCGACACCTTCTGCATCAGCTTCAATACCTACAGTTGTAACAATTGTAGGTGTGATAGGTTGTTTTTCAACACCCTGCACAATGTCCCACAGTCCTTTTGCAACCAATACATGTCACATCATATAAGCCCACAACGGGTAGTTGGTACCATCCAACTTATCCTCAACAGCCAACATACGAAATACATCACTGCTTTCAGCCATGGCCGGTGACTCAAATACCTTGATGCAAAAAATTGATTGTATCTCAAAAAGTTGAATGGAACTACCCAAATGAGTTCTGCTAAACCTGTAGAAGACTTCGAGATGCTTATAGTAGCTAACCAAAATAGGTATATACCTTTGGCACAAAAAGAGGAAATAGCCTGCACAAGTGCTGCGATAGTGCGTTCGGAGGCCGAAACGAGCTCAAATCGCGATTTCGGCACCACACAGTGAAGCTATTTTGATCTTTGAAACACCTTGAGTATGCTCACCAAATTTTGTGCGAATCTGAGACTACAACCGTAGGAGTGTCGATGATGCCCTAGATGAAGTGGCGACCTGCTCTGATACCAATTGTTGGAGTTAGACGTCTACGAAAGCACGTGAACAACACAAGGAAGAAGAAGAAGCTTGGAGCATAACACACAATACTGAATGTATTACCACTAGATTGTGCAAAGATAAGTAGCCAATCACCTACATTATCTAAATGTAAAGCCTTGAGTTGAGTTCCTTTTTTGGTCTCAATTGAGCCAAGCCATTTTTTGAAAGTAGGGAATACATCATCCTTAGGATATACCCAGACTTTCCTAATTGCATCATCTATGAAATTGACAAAGTAAAGAGAACCACCTAATGACCTGTGGGCATCGGACCACAAAAATCTGTATGAATGAGATCAATGGCTGAATTGAAGAGTGAGTATGCATCTTATGCACATTCCTAGAATATTGATAGAATAAAAATCACAAAAAGATAACATAGGGAAGTAGGCAAAAGGAGAAAGATTTTCCATTTCAGTATGAGATATGTGGCCCAAATGGCCATGCCAAATACAAGTATTAGGTTGTTCCATAACAACTAACAAGTGTCCTTTCTATGATGAAAATAATGGATAAAGTGATCCAACTTTGCTTCCTTTTGCAATAACCATATTGCCATTTGATATGCAAAAGGACTGAGAATAGAAAACCACTTTGTAACCAAGGTCATCAAGTTGACCAGTTGGCTTCAAACTATGTAATAACTAAGGGACATGGCATACCTTATGCATAGTGAAGTTTGAGCCATCAATGAACTACACAAGCACATCCCCAATCCTGACAATGTCATACTAACAGGAGCCAAAAAGTCTCATGGTACCAAAAGAATTTTCTACATAAGTAGAGAACCATTCTCTATGTGGTATCACATGAAAAGAATCACTAAATCTAGGAGCCATGTGTGGGAAAGAGAATCAGCCATAAGAGCCTCAGTGGGCACAATATTGTCAAGTGTCAACATATTAAAATCATAAAAAATAGCGTTGATTTCTTCTATCTTTGTAATGGAAGTGGATGATCATGCCCATCAACATTTTGTCCTTTACCTTAGAATCTTTAATGCATAGCACTTTCTTCATGTGTCCTTTATTATGTAACGGCATTTGATATCCCTCTTCCTTGATTTACTTTTACTCTTATTCCATTGATCATTCTTTTCCTTGTTCTTACTCTTGCCATGTTGTTGATTCTTTCCTTGGTAAGAATCACGAACATTATATGCAACTCCACCTTGAGTGCTAACCATAGAATTTTGATGGATCTCCTTACTCAAGAGTGCTCCACATATGTCATCATAGACCACCTGACCACCAGGTGCACTAATGCTAATAGCTATGCAAAACGTGTCCCATGATGATGGCAAGGTGTATATCAACAAGACTATTTTCATTTCATTATCCATTTCCATTTTTTCAGCCTATAACTGAGAGAATATAGCATCAAACACAATTGGATGACGAAAAAAAATATCTCTATCCTTTATGCAGTCATATACTTTTCTCATCAGATACACTTTGTTTGATGTCATTTCTTTGCACTTTGACAATGTAGTACTATAAAGTAAACATTATCTGCTAGGTGCATTCGAATGGTAGGCCTATCCATTTCATCCAATCAATCCAAATCATCATCATCCATATCAACGTGCTTCTTTGAGATTCCATTTACTGGCTTTTATTGCCTCCTTTCAATCAGCACATCTTTAATCTGATTCTTCCATAGAGCAAAGTTTAAAACTATGTAAATATGCATAGTAATCATTGACTCCACTTCATATAACCATTTAACTAAAAGAAGCCAACTATGCTTATCGAGCACCTATGAACAACTAACATACATCTCCTATGATGAGGTTGGGTAAGTCTTCCATCTACATCACCAAAGAGACCTTGACTTTTGGGTGTCTCCTAGTTAAGAAAACCTCACCATGACCCTCTTTATCAATGTCAAAAGCTTTATGTGTAACTACTATATCAATGACCACATGGAGGCACATAGAAGTATTTACAAAAGCATACATAGTGTGTATGTGCTCTATACATGTAGTAAAATGGCATTAAAAGGATGAATTTACAACCAAAACACTATGCAAAAACACTTGTAAGTATCTGTCAACTCTTAGCCCAAAAAATTTGCATAAACTTATGGTGGATGATTCCACCACAACTAAAAACCTTCTAAGAAACCTGAAAGAAGACTCAAGATTTGGAAATTTAGGGATAAAGCTGAATGTAAATTGCCAAGAAGACACAACCTCAAGTGACTCTAGCTCAGAAATTGATCTTTGGACAAATCTTTCCACCTGTGTAGTTGAAAGTTTCCCAAAACTACAAAATCAAATTCTAAACTTCCCCAATCTGCCACCCAAATAAACTCTCAAAATATCAATGTAGAGAGCCCAAGAAGACACTCCGAAGGCTCCAAAACGATGTTAACCTTAAGTATCTTGACTCCTAAAATAACCAAGCAACTAGGTCTTAGTGTTAGGAAAACCTATTGTTAAGCGAGCCTTGGGGGGAACACTGCTAGAATGGATGCCAATGGTGACTTTGGGGACTTTGGTTACCACCTTAGTCATAAACCTTGGTGAAAGCTATAGGTGGATGCTTGCTTTGATATCAGTGAGGTGGTGTGATGGCGATGCATCACACTAGATTCTCCTTTACAAGAGCTCCGCAACAATGGCCTCATGATAGAAAAACAAGCTCCGGATGACCAACATGATGCTCTACACAAACATGCGAAGTACATAGGCTTACATAGCACACAGAGAGCACGAACTCAAATTTCCTAGGTTTTATAAATATAGTTGAACCTTGTGCCTATGGTTGACTAGGCCACTACATGTTTTATTAAAGAACACATAAAAAATTGTATGATGGACATTTGACCTTTCACATGGACACTAACAGTAACATGAACGACAGAGAAATTTGAGTCATAAGCTTGTTCAAAAAACTATTTCTAGCTTTTTGAATGTAAAATTATATTTTGATAATAAGAAATGAGCCATATTCATACCATCACTTTGCAAAATAATTCATAGATGATAACAATTTCATGACACATATGAAATTAGGTTTATGCCATAAACCTAGTAAAAATAATTATAGATCTATAATTATGGATGCAAAAGTCAAGTATATAAAAGAATAGATTTTATTGCATTTATAACAGTGAAAATGGGGAGATAATGATTTTGATAAAAAAATCAACACTAACTGACATCACTGTAATTTTTGTGCCAATACTAAAATTAGCATCATAAATTTAATGAATAGACCTTAATGTTTTCTATTCTTTAAGGATAACTATATTTTTCTAGAAATATTCAACCATTGACTAACATGTTCCATAGTTATATTTATAAATGGTTGCTTCTAGTAATCTAGAAAACTCATCGAATAATATCTCTTTTTTAGGGCACTAAAGTGTCCAAGGACACTAAAGTGCCCAAAGTACTAGAGTTTCCAAGGAGAACACTAGTTTTAAATAGGTAAAGGTTTGACCATTTGAATTTAGAATGAGTATGAAACACGGAGATGTTGGGACTTGTAATGACCATAATTGCAAACTAGCAAGGACTTGACATGTGGCATTATACATTGGGAGTTACAATGATCATATTTGACATCCAACGATTTGATGACATGTGGCATATTCCAGAGATGTAGGTGCCTAGAGGAACGATAAGTTCCTTGCTTGGGGGATAGCCAAGGCCAAAAGCCATAGAGTTCATATGAGGTACCTATTGATGATGGCCAAATGAGTAGAGGGACCTTAGAGGGAACTCTAGGTGGTGACTAGGAAAGGGTGATAAATAGGCTGGGAGGTGAGTCCCAGGCATGTCATTCTCCACTTCTCACATTTGGTATCATAGCTTGAGGGGGAGAGAGACATTGGGGGAAGAGCTTGATGGAGATGAAGAAGAATCATTTGCTTGCAAGAATGGAAAGATTTCATGCTAATTATGGGGCATTCATCATCTTCATGATAAAAAAATAAGGCGAGCAACCATGAAGTCTTGTGTGGGATTCAGTTCGAAGTCAGCTAGCCTCAAGAGGAGTGCCAAAAAGGATTGCGCTGCCTGATTTCAAAAGGTATCTTCATGGGAACATAGAAGCACAACAACATCTGACCTCCAAAAATGGGATTTGGACCCTCTTCTGCAATTTGGCGATGGTGTGTCCTATCCAACTAGGCACATGACTTGATGTGAACACACATTGGTACAATATGGTATGTTCTATGCTTCCTTTTTCTTCTTCTGTTATAAGATCTTAACACAATAACAAGATAGAGGAGCACGTGGAGATGGAAATAGAAAGGAAGGGAAGGAGAAAGATAAGGAAAGAGAAGAGAAAGAGAAAGGGAAGAAGGAAAGAGAGAAGACATAGAGATACAAAGAAAGAGAAAGAAAAGGAGAGAGAGAGAGAGAGAAAGAGAAGAAGTAAGAGGAAATGAGAGATGAAGAAAGAGGCATACAAAGAGAATGAAGAAGAGAGAAAGATAAGGAGATAATGGAAGAGAGACATGTCAAGAGAGATAGAGAGAAAGAGAGAAAGGAATAGAGAGAAAAGAAAAGAAGAAGAGAAGGAAGAAGAAAGAGAGGTTTATGAGAGAAGCAAAAAAGAGAAAGGATTAAAGAAAGAGAGAAAGAAAGAGAAGGAGAAAGAGAAGAAAGAGAAAGAGAGAAGAAGAAGGAGATCCTAAGTGCAATAAAGTGATAGAAGGAAAAGATTAGAAAGAGAGAGAAGAGTAAAGAAAGAGAAAAAGAAAGATAGGAAGTAAGAGAAAGAGCAAGGTTAGCATACCTACCTTTACTAAATTGGCCATAACTATGTCGTATGATGTCCAAATTGGATGCTTCCACTTGGTATAGAAAGTAGACTCCAAGGGCTTTTCAAGGAGTGGCTGCAAGCTATGATTGAATAATTTAAAATCACTTGAAGAGAGTATTTAATTCTCTTCACAATTCTTCAAAGAGGTATGTTGCCCACTCACCTAGCTCCATTGTTTTGGCCATAACATCCTCATGGAAGCTCCAAATCAAGAAATTCACATTGCTTTCAAGACCTTTCTTTTGTCTAGTTAGATGCCATATTTTGACCATTGCAAGCCATCTCTGCACAAGCTTTTATATGGTTGTTGGCTAGCGAGAAACTCTTTTTGAATTACTTGTGTCCAATTATGATAATTAGGAGTTCCTAATCATATTTTGAACCATTTTGGATAGGAATGAATTGATTATTATACCTTTGCATCATATTTTTGCTCTCAAATATATTCCTTTGAATAATTTTTGCGTCAAAGTTTATAATTTGCATTGTATTCTCTTCCAATGTTATGAAACACATTAGAATGTGCATGAAATTAGCTTTGATATGAACTCATCTATGCACATGAAGTTACACTAACTTATGTTGATTCATAAAAGCATGCACAGGTTATTGTTGTGTGTTTCAAGATCTTTGTGCAGGTATTGGAGGGAGAAAAGACCTTGTATGAGGGCGTGGAGTGCCCAACAACACATATTAGAAAAGTTTCTTGTTTGCAGGTTTCTGGAGTTAAGAAAGTGGTTTTCTTACCACTAAGCTGATTCCTATCATTGTTACATGGTTATTATTTTCAGGCTTCATTTTCGTGAGGAAGTCTTGCCAAAATGTTTTTAGCCATATGGCGTTATATGCCATGTGAGAACTAGAGTGATGTTGTGTGGTAAGAGAGAGGAAGTCTTATGTGTGCAACATAATTAAAAGCATATCAAGTAATCGAAGTAGAGAAGAAGA
Organism: Ceratopteris richardii; assembly: GCA_020310875.1. NCBI lineage: Eukaryota > Viridiplantae > Streptophyta > Polypodiopsida > Polypodiales > Pteridaceae > Ceratopteris > Ceratopteris richardii. The sequence goes on along the minus strand of CM035417.1, from coordinate 129,580,632 downwards.
TGCATGAGTGGATGCATGCATGTTGGAGACCTTTTAATCTCCAAATGTTTGATTTATCTTGACTTAAGAACTTCTCTATATCAAGAATAAATCAAACTTTACACAAACTTCAAATTATCTTTCACATATATTAAGAAATACTTCTCTGTATGAAGCTCTCTTCATCTTCAAGAGTTTGCTTCAGAAAAAGACTTCAATCTCTTCATATTACTTCGATTTTAATCATTCAAATGATATTCACATATCCATGCTACCTTTGGGCAACTATATTGAGCATTAGTTCTTCAAAAGAACTGTTAGATTTCTAATTTGATCACTTAGATCAAACCTGTGTCAGATCTCTCTTCCAAAAATGATGACTTCGACATAGTCAACTTCTTAAGTTGATTTCTCACAGCATAGATCCCATTTTTTTAAATGCTTTTAGCCATAGCTTCCTTATCTTCTAACTTAGATTTTGAGTGCTCATTTATCAAAAACTTTACACTGTGCACTAAGATCTAAGCAAAACATTGACACAAAAAAGTATGCGACTCTGAGAAGTCTTTCTGCAGGCTTTACATACAAATGTTCCTATTGATCATACTCTCAGCATGAAAGGAATTAGATCATTAAACTTTGAACATAGCTTTATTAACTTCCAAATTAGATGTGTACAAAAGGATTTCTGATCCACATGATCAGACTGAGAGAAATCAGAGAAAGACTCGACGCTAACTCGTAAAGATCACTCTCTACACATCTACCTTAATGACACTTGGCTTCTAATGACTCTCTCATGTATTTCTTTACATCATTGACTTATATACATATGGTTCTAGACTTATCCCGCGTCTATTACATTATTCGTTATCATCCTAAGGATTATCTATACTCAAATTACAAGAATTTCCAGCTGTAATATACATATGTATACAAGCTTCACTTCTGAGATCTCTTCACTTTCTCAAGTGACTTCTTGAACTTCAATTTGATCATAGACTTGCTCCAAACTCTTTGTAATCATCAATTTGTGATTGTTCTGTTCCAACAGCTCCCCCTCAATCACTAATTGTGATTATTCCATTCTTCTTCACTCCTGCCATCTCTTTGAATCTCTGTAGCTTAGGTCCATCCAAGCTTTTTGTTAACATATCTGCAACTTGTTCTTTTGTTGGAGTATACAACACTTCAATCTCTTTATCAAGTACCTTTTCCCTCAAGAAATGATACTGAATCTCTATATGCTTAGTCCTGGCATGAAAAACAGGGTTAGCTGCCAAATACAATGAACTCATATTATCTCCAAAAATAATTGGAGTACTCTGATCAGTTCCAAAACTCCTCAACAAGGTCTTTAACCATATTATTTCTTTTGCAGCCTCTACCATTCCTTTATACTCAGCTTCTGTGGATGACAAAGCAACTGTATGTTGCTTCTTTGAGCACCAAGAAACTAATTTATCTCCAATATAACAGAGATACCCATGAGTAGATCTTCTATCATCTGAATCACCTACCCAATCTGCATCACTAAACACTTTGATTCTTGTATCAGAAGTAAATCCATATTACAGACCTTCACTTAGAGTTCCTTTGATATATCTGAGTACCCTTTGAGCTGCAATCCAATGAGTCTTCTTTGGACAATGCATAAATTATGATAACACACCTACTGCATATGATAGATCTGGCCTTGTCAAGGTAGCATAGATTAAACTACCTACCAAACTCTGATATTTCTTCATGTCATTAAAGTCTTCACCTCCATACCTGCTTGACTTATGATTTACCTCCAATGGTGTGCTTGAAGGCTTGCAATCCTCCATGTTGAATTCGACCAGAAGATTCTTCAAGTATCTCTCTTGTGTAACATATACTCCATGTTGAGTATATACAATCTGCATTCCTAAGAAATAAGATAAGTTTCCCAAATCACAAATCCAACAAGCTTTGGCTCCATCTTTATTGCTTCTACCTCTTCCTCTTCCTTTGCCACCTCCTCTTCCTCTTAGGAAATTGGCTTGGTTAGTTGTACCTTCATCTTTATTTAATTGTTGGTTACCTTTGCTATTCTTCTTCTTGTCTTTTGAATACATTGCTTGACCTATACTCTTATAAACATCTCCTTTTACATCCGGCTCAAAAGTTAGCATATGTCCTAACAACTGATTTAAATCAAGAGTGAAATGATCTAGTGACAATTCAGTAGACAAAATGAATGGCTTCCATTTCTCATCTCCTCTCAAACCTGTGAGGATTTGCCTTACCAATTTATCTTCTTCAATATCTTCATCAACTGCTCCTAATGCATCTGCAATATCCTTCATCCTTGTTACATAATCAGAAATGGATTGAGAAGCTTTCTTTTTAAATAAAATGAACTCTGCCCATAAAGATGCCTTCCTTGACTTTGTAGTATTTTGGAAATGCTCCTCCAAAGCATTCCATATGTCACTTGCACTTTCCAGTCCTCTAATATGAGGTAGCAAGTAGTCATTGACTCCCATGTAGATAATGCTCCTTGCTTGAGCATCCTTCTTCATACATGTCTTCAAATCTGAGAGTTCATCCCTAGTTGGAACACTAGGATCTCTGAATTCTAGTTTTTCTTCTTCACCTGTAATGTATCCTATCAAATCTTTGCTCATAAGATGAGCTTCCATCCTCATTGACCAAGCTCGATAGTTTTCTCTATCCAATTTCTCTATCTGAAGAGAATCTCCCATCCTTTCTTCACCTATATATTAAATTCTTCAAGCTTTATGAGGAATAGGTGTACCTTTACTTCGAATGAAGTTCCTTTTGATATTTGTGATACTTTCAGGCCTCCTTCTCAAGCTTTTCCTTTAAGCTTTCATCTTTTGAACCTTCAAATGTTGATTTCTATATGACTGCAGCAGTCAAGGTCCTCCTTTCTTCTATTTTGATGATTCCTACTCTGATACCACTGATGCAGAGTGTTAATCTCCAAAAGAACAAGCTATCCTTGATGTTAGAACACTTCTATATCAAGAATAACTCAAAACCTTGATCAATTTTGGAAGATCAATGCCAAACTATGAAAATTTGCACTAACTATGAAGAGAGTCATTACTCAGAAAAGTCTGTTGCACTTAACTCATTAATTGACTGCTCAATTGTGTAAAATTTTTGATGAAACTTTGTACAAGGTGTTGCCCAAATATTCACAACTTCTCCAAGTTAAAACATCTCAAAAGATTCAGTAGATCTTGAGAAATGATCCAAACAATCCACCTATGTCTAAAATTGTACTTCTCTACAGTCGACTTTGACACCTGTAACTTTTAATGCATAGTTCTCTCAAACTACAACTCGTTTATTCAAATGCTTTTAGCCATAGGTAGCTTACCTTCCAACTTAAAGAATGAGTGCTTGCCTGCTCAAAACTTCACACTGTGGAAGGAGAATTGAACAAAACATTAGCATCCAATTTGTGCCTATTACAAACTTCACTTCTTCACATTTACACATGTAAATGTTCCTACTCTCAATTCTCTCACCCTGATCACAATTAGGATCTGAAAACTTGTAAAGAGGTCAATCAACTATAGAATTAGACTTGTACAAAAGCGTTTCACAAAAGATTAAACACAAAAGGAGTACTCAACAAAAGATCGGGTGCCAGATTTCTTCTATTCTGAATGTTTTTTACACCTGAATGATGAGAGAGATCTTCTTCACTTCTAAAGTGTCTGATGACTCTTACAACTTCTAATTCTTCATATCTCATGCTCTCTCATACTTTCCTTGAATTCTTACTTGTATATATAGGCATATATGTACAAGCTCATGACTATAACAAAAGTATAAGTGAGCTAGTTACAAGTTTAATGTACATATGTATGCAAGTGTTCATTTCCTGAATATGCACTATCTTCAAACTTCATTTGTTGATCTTTTTTTCATCTTTTGACTTCAATTCTTTATCTAAAACATCAATTGATGGTTGTCATGCACCAACAATAGTGATGTACTTTGAGTTTCAATTTGTTTTCTAGTAAAAGTGTATAAAGGGGATCTTAAAATAAAAAGCATAGGTACTTTCAGTTTTTGCTTGTTTGCATTAGAAGAGTATAAAAAGAAATTTTGCACATACATAGTTGCATATTGTTCAACTTGGTTTTAAACTTTTGCATACATGCATAGTAAGTATAAAAACCGGATAATCCACGAGACGAGGAGGTCGAAAGGATTCTTCACGAACTACATACTTATGTTTTTGTTTCGTCCATTATCTTTGAATTAAAATCAAACAACATTGAAGTATTTTGATGGCGATGCACCACAGTGTGCTCTCCTTCTCGCCAGCTCCATGATGATATCCTCATAGTAGAAAACGAAGCTCCTAAGGCCGCACACGATACTCCACATAGAGACTACAGAATACACAAAAAATATAGTACACAGGGAGCACAAAGACAGACTTCTTAGGTTTTACAAATGCGGTTGAACTTACAGTCTGTGACTAACCAGGCCACTATATGTTTTATTAAAGAACATATACAAAGAAGTCTCCAGTGGCCATTTGGCCTTTCACATGGACACTTACAGTAACAATCTACCACTAAAGGCCAATATGGCCAAAGTAACTATGGGAGAAAAATAAAGAATGATAAAGAATACATGAGTGTAAGTATAGTATACAAACTATACCTCCCACCTGATGGGCATGTTACACAGTATACAAGTGACTGTGTAAGATCATGAATCAAGTAACCCCCATCAAGTGACAACAGTGTTGAAAGCTATCCTGTGGTAGAGCTTTAGTCAAAGCATCTAAGCATTATCTCAAGTGTGAACCTTCTCAAGAATAATGCACTCAGTGGCTAAGCAATCTCTAATGAAGTGATACCTCACCTCAATGTGCTTAGTCTTTGCATGATAAACCGGATTCTTAGCCAAAGCAATGGCACTCTGACTATCACTGAGCAAACGAGGTACATGCTGAGGTAAACCCATATCACAAGCAAGACGAGAAAGCCACAAAGCTTCCTTACATGCCTCACTTGTTTCACTCTGCTTCTGTGGTGGAAACAACTATACAGTCTTGAAGAAGAGATCTCAAAGAGATAGCACCTCTAGCAAAATGAAAAATGTACCCTGATGTAGACTTACGATTGTCTACACAACCAACATAGTCAGAATCTGTGTAACCAATAATGGATGCTTTCCCTCTACCTAAGCATAAACACTTGTCCTTAGTTCCACTCAGATATCTTAAAATCATCTTGACTGCTTCCCAATGTTTCTTGCCAAGATTAGACATATATCTGATCACGTGTCCTTTCTTATGACAATAATGGTATTCGATATCCCTCTTCCTTTATTTACTTCTACTCTTATTTTGTTGACCATTCTTTTCCTTGTTCTTGCTCCTGCCACGTTGCTAATTTTTTCCTTGGTAAGAATCACGAACATTATATGCATCTCCACTCTGAGTGCCAACCATAGATTTTTTGTGAATCTCCTCACTCAAGAGTGCTCCACATATGTCATCATAGACGAGTTTACCACCAGGTGCACTATTGCTAATAGCAGTGCAAAACATATCCCATGATGATGGCAAGATGCATAACAACAATACTGCTTTCATTTCATTATCCATATCCATTTTCTAAGCCTATAACTAGGAGAATATAGCATCAAACTCATTTAGATGAGTAGCAACACTATCTGTGTCCTTCATACGAAGGTCATATAATTTCCTCATCAGATACACTTTATTTGATGGCGTCTCTTTTTCATATGTATTGCATAACTTCTTTCAAAGCTCCTCTACACTTTCACAGTCTAATAATGTAAAGTAAACATTATCTGCCAGGTGCAAGTGAATGGTAGACATGGCCATTTCATATAACTCATCCCAATCATCTTCATCCATGTCAACAGACTTCTTTGAAATTCCATTTACTGGCTTCCATTGCCTCCTTTGAATTAGCACATCTTTAATCTAATTCTTCCATAGAGCAAAGTTTGTGCCATCAAATTTTTGGATCTCAAAATGATCTTTGCCCTACAAGTTATAGCTCCTCCTCAGAACACTAGCACTAGACACTAATCCACCCGATGTGACTGAGACCTCTGATGCCATGATGGTAGAGAACTGAATAGAATGATAATGGAGCTAGAAGAGTTCGAACACCAACGAATAAGTGTATCAAGGAGTAAATCGATCACTGTATAGTTGACAAAACCAAAAATTTGGAAAAATTTTGCCAGAGTATTCTCTGCAAAATGAGCATATGACTAGTGTCAAAATATCATAAAACTATAAGTACTGACATGTTTACCTACGTAGTGAATCACTGACTCCACTACATATAATCAGCTACCCAATAGAAGCCAACTAGGCTTATCGAGGACCTATGAACAACTATCATACATCTCCTATGACAAGGCTGGGTAAGTCTTCCACCTGCATCACCGAAGAGACCCCGACATCTGGGTGTCTCCTAGTTAAGACAACCTCACCACAACCCTCTTTATCAAACATAAAAGGCTTTATGCAAAAAATGGAACGGCTATATCAATGACCACGTGGACATACATAAGCGGTATCCACAGAAGCGTACATGGTGTGTATGTGCTCAATATATGCAGTAAAATGACACTAAAAGGCTGAATGAACAGCCCAAAAACTAGCCAATAACACCTGCAAGAGTCTCTCAACTCTAATGTTTTAGGCTAAAAAACGTGCATAAATTTGCAACAGCTTCTCCCACTAAAGCTAAAACCTTTCGAGAAACTTGTAGTTTTATGAGTGTTGCTGAAAACACAGCCCCAAAGGTTGATATTTATTGTCGTAGAAGTACAAAGAACACTCTTCTTGATGTTCTTGGACCAGTGTGAAGAGAACTATGTGTGAAAGTACTCCAAAATGGCTCCAACAGACACCCCAAAAATGCTTCAAAAATAGGCTTTGAAAGCAAAAAATGAAGCTTTGAGGGACCAAAACATGTTCAAGGTAATGTCAACCTTAGTCTTTCCCCTTCTTCAGACACTACAAGAGTATAGCTTAGTGGCAAGAGATTGCCACGTTTAAGCGAGCTCTGGGGGGAACAGTATTGGGATGGGTGACCTCTCGAGAAGTACCAGGAACCTCTATATTCCTTGATCGTTGAGGTCCTCCCTCGCGCATAGCCAACGGCATCGACGGTGACTTCAATGACTCGGATGACAAGGTATGCCAAGGTCTATGCCTTGGTCGCCATCTTAGTCATAAGCCTTGAAGAAAGCCAAGGGGGGCCTCGCTTCACTCGCACAAAAGGAACAAAGCTTTTGCATCGAACTACTCTGATACCAGTGAAGTATTTTGATGGCGATGCACCACAGTGCGCTCTCTTTCTCGCGAACTCCATGAAGATATCCTCATAGTAGAAAATGGAGCTCCTAAGGCTGCACACTGTACTCTACACAGAGACTGTAGAATACACATAAAACACAGTACACAAGGAGCACAAAGAAAGACTTCTTAGGTTTTACAAATGCGGTCGAACTTATAGTCTATGACTGACCAGGCCACTATATGTTTCATTAAAGAACATATACAAAGAAGTGTCCGGTGGCCATTTGGCCTTTCACATGGACACTTACGGTAACAAACATGGCATCACAATTTGAGGAACAAAAAATTCTAGAAAATAACATATTCAATTAAAAATGATAGAGGAGAATTTACTGGTTTAAATGCTACATCGTATCTTAGGTATTATGATCAGATCACTGAGTAATATGGATTGCCGGAAGATCAAAAGAAAGATATGTTTATTCATATCTCTCATGGCTTTACTAGGGAATGTATTCAACTTAGGGTAGTTACCCCAAACATGACTTGGGCCAATTTTAAGACTCAGTTGTTGATATATTTAAGTAGTGATGTGTGTGAACACACTAGGATTGTTGGGGCACATTTTTTCCTCTTTAGGAGGTTTTCTCCCTTGGCTTGTATATATGCCTATTGCCCTAATAGGTTACATATCTTTGTACATTCTAGTGGTAATACATTCATTATTGTGTGTTGTGCTCCAAGCTTCTTCTTCTTCCTTGTGTTACTCGTGTGCTTTAGTAGACCTCAAACTCCAATAATTGGTATTAGAGCAGGTCACTGCTTCATCTAGGGCATCATCAACACCTCTCCGGTCACAATCTTAAAATTGCACACTCAAGGTGATTATGAGATCAAAACATCTTCGCTTTTTGGTGCCAAAATCACGATCTGAGATCATTTTCGGCCTCCAGATGCACTATTGTAGTGCTTGTGCAAGCAATTTCATCTTTTTTTCCAAAGATATATACAAGTTTTGGTTCGCCAGTACAAGCATCTCAAAGTCTGCTACAGGTTTAGCAAAACTCGACAGGGTAGTTCTATTCAACTTTTTGAGATACAATCAATTTTTTGCATCAAGGTATTTTAGTCAGTGGCCATGGCTGAAAGCAGTGATGTATTCCATATGTTGGTTGTTGAGGATAAGATAGATAGTACCAATTACCCATTATGGGCTTATATGATGCATCATGTATTGGTTGCAAAAGGACTGTGGAATATTGTGCATGGTGTTGCAAAACGTCCTATTACACCTGCAAACATAATTGTTGAAGGTGATGTAGATGGCATTGAAGATGATGATATTCTTCATGTTCTTGTTTGTGTTGCGGTTCCTTCTACACCTACTGTAGAGCAAATTCGTTGGGATGGCAGAGATGCTCAAGCACATACATTGATAGCCTTGTCTATCAAACGTGCCATTATTCCTCACATTTGCTCTTGCAGAATAGCTAAGGATGCTTGGGATACACTTACCACTTTATACTAGGCAAGGAATGAGGCTTGTGTTGCTTAACTCCGAAAACCATTGGAGAGTGAGCACATGAATGAAGGAGATTCCATGAACAATTTTTTGACAAAGATCAAAGATTTGAAGGAATAGTTGATTTCTGCTAATGAAGTCTTGCCTAACAGTTCACTTATGCAGACTGTTCTGAATGATCTTACCAATTCATATTAGATTTTTGTTTCTACTCTTTGTTTGATGATGAAAGGTGATCCAAATGCCTTAATATTTGAGGAGTTAGTCTCTGTTCTGTTGTAGGAAGATCAATCTAGATAGAGCAGGTCCATTGTGCATGTTGTAGGTCAAGCTTTCCTGGCTAGTCAGAAGGGCAAAGGAAAATGGAGCTCTTCTACTAGTAATTAGAAATCTGTTAATTCTGCACAATCAAAGAAGGATGACAGAGGCGAGAAGAAAACAAAAAAACAAAAATTGTTTTGCAAATAGTATAAAGGAAATGATCATGTCATAAACAGTTTCCAAAATTGGCTGCTAAAGAGGCAAGGAAGGAAGTGGCTCGAATGGTTGTTGTAGAGGCCTCTAAACCCAAAACAGAGTTTTCTAATCTTGTGCATAATGAAGAATGGGAATTTACCACTATTTGCAATTATGACCCATGTTCTCATGAACAATGTATGTCTATAGTAGACTCATATGTGTGGAACTTTGATAGTGGGGCAACCAAACATATTACCTCGGAGCGTAGTTTCTTCACTTCACTCGAGCTTGCTCCTACAGGGAATAATGTCACATGCACCAACAACTCCTCTTATCCTAAGTTGGTAAGATCATTATGACTACTACTGATGGTAGTTCTTTTACATTCTCAGATGCCTTATTTGTGCCAGGGAACAAGAAGAATCTGTTATCAGTTTCAGCTTTAGCCAAGATTGGATTGGATGTGAAATTTGTTGATGACATATGTAGAGTTCATGATCTGTCAAATGGCAATGTAATTATTGCTTCTGGCATTTTATGTCGTGGGTTGTATAAGCTCATAGACTACGAAAAAATTGTGAATGATTTAGCATGTGCAGTACATGATTCCGAGGCTATGTCAGATGCAAAGTTTTGGCATGCACGCTTTGGTCATCTGGATTTGGCTAGTTTGCTATGCCTATAGAAATCTGAAATGGTGTCCTCTCTGCCCAAACTTGAGGAACCTAGTAAACATGTTTGTGAAGGCTGTATTTTGGGCAAAATGCAACATTCCTCTTTCCCAAAAGATGGTCTAGTTTGAGCTACTAAAAAATTGTAGCTTGTTCATAGTGATATCTGTGGTCCTATGCAAACACTTCTTTTGGAAACTATCTTTACTTCATGGCTTTCATTGATGACTTTTCCGGGCATGCATGGGTATATCCATTGAAAGCAAAGTCCGAAGTGTTTATGTGCTTCAAACAATTTTTGGTTTTGGCTGAAAATCTGTCAGCATGTAAAATGGGCACCCTCCATTCTGATCGAGGGGGGAAATATATGTCTTCTAATTTTAATGCATTTCTGGCTGAACGTGGGTTTAAACATCAGTGTAGAGTGCCATATACACCTCAACAGAATGAAGTTGATGAATGGAAGAATAAGTCACTCATGGAGATGATGAGGTATATGGTCAAGAGTCATGCTTTACCACATAGTTTCTGGCTTGAGGCTATTATGTGTGCAACATATGTACTTAATAAATGTCCCACTAAAGCATTGTAGTCTATCACTCCATATGAGGCTTGGCATGGTCGCAAGCCATCTGTTGCTCATCTGTGTGTTTTTGGTTGTTTGGCGTATGCATTAGTGCCTGAACAACAATGCACGAAATTGGATGATAATGCAGTGAAATGTATTTTTGTTGGATACAGTTCTGAAAGCAAAGGTTATCATCTGTATCATCCACACCCTAAATGCATTTTGATTAGTCGTGATGTTGTTTTTGTGGAAGATGTTATTCGACCATTACTTTCATGTACTAAGGGGACATCAGTTAGCTCCAAAGACATGTATAACACTTTGCTCCCTCTTTTAAGAGGTGGATAGTCTAGTGTTGGTCTTAATGAGGCAACTTCTCAGCCTTTACATGTTTCATGTGATAATGCAGATCATTCCATTTTTTATGCATATTTACATGATGCACTTGTTGATGAGAGAGCTGATATTGATGAGGCAAAAATTATGCCAAAATGGCTGGTGTAGACTTTGCGTGACAACAAATTAGATGCACCTCTATCATATCATACTCGTTTTGGCTCTCATAGTGCTTCTTTTGCATCAGATTGCTATGCTATGGCTGCCTCTAGTCTCTATGATGAGAATGAGCCTGTTCCATTTGATGAAGCACAAAATTCAAAAAATTGGATGTGTGCTATGTAATCTGAATATGATGTTATAATGAAAAATGTGTTGATATATTTAGGTTGTAATGTGTATGAACACACTAGGACTGCCGGGGCACTTTTTTCCCTCTTTAAAAGGTTTTTTTTCCCCCGACTTGTATATATGCCTATCACCCTAACGGGTATCTTAACTTTGTACATTCTAGTGGTAATACATTTAGTATTGTGCATTGTGCTCCAAGCTTCTTCTTCTTCCTGTGTTGTTCATATGCTTCCATAGACCTCAAACTCTAACAATTGGTATTAGAGTAGGTTGCCGCTTCATCTAGGGCATCGTCGACACCCCTCTGATTGTAGTCTCAGAATCGCATGAAATTTGGTGAGCATACTCAAGGTGATTACAAGATCAAAATAGCTTTGTTGTGTGGTGCCAAAATCATAATTTGAGCTCGTTTCGACCTCCGAATGCACTATCATAGTGCTTGTGCAGGTCATTTCATCTTTTTGTGCCAAAGATATATACAAGTTTCGGTTCACTAGTATAAGCATCTCGAAGTCTGTTACAGGTTTAGCAGAACTCGTCAGGGTAGTTCTATTAAACTTTTTCAGATACAATCACTTTTATGCATTAGGGCATTTTAGTCAGTGGCCATGGCTGAAAGAAGTGATGTATTTCGTATGTTGGTTGTTGAGGATAAGTTGGATGGTACAAATTACCCATTGTGGGCTGATATGATGCATCATGTATTGGTTCCAAAAGGACTATGGAATATTGTGCAAGGTGTTGAAAAGTGTCCTATTACACCTGCAAAATACAAGTACTCAAGCTGATGCAGATGGCGTTGAAGATGATGATATTCTTCATGTTCTTGTTTGTGGTGTAGTTTCTGTTGCACCTACTGCAGAGGAAATTTCTTCGGATGGCAGAGATGCTCAGGCACATGCATTGATAGCCTTTTCTATCAAACATGCCATTATTCCTCACATTCGCTCTTGCATAACAAATAAGGATGCTTGGGATACACTTACCACATTATACCAGGCTAGGAATGAGGCTCGTGTTGCTTACCTCCAAAAACAGTTGGAGAGTGAGCATATGAATGAAGGTGATTCTATGGAAAGTCTTCTTACAAAGATCAAAGATTTGAAGGAAAAGTTGATTTCTAATGATGAAGTTATACCAGATAGCTCACTTGTGTAGAACATTCTGAATGGTCTTCCTGATTCATATTAGAGTTTTGCATCTACTCTTTGTTAGATGATGAAAGGCAATCCAAATGCCTTGACATTTGAGGAGTTAGTCTTTGTTCTATTGCGGGAATATCAATCTAGGCAGAATAGGTCCATTATGCGTGTTGCAGATCGAGCTTTCTTAGCTAGTTAGAAGGGCAAAGGTAAATGAAGCTCATCTACTAGTAAGCAAAAATCTACAAATGGTGCACATTTGAAGGAAGACAAAGATGAGAAGAAATCAGAAAAGTAGAAATTCTTTTGCAAGTACTGTTAAAGGAAATGATCATATCATATAGAAATTTCCAAAAGTGATTGCAAAAGAGGCAAAGAAAAAAGAGGTTGGAATGGTTGTTGCAGAAGGCCTCTACACCCAAAACAGAGTCTGCTAATCTTGTGTAGAATGAAGAATAGGCGTTTACTACTTTTTGCAGTTTTGACCCATCTTCACATGAACAATGTATGTCTGCACTAGACTCAAATGTTTGGTACTTTGACAGTGGGGCAACCAAACATATTACCTCGCAGCGTAGTTTCTTCACTTCACTTGAGCCTGCCCCTACACGGAATACTATCACATGCACCAACAACTCCTCTTATCTTGTTATGGGAGTTGGTAAGATCATTCTGACTACTACTGATGGTAGTTCTTTTACATTGTCAGATTTTATTTGTGCCAAGGATCAAGAAAAATTTTTAGCCCCATGGCTTTGTACAGAAAGGGTATGAAAACCAAGTGTACAAGTTGAAAAAGGCATTATATGGTTTGAAGAAAGCACCATGTGCTTGGTATGAAAAGATACATGCCTACCTCATTGCACATGGTTTTGAGAAGAGTCCAACTAAGAGCACATTATATTTTAAGCGTGCAAATTATGTGCTTCTGATCATTCTTGTCTATGTTGATGACATGCTGCTCACTGGTCCTATTGAGAAGCATATTGCTGATTTTAAGGCTGATTTGCATGCCTCATTTGAGATGTCAGATTTGGGGCATTTGCACCATTATTTGGGCATTCAATTGATGCTAGTTGATGGTGGAATAACTTTGTGTCAAACGAAGTATATTGACACATTATTGTAGCATTTTGGCCTTGAAGGTTGTAAACCTATTGCCACTCCTATGGAGACAGGTTTACGATTGAGTCTTCATGATGCTGGAGATGCATTTGACGCTGTTCTCTATCAAGAGGCTATTAGATGCTTGATTTACTTATGCATCACTCATCCAGATATTGAGTTTGTTGTCTCAAAGATGACTAGGTTTATGCATTGCCCAGGTGTCAAGCATTAGCAGGTAGTTAAGTGCATCTTTTGCTACTTGAGTGGTACCCAACTACTTGGATAGTTTTATTCCAAGGGGGGGAAGACTACTGCCAGATTTACATGCTTTTTTTTACTCTCACTAGGTTGGTTCTATGCAAATCGTGTGTCCACTAGAACATCTCCAAAATCTTTGTAAAAAAATGAGGATTTGTCAAATTCACATTAAAAAATTGTCAATTAAGACGGAAGGAGGACTTTTGAGGAAACTAAATGTTCATCTATCTCTACAATTTCTTATATCTTTTGAATCCTCACATAAGTCCATATTCCATACTTCAGGAATATACCATTTTCCTCAAAATAATCTTGCCAACACAACTCACTTTTCTTCTCAATTAAAAAAAAAACGTAAAACATGTTGGAAGTGAAGTGGTATGGTTTCTTGTCCCTCGAAAAAGAACTCATGTAGAGTCTCATAGGCAACAATCGGATTGCCATTATCCCACATATGTGTTCTTGATACTTTTCACGCCTATAAAGGGCACTGGGGAAACATTATTCCTTCATAACTTAAGGGAAAAAGAGAATTTTGCTCTCTTCCATCCTCATGTGCTTGTAGACAGGCTAAGGTTGTCTTTGGGCGCCCAACAATAGTAGAGCACTCCACCATGTCCTATATGAATGTGTGCTTGCAGATGAGACTCCATACCACTACATTGGGAGCCTATATAGGTTGTACCATTCCTCTGATAAGAGTATTAGGAACTCCAAATTCTTTTGGAGAATTGTGCTTATGTGAGTCCCACAAACAATGAGACCCCTCTCTCCTCCACCTCTCATCAGGAAATTGCTTAGAAATATAACAAGTGGCATCCTTGTTCGCCTAGGCCTAAGGGTCTTTCACACCAAAAGGTCACACTATGTCCAATAGACAAGCGCACATGTGCACACTCGAGGGAAGGAAAATTTACACATAATACAATGTGGGCTGAGATTCTTGGTTCTCATTAGGCTCGAGAGAGAAGAATAGGGGATAATATAAAGCCTCAAAGAGAATAGAGTTATGGGGATACACACACATACACAATTCTATAAGATGAAAGTACATGTTTTTAGAAAAAGAAGGTTACAAACTAGAATAAAGTGATGGATTGCCAAAGGAACTGACATCCAAGTCAAGCTCAAAGCCTATTGAGTGATTCATGAGAAAAAATTCAATCGAAAGATTAACCCTAAGCTCCTTTGACATCACCAATTGAGAGAAGAAAAAATCAATACTCACATGGTTTATGTTACATGGTGGATGGATGGATGCCAAAGTTTAAAAGCTAGGAATAGGGATCCCTTAGTGCCACACAATGTGAATGCAGCATGGAAGAATTAGGAATCTCTCCCTGTCTCTCACTCTCACTAACAACATCTAGTAAGGTGTAGAAATCTCCATCTTTTATAGAAAAACCGAGGTCTAAGTGTAAAATATACCTACTAGGAGAAGTATTTAGATGATTAGCCGATTTTTGTTATGTCACTAGAAGTCAACACCTACGAGTATATGGATTTAATTGAGCTCTAACGATCTTGGTGATTGAGTGACTATCTATCCTTAAGAATCATGATAATCATTGTGAGTAGGAGAAAAACGGTTACTCTGATAATCTTGGTGATTGAGTGTGAATCTATCCTTAAGAATCATGATCGTCATTTTGAGTAGGAGGGGCAAGGTTCTACAATGAATCAGGTGTTAAAACTTTTAGAAATATAGGTTACACTTAGGTTATAGTAAAAGTAATTTGAATTCCCCTCTCCATTGATGATAAGATAGTAAAGAAAATAAGGTCAACTACATTTTAACGCTTTTTAGTTTTTATAAGATTTATCAAAACCAAATCTCACCCAATTTAAATCCAAAGAATCTAATCTTTGTAGCTCATCCCTGAAGTATCATCCACACTCCTATCTACTCTCCTCTTGGCAAAGAGGTCTTTTGAAGTTCTATAAAAGAATGTTGTTTTTTTAGTGTAATTTCTAGGTACATATCATTTTCATATCCATGCAACTAGTCTTCTCTTTCCATTTTGGGGTCTCTTGTGAGAATTCTATAGCTCTCCATCTCCCTTTGTCATATTTTTTGTTATGAATACAACAAAGAACATGGAAAGAATGCAATTCTTATATAATTCTATGTGGATTCCTCAACAAAGCATGCCTCATTCTCCTTGAGCTTGGCTTATTCTCAATATTGTATTATAATCGAATGGTCATTGCAATTGTGGGATCCCTCATATTGGGCAAGATAGAGCAATTGGCTAAAAACAATCGACTCAAAAGTCGTTGCTCACAGTGTTGATTTTTGACGGCCGTATTGCCCGTTTTAGCCTTTTTTTTACCGTAAAATACAGTCAAAAAATATTTTTGACCTTCAAAAAATACATTAAAAATAGTAAATACAGGTAGGATCTCTGGATAACCTTCAAAACTGACGGGCATAGTAGACCGTCAAAATACAACACTGGAACTTGCTCAACCCTTCTTTCTCTCGCATTTTTCACATGTTTACTTCAAATAATCAAAATAATTTTCGACTCGAACCCAACCGCGAGTCCAATGCATTGCGGAAGCACTGTCGGAAGTTGAACCAGGCTATTCGATGTGGCAGATGCACAATACGAGCTGCGTACATTTGCGCAACTGCACGACTTTGTATCGTTGCTGCGTGAATTCTGAGACTTTTGTCAGCTCGATGCTCAACATGAGCGCGTACGATTTTGCCACGGCAGGGACCACAGACTCTGATAGATCCGTTTGGGGGAACTGCTCCAGTACGAAAAACAATTTTGATCCGATTTTAAGCCAGCATGGCGTTTTTCAGTCCATGCCTAAGATCAAAACGGAGAAGTTGTGGAATATTCGAGCAATGCAGAGGAAAGCATACCAAATGTTCATCTATTATGAAATCTACAGAACATACTTACGCATCAGCATTGCGGTTCTACGCTTCATCCAAGAACCTTATCAATGGCATGTGCCTCCATGCTCATATGATCCGCCATGAGCTTGACTATAGTAGTCTGCTGGGAAACCTTCTTATACAGATGTACGGAGAATGTGGTGCAGTGCTTGAAGCTTCTGCAGTATTTAACTTCTTGCATGAGAAAGATCATTTTGCTTGGAATTTTCTGATTCGATCTCATGCAGTAAGTTCCTCACCTGCAAAGTCGTTTCACCTATTCCATAGAATGTTGTTAGAAGCGATACTTCCTGATAGGTATATCCTAGTGGGAATACTAAGTGCATGTGTAAGCATTGATTACATATCAATAGGTAAAATGCTTCATTCACGTATTCTTGGGAGCCCTTTTGAAGGGGATGCTGTTATTGCAACAGCTTTTGTAAACATGTATGCAAAATGTGGAAGTATAGATGATGCACAAAAGTGCTTCTCTAAATTATTAGAGGAGGACGTTGTGTCATATAATGCCATGATTTCAGCATTAGGTCAAGCAGGAGATATCAAATCATCTTTGTGGCTTTTCAACAAAATGCAGCAGCAATCATTGTTACCAGATAGGGTCACATTTCTTAATGTGTTCTCTGCTTGTGCAGGTGACGAGCTTTTAGTTCAAGGAAAACGTCTCCATTCACAATGTTTTGTCACAGAATTTAAAGGTAACATTGCACTTGAAACTGCCCTTGTAAACATGTATGGGAAGTGTCATAGTGTAGATGATGCCCAAAAGACTTTTGATATGATGTTACAGCATGATGTAGTGTCTTGGAATGCCCTTATTTCTGTTTATGCACAGCATAAGGATATCAATGGAGTACTTTGCTTGTTTGAAAGGATGCATTGCGAAGGAATAAAGCCAGATCACATCACGTTTCTTTGTATCATCGATGCATGTAGCAACGAGGGAATCATTTTGGACAAGGATTGGATACATTCCTACCTTCAAAGTACAGAAGCAGGCCTGAACATGGAAGTTCAGGTAGCTCTCATGTCAATGTACAGCAACTGTGGCAAAGTTCAAGAAGCATGGGAGATTTTCAATGCTGCTCCGAATCAAAACATTAGCTTTTGGAATTCTCTACTGGCAACACTAGTTAAGAACCAAAAATTCAATGAAATTTTCCAGGTTGTGGCAGATATGTGTCGCCATGATGTCATGTTGAACAGGTCTACATATGTTACATTACTTGATGCATGTGCATCCTGGATGAATTTAGTTGAAGGGATGTTATTGCATACTTATATGATAGAGGGTCATTATGATCTTGATTCTGTTATGAGTACAAACATAATAAATATGTACAGCAAATGTGGCAGCATGGAGGATGCATTTAAGGTCTTTATAGATATCCATGATCCAAATGTTGTTTCTTGGAATGTTGTCATATCTGGATATGCTGAAAATTTGGAAAACTGGAAGGTGATGCACTTATCTCGACAAATGTTGCAGGAAGCAATAATACCAAATGACATTACAATCCTTTGCATATTGAATGCATGCTCCAGTCAGGACTTTTTAGGTTTTGGCAAAATGATCCACACTTACATCTTGGGAAATGAGTCCAGAACAATTAATATTTTAGAAACTGCCATGGTGAATGTATACGGTAAATGTGGCAATACATCATCTGCACTTAAAGTGTTCGGGAATTTATTTGAGAAGGATACAGTATCATGGAGTAGTATGATATCAGCATTTATTCACGGTGCAGACATGAAAAAGGCAGTTTTGCTGTTCACCCAAATGGTTCAGGAAGGAGCACTTCCTGATGCTGTTACCTATTCAACAATCCTCTGTGCATTTGAAGGAGAAGCAGTCCTTTCACAGGGGAAGCAGGTACATGCATCCATTGTTGCTGCTGGCAGTGAAAAGGAAGTTATAGTTGAAACTGCTCTCATTTGTATGTACTGTAGATGCAATAGATTTAATGAGGCAATGCGTTTGTTTAGTGAAAGACGTGACAGAAATGTGGCATGTTGGAATGCTTTAATGAGTGGCTTAGCTCAGAGTGGCCAAGGGATAAAGGCATTTCAGCTTTATGAACAGATGCAGCAAGAAGGAGTGCTGCCTGATAGTCTAACATATGTGAGCATTCTTGATGCATGCTGCAGCGGAACAAGCCTAGCCAAAGGGCATCAAATTCACTCTTCTGCAGCTGCTTGTAGCCTTATTGGTGATCCAAAGGTGGAAACTGCACTCGTCAGCATGTACGCAAAGTGTGGTAGCCTCGACAATGCTGAGATGATGTTTGTGTCTGGATGTTCACACAGTAATCTATCATGGACTGCTATTATTACTGCAAATGCGCAACATGGGCATGGCAAAAATGCCCTTATCCTTTTCAAGAGAATGCTTGATGAAGGACATGTACCAAACAAGGCAGTTCTTGTCAGCATCTTTTCTGCTTGCAGTCATGCTGGTTTGATAGATGATTTGAAAGAGTTGTTGGGGTTCTTAAACAGTAAGATGCATGTTTCAGTTGGTGTTGATCTTTACAACTGCCTGATTGATCTTTTAAGTAGGGCAGGCCGGTTAGATGAGGCAGAAGCCTTGATTAACAGCATGCAAGAAGATCCAAATACTGTGTCATGGACCACCTTGCTTGGTGCCTGCAAAAGTCAGTTTGACATTGAGCGAGCAGAACGTGCTGCATTGAAATTACTTAAATTTGATTCTCAAAACCCTGAGCCATATGTGGCATTGTCGAATATATATGCAGCTGCTAGTATGCATAAAATGGACATGTTCCAAAGAATAAGAAAACAAGTGTCCTAGCAGAAGTTCCACATATATATGATTTAGCGAAGCAAAGCTCAGTGTAGCTCAGCCTAGAACATGAAAGTTAACACTTGACAGCGTGCTGAAAAGGAGAATGTGTTTTCTCTTTGCAGAGACATCAACTGAGTGATAAGTTAGCTGTATGTTGTTACATGCTATTCTCTGTGATTCAGTTTCAAGGAAACTGTGGAGATTCTGGAATCCAACTTTTGCAAAAAATATACATCAGTTGATAAGCCGGAGGTGGATGGATGTTTTCTTGTTGGATAAGAATAAATATGACACAGTTAATACTATCAATGTGCTTAAATAGTTGATAGAATGCAGAATTATATCCACGACAAGATCTAGATTTGCAGAAACAATTTCTTTTGCAAAGAGCTTGTGGGGTTGCAAAAATTGCAATTCAGTATCGTGACAATAAAGAAAATACCAACAAAGGTGATCAAGATGATGAACCTTCAGAGGTTAAAACGAGTACCGAGATTAATCATTAAGCCATTATCCAGCCCCCCCTCCTATCCCCTGTGGTAAGCGGACCATTGTTTGCAAGAGAATTGTTTTATTATTGCCTCTTAATTCTTGATAAGAGTTATTTTCTCAATATCTCAGACGTAAAGCCCTATCATTTGTCCACAAACATGAGGTTATTGAATCATGACATCAAGTGGGTTTTTGAGTTTTTTCTTGATGGAATCTATCGTTACATACTATACTCTATTTTCAAACTACATAAGGCATTAAAATGCAACTGATATAGACTAGACCATAGCCTTAGAGTCTTAAGATGTCATCTTAAGGCCATGGAGCTTAGAAGGGATTTTAGAGCCACTTGATCATGATTGAACTTTTTCAAGAAGCAAGATCCTGTTTTTCAAATTAAAATTAAGCTTCATTTGAAATTCTCTACAAAGGTTTGTCCAAATAATTCTCTCAAATAAATGCATTTTAAAAACTGTTGACTTATCAAATATGCATAGAGTAAGCCATGAACCATTAGACATAGCCTGATGGTTAAGTGATGAACCAGCTGGATGATTGATTCAGGTTCAAGGCCCGTATTGGCCTCAACATGATCAAAAGCATTTATACGTGGAGGCCTGCCCAGATCTCATGGAATGTGAAGGGTGCCTCTACCTCACGAGGTTGAGTTTGTTATTCAAGTTTTTGTTCATATGTATAAAAAGAAACTAAACATGTGCAAGTAAGAGTTTCCTTTTGTCCGAACAATGCATAATGCTAGATAAATAATCATAATGTATCTGATCTTTCATTTAGAATGCTTTTTCATGAAAATACTCAGTCCAACTTAGTCACCAAATGTGATCAGCAGGCCAAACATGGAGGTTGATTAGTCATATGATTGTATACAGCGTACGGGTTAAGTGAGTTCCGAAAAAACTAGCTTAGTCGTATACTTAGTTGACTAGTGGTAATCAACAGCGTCTCATTATCAAAATTTGCTTTAACGTCCCATACCACTTTGGATTAAGATCTATCCAAGCACAATAAAAATCAAAGCTTAACCTCTTTTGTGTATAAACCAATTATTGAGTATCTTTATAATTTTCATTTAAATAAGAATTAATAATGGATTATGACATATTCATGTTTTAGTTCAAGAGAAACTTCAAAACTTTAGGTTCTTTCGAAGTCTGATTCCAAGAAAATCATTGCCTTCCAAGGTCACATCAAAGAATTATGATATATTTTGATAAATGAAACTCAAGTATCCATGATCTCTAGACACTAAAAAGTATGATATTTATGGGCACTGAGAATCCCCAACTTGCCTGAAAACTTAGGAAGGTACCAAAGGTCCCACTTGTTTTTGGAAATCGTCATCCAATTAGGACTCTTTTCTAGAGCAAGTTTTGGTATGTTGCCTCTAGTCTATGTATCACTTTCTCTATATGTTTTGAGTAGGAGAGGAAGTAGATTCTGGTTGGCATCATGAAGATCTTATTTACCAAGGCCTTGTCCACTCCATTTAACTACATTCTCTTTAGTGTTTGAGTTTTTCCACTAGTTTATTAATAATGCATTCCCATTTTTGCTTCATTGTGACCTAGAAGACCATGAGGATGTTGACGACATGATTGCTCCTACTTAATCTACATTTGTATCCGCATGAGTGCATCTCCATTTTGTATCCAGGAGGCACTCCATTTCTAGTCTATTTCCATTTTATATTGTATTTCCTTTGTATTTGGGTACCTTGCCATGTGCTTCTACCAGTTGTATTCATTCTTCTTTCAGGAGACTTATCCCACATATGATGTACTTTTGAGAGACCCTCCCAAATCTATATAAGGAGGGTCTCTCTCTTCATTTGTACTTGGTTAGAAGCTTGAGGAGCCTACTCCATGCTCTTGGCAAGCTCATTTCTAATCCACATGAGTTTACCCATTTCATGGTCTACTCATTGTGTCACACACATTCTCTGTTTTGTGAGAGTATTTTACTTTTCATTTTGCTTCTCCATGCATACTCTCTACATGATATGAGAGCTCTAGGTGGAGGTCTTGGTGGTCTTTTTGGTGGTGGTGGTGCTTTATTTTGGTGGTGTGCTTTCTCGTCATTGAGAGAAGCCTTTTTCCATCAATTTTTGGGATTCATTCTGCCCATTTGCCCACCTTCCCACCCATTTTCTTCACCCATTTTCTTAATCGAGTTGTTCACCTTTTACCCTCATTTTCTCTCCCTCCCACCCTTAATACCGTATTTGAAGATTTACGATCTGTTTGGTGATCATTTTGTAACATTTTGGGCTATCAGTTATGAATCACACAAATTTCAAGTGTTTCGAAACACT
Organism: Ceratopteris richardii; assembly: GCA_020310875.1. NCBI lineage: Eukaryota > Viridiplantae > Streptophyta > Polypodiopsida > Polypodiales > Pteridaceae > Ceratopteris > Ceratopteris richardii. Next base: position 129,558,383 of record CM035417.1, on the reverse strand, counting down.
CTTAACTTCATGTTCGTGGCTTTACATGTTCACTTTTATGGCTTCCCATGTTCTGAATGCTCATACATTGCTATCCATTGCAATGCATGATTTTAAAGTTTCCACAGTACCACTTTATTCTCTTCAGTCCCCTGCTTCCTTCGAAAGCATGACATATAGTCCACGTGACAGTTCCAAATCCAAGTGAGCAGGAGTGGTCACTCTCTTCGATGGCTGCTAGCTGATTCATCTTTACCCATCGAGCCAGAGCATGCACACATCAGCTAGTTCCTTGAACGTGGTAGAACTGAGAAAATCAGGAACAGTAGCTGAACCGATTCCTTTCAGGATAGACCCATGATCACCACCATATGGTTAGGCTCTGCATAACCGCTCAGATTATCCAGCAACATATTTGCTTGCTCGAGTTCCCTATGGAAAAGGGCTCGAATTTTCTAGCGAGCGAGCAAGAGTCCATAGTGAATTAGTGATATCATATATGGTATATGGTATCTTTGCATGCCAAGTCGGCCTTTTTGATCAGCACTCCCGCTAGACACAAAGCAAAACAGCCTAATCATTTGGCTAATTCTCTGTGCGCAACACTCTCCATAACAACAACGCTCTATGCACAACACTGTGGATACTAGAAAGAGAGCAGTAGCAGGCAACCAATCATTGAAATAGAGAATTCTTTGTGTCAGGATACTGCTGCATGAATCAGTCACCAAAAGAGTGTTCAACCATGGTCGCGCTGCAGAACTCGGGAATCCAAATCGTTTATGACTTGTGCAGCTGATTGCATGAGAGAGAGAGAGAGAGAAAGAGAGCGAGCAAGAAAGAAAGACATTCTTTGTGCAAAGCCGTCCTTGTACTCTCCCTCAGAGCAAGCTGTCGAAGAAGATGGTGCTTTAGAACAGTACTTCTCTGTAGCAGACGGAGCTTCAGAACAGTACTTCTCTTCAGCACACCTCTGTAGCAGATGGAGCGCATATCTGCACTTGCTCTCTGAAACACATACACACACACAAGAGAGAGAGAGAGAGAGTCAGAGATAGAGCTCTACTTTGTTTTTTTTTTTTTTTTTGAGAGTACAATGAATTGGAAAGACACACACACCCGACCTCGTAAGGTAGAGACACCCATCTTGGGGAACATCATGGACACCCATCTTTGGGAACTCATGGTTATGTCCAGCCAGGATTTGAACTCAGGACTTCCTCCTTGAGACTCAAAGCATCAACCACTAGGCTATGCGGGCTTGGACGAGAGCTCTACTTTGCCGACATGTGTACTCCCTACATTTTTGCGCGTCCATTTCTTTTCTTAGTAGCTAATGGGGAGAGAAAACAGGCACCCCATTATAATTAGCATGATAATAATTTATCCCTTGATATTCTGGGGCGGTGATACCTGCTAATTCACGTGATACTTGCGCGTTGCCGACCTGGCCACTTCTGGCTCACTTGTTGATCAGTATATGTGGCAAGTATTGCATCGCTCACTCTGCAGAGTTAATCGATTTGGCAGGCGCTTGATTTGAGTTGTTTTCCTAAATCAAGCATGAACATTCGGGAATCGGGTGTACCTCTTTGCCATTGAATGATACACTTTTAAATGATGCTTATAATAGTATGAATAGGCATCTTTGACCCCACATCACACCTATTTGCTTCAGTCCTTCTTTCCTACGTGTATACAAAATCAAAGCCATCCTTTGGATATTTCGAAAAGTATTTTGACAATTAATTTGTGCACACTTATGACCACTCTTTAGCCCTCATTTTTGGCACTCTTTGATCTCATTGTATTATCAACCTTTGTAACAATCCAAAAGCCATTTACCCTCATTGTACCAAATCCCTTGCCACTTCTCTTGAGGATATCATTTGGCACTAAGTGCCTTCTTTTTGTACCACAAGAATATAGGAAGAAAGTCTCTTGCATGTGCATTTGTGGGTTGGAGGCTAGTCTAAGCCCACCCACCAAACTCTCTCCACGTGTCTAAGCCTACTCTAAGGCTCCATTGGTGTACACCAGGCTAATCTAAGCCCCCTCCTCTCGCATCGACTTATCTTGGTGTTTTGCAAGAGTAGGGCTACTCTAAGCCCCCCCCCTCCCCAAGAGTTTTAAGTGTGGTGTCCAGTTGTTCATTTCAAGCTTTGCAATTATTTCGAAGCATTATTTTTGGCAAGTGTCCTTGATAGTGTTTCTAAACACTTTATCCTCAAAGCTTTGTAATGACCAAAAGTGAAGGTAACTCATCATCTATGGCTAACTTCTTACCCTCTTTCACCCCTATTTTTATGCCTAAAGATGAACACCTCAATGGAAAAAATTACAATCTATGGAAAGATTTCATGCGCGCATACCTCTACATGAATCTTCTTCATGAGGTAGTAGATGGGTCAGACCTCGAACCCAATAGAGATACCAACTTAGACAATTGGCATGTGTGGAATGTCAAGGACAAAAGAGCTTTAGGTCAGCTGTTACTTGCCTGCGACGAATTGACGAAAGGACATATCACTGCCTGCAAGACGTCCAAGGATGCTTGGGATACGTTAGCCGCTTTGTATGAATACAAAACCCCTTCGAATATATATGCATTAGAGGTCAAGTTCCATAATTTGACAATTAGGCCACACGACACAATTACCAAGGTCATAGCCCAATTTGAGGACTACCAGCATAAATTAGCACTATGTGGTAGGCATATCTCTAGTGAAGACATGGCCATTAGGCTTCTCAACAAGTTATTTAAGTCGTACGAGACATTTGTCACAACTTTGTATAATCGCGACCAAGTATTATCTTGGGAAGAGGTTTGTCGACTATTGCTCCTTCAAGACTCACGAGCCAAATCGACTTCCTCACAAGAGTCAGCCATGAAGGCCAAAGGCCCATTCAATAAGGGCAAAACCACAAGACATCAAGCTAGCAATGGATCTAAGCAAGGATCGCATAATTCATCAAAGAAGTTCACCTCTAATTTTTGCAGAAAATCAGGACACTTAGAAAAGTTTTGCTATAAAAAGAAACAATCATCAAAGGCTTCTACGTCTAGGCAAGCATCCAAAGGATCCCAACATAGATCCCAGTGCTTGAGTGAGGAACTCTTCATCTCCACAGAAGCCAATGCACTAGTTACTTCTACCTCCCCGCATGAGTGGATCTTTGATAGCGGAGCTACCTCCCTTATGTGCAAAGACAAGGACTCCTTTCAAGAACTCGAAGAACACACGGGAGAAGTGTATCTTGGCAACAAAAAAAGTTTACCCATCAAAGGAAAAGGGAAAGTTCAAATTTCCAACCATCAGGGGGAATGCAAGTCTTTATCCAATGTTCTTTTTGTTCCAAATTTATGTATGAATCTACTTTCTGTCAAGGCCATTACAGATCAGGACAAACAAATATGGTTTGATAACACCTCAATTAAGGTAGTTGATCCCCATACAAAGGATGTCATTGCTCAAGGTATTGAAGAAAAGGGCCTCTACAAGCTATCTTGCTTTGTATCCAAAGAATCAACCTCAAGTTTGTGGCATCAGAGATTTGGCTACACTTCTTACTTATAAAAAATCTCTTCATCTCAACTTGTGAAGGGATTGCCAAAGATAGGGCAACTTACTGATGTCTAGTAAGCTTGCACCCAAGGCAAGCAACATAGGGCCCCAGTTCCCAAGGAAGCTTCAACATGAGCGAGGAAACCACTAGCCCTTATCCACATGGACTTATGTGGACCGATGAATATCCCATCCCTGAGTGGATCCCTCTACTTTTATCTTCTAGTAGATGATCACTCTCGCTATATTTGGGTATACTTTTTGAAGTCAAAGGCAGACACATTCTCTAAGTTTCAAACTTGGATCAAGGAAGTTGAGAATGAAGCTTCAACTAAAGTTAAAACCATCAGATCAGATGGAGGTGGTGAGTTTATCAATCATGACTTTGATAACTTTCTCAACTAGAAAGGGATCAAAAGAAAAGTCACTCAGCCTCATACTCCATCCCAGAATGGAGTAGCTGAAAGAAAGATACACAGTGTGATGGAAATGGCACAAACTATGCTTCATCACAAGGATCTACCCTACAAGTTCTGGGCAGAAGCAATGCATACTGCCGTTCACATACTTAATCGAGGATTTATAAGTGCATTACACAACAAAATACCCTTCGAAGCATACTATGGAAGAAAACCAAATGTGAATTACTTTCGAGTCTTTGGTAGTGAAGCTTTTGTCCATGTACCAAAAGAAGATAGAAACAAGTTACAATCAAAGTCCAAGAAACACATATTCATATGGTACAGTGACCAATCAAAGGCATACTGTCTATATGATATGGAAAACCACTCCATCACCATCTCGAAGGATGTGATCTTCAATGAAGCTTTCTCATACTCAAGAAAGGACTCAAGTACAAGTCTTAGTCCACCTATCTACACTTCAAAGGGGGACTCAGTATTTCCAAACTCCAACTCAGAAGCAAGTATTTCAAGTCATCTGAGAAGATCTCAAAGACTTATTGACAAGAGACAGCGAGAACAAAGTCATTATGTCAATTACGCCTTAATGCATCAGATCCAACAAATCCCAAAACCATCTAATTACAAAGAATCTCAAGGACAACCTAAGTGGGAAGAAGCTATGCAAGTCGAAATGGATGCAATCGAGAAGAACAAAACTTGGACTCTTGTACCTAAGCCCACAAATCATCAAGTCATAGGAGCTAAGTGGCTTTATAAAGTTAAGTACAAGTCAGATGGTACATTAGATAAGTACAAAGCAAGGTTGGTAGCTAAGGGATACAAGCAACAACATGGCATTGACTATGAAGAAACCTTTGCTCCTACTGCAAGATTCACAACCATAAGAATCATTTTATCCCTAAGTGCTCACTTTAAGTGGCCCATTTACCAGCCGAACGTCAAAAGTGCATTCCTCAATGGAGATCTCCAAGAAGAAGTATATGTTGAACAACCTGAAGGCTTCAAGATCAAAGGCAAAGAAGATCAAGTCTAAAAGCTTCACAAGGCACTTTATGGACTCAAGCAAGCTCCCAGGGTCTGGTATAAAAAGATTCACAAGTTCTTTGAAGACGAGGGATTTCACAGAAGCAATGCTGATGCTAATCTCTATATCTATCAAAAGGAGTCTTTAGTAGCCATCATCATTCTCTATGTAGATGACTTAATCTTGACAGGCTCAGACGAAGAACACATCCACTTTATCATCACACAGCTTCATCTTGAGTACTCAATGACAGATCTTGGATTACTACACTACTTCTTAGGTATGGAAGTTTGGCAAACAAAAGAAGGTATATTTCTATCACAGAAGAAGTACTGCTCTGATCTACTTTCCGGATATAACATGGACCGGTGTCGCTCAATTTCTACACCACTTGATCCAAACATCAAGCTTACACTGGAGGACTCATCATCACTTGTGGATGTGCATACCTATCGACATCTTGTTGGCTCATTACTCTATCTTGCCAACACTTGACCAGTTATTGCTTATGCAGTTGGTATACTCAGTCAGTTTGCACATCAGCCTCGTCAGACTCATTAGGATGCTGCTCTGAGACTACTTCGATACCTTGCCCTCATCTGACATCATGGTCTTTGGTACAGAGGGGGCAACAAACTCGCAGGATATTCAGATTCAGATTGGACTGGTGATCTGATTCTTGACGGTCTAGTTCTGGGTATATATTCTTGCTTGGATCAGGACCTATCTCTTGGGAAAGTAAGAAGCAGCCTACAGTTGCTCTATCATCCACAGAGGCCGAGTACCGAGCATCGAGCTTTGCAGCATGTGACTCCATCTAGCTTCGACGTTTATTATCTGACATTGGTGTTTTGTAGGATACTCCGGAATGTCTTCGCATGGACAGCCAATCAGCCTTGGCCATCGCCAAGAATCCAGTGTTCCACGCTCGGACGAAGCACATCGAGATCCAGTACCACTTCATCTGCGAGAAGCTCATATCTCAGGAGATTACTCTAGAGCAGTGTACCTCTCAGGAGAACCTGGCAGACATGTTCACGAAGGCTTTACCTTCGATTCTGCTTCAGCGCTTGGTGGACCTCTGCTGCATTCAGCCGCTCCAAAATGGAGCTGCAGAGGGGGTGTTGACGACATGATTGCTCCTACTTCATCTACATATGTTATATGCTTTGTCAAGGTTGATTTTGAGAAAAGGGAGGCCTTGGTTGGTTTTTTTTGGAATATTCAATCCCACTGCATATATCTATTATAGTTTCAAAGATAGATCTACACTTTATGAAGCCCTTTTGGCCTGTATGTGGATGGGCAAAGGGTCATTGATGCATTAATAGATGGCTCATCTGCTTCTTGCTAGAGTCCAAGGTTCAAGACATTTTGGTGGTGTTTGGGTCTCTTTCGTTGGATGATAGACATCAAGATGTGGTTGTATGGCCAATACCTATTGCAATACCTAAGTTTCTAATGATGAACAAACTTGTTTCTCCATGGTTCATCAAACACCATGTTTGCATTGGGCGTGAAAGTAGTTCTTGATCTAGAAACCCTCTCAAATAAAGGATATTGATTCACTTTGCTTCTCAGTTCATGCATGGATATAAATTTTAATATCTTCTTGGGTGAAATTGTGTGATGAGGAGTTGTGACTCCAAATATCTTTTGATATGTGAGTGTAGGGGTGTATCAAAATTAGGGATCTAACTCAAAATAAATGATTCAATTTGTTTTCCATAGACATGAATGCCCAGAGAAAGATGCTTACTAGCTTTAAGTGGGTGATTGAAATGTATCAAATTATCAACCAAGTATCTTACCTAGTTGAGGGCATGGAAACCCAATAAAAGATGATATGAAAGATCAAGGTGTGGAATTTGGATTCTGTAGGTTGCAAAAGTTGGATAGTCATATCTCTCAATGAGTAAGAGATCACCTCTCATTTTTGCATATCAAAATGTGTGGAACAAAAATCTTTACAAACTCTGCTTGATGTACCCACAATCAGATAAATATCTCCTATAATGGAGGATCACTTTTTAGAGAGAGCCAACAATTTGAATTCAAATTCAAATTAAAAGTGAACATCTATATAAACTTCTAGGAAAAAGTCGCGGGTAGTAGACTCATCAATCCGAGCTATTCATTGTACTTTCTGAGTGTGTGTGAGGCCTATACTCTAGCCCACACGTATCTACACCATTAGGCAATGATCTTCATGCCTATGGCATTGTACAACATTGTTCATTAATACATATATCTACATTGTTCATTTCTGAGTTCTCTGTCATAGTATCTGAAAGTCTGTCAACTTGTGGAGAGCATATCACACTGATTTCTCCACCAAATTCAAAGATCTATAGCTTGTTGGAACCAGCTCAAAGTCTTCTACATGCTGTCAAAATGTAAATGATTTGTACTCAGCCATTTCAGAGAAAAGACCATCGAGGTGATCACTGGTCGAAGTCTGCAATAGTCCTAAAATATCGGGGGTAAAGGTTTACTTGCTAAATTGATTTCTCTGAGCATAGTTAATCTTTTTAAGTGATTTTACTTGAAACCATCAGCTTACTAAGCTAATTAGATACCCCTAAAAGGAATTTTATCAATTCCTACTATGCTGGTCATACTGAGCAAAAGATGCAGCAGGTATCTAGTCAAAAATAGAAAGTTTTCTTGAAGACTTGAAGTTCAAAGTTGTCTGTTTTGATTCTATCTTTTCATACATCATTTCCAAAGTACATAGGACATTTTATGGTGTCATTGGAAAGCTAAAAGGGTCCACTTATCAACTCTGAAGCATCAAAGGGCTGGTACAAAGCAAGATTTGGCAGTACCTACTCATCATCTTGAAGTATCCATCCATCATTTCCAACAAAGTGGTCACGTACAAGGCTTGCTAATCGCCTCTTTCTTCTTGCTCTTTTTATAGCTACTCTTGGAGGGAGTTTTGAATTCGAATTCGAATGGTTCCACCTAAAAGTGATCCCCAAAGTTAGGAAATATTCCCTCAGCTCACTTATTCGTAGTTTTAGGTAGTTAGAGCCATGAATTTGCTTTTTACATCATGAATGAGGTAAGCCATTCTTTTTCTTTTTTCTTTTTCACAATTACAAGAAATAAATGAACTCTTTTACAAGAGGTGTTCACATGACTACACATAAATCAAATAATATCAAGAATGTAGGCTTGGGCAAAATTCACCAACAGAAGCAACATACAGTTGCTTTGTCATCTACAGAAGCAGAGTATAAAGGTATGGTTGAAGCTACAAAGGAGGTTATATGGTTGAAGACTCTCATGAGGAGTTTTGATATCATTCAGAGTACACCCACTATTCATGGAGATAATATGAGTTCATTGTATCTAGCTGCTAACCCTATATTTCATGCCACGACTAAACATATTTGTTGATATATTTAAGTAGTGATGCGTGTGAACACTCTAGGGCCACTGGGGTACTTTTTTCCTTCTATAGGAGGTTTTTTTCCCCCAGACTTGTATAGACACCTATTGCCCTAATGGGCTACTTATCTCTGTACATTCTCTAGTAATACATTCAATGTTGTGTGTTGTGCTCCAAGCTTCTTCTTCTTCCTTGTGCTGTTTGTGTGCTTCTGCATACGTCTAACTCCAACAATTGGTATCAGAGCAGGTCGTCACTTCATCTAGGGCATCGTGTACACCTCTCCAGTTGCAGTCTCAGAATCGTATGAATTTTTGTGAGCATACTCAGTGCTTGTGTAGGCTATTTCATATTTTTGTGCCTAGCAAAATTTGTCTAGGCAGTTCTGTTCAACTTTTTGAGATACAATCAATTTTTTGCATCAAGGTATTTTAGTCACCAACCATGGCTGAAAGCAGTGATGTATTTCGTATGTTGGCTGTTGAGGATAAGTTGGATGGTACCAACTACCCATTGTGGGTTTATATGATGTGACATGTATTGGTTGCAAAAGGACTGTGGAACATTGTGCAGGGTGTTGAAAAACGTCCTATCACACCTGCAACTGTTACAACTGCAGGTACTGAAGTTGATGGAGAAGGTGTCGAAGATGATGATATTCTGCATATTCCTGTTCATGCTGTGGTTTCTGCTGCACCCACTGTAGAACAGATTCGTTGGGATGGTAGAGATGCTCAGGCACATGCATTGATAGCTTTGTCTATCAAACATGCCTATTATTCCTCACATTTGCTCTTGTACTAAGGATGCTTGGGATACACTTACCACATTGTACCAAGCTAGGAATGAGGATCGTATTGCTTACCTCCGAAAACTATTGGAGAGTGAGCACATGAATGAAGGTGATTCTATGGACAGTTTCCTAACAAAGATCAAAGACTTAAAGGAACAATTGATTTCTGATGATGAGGTTATACCAGATAGCTCACTTGTGCAGACCGTTCTGAATGGTCTTCCTGATCCATATCAGAGTTTTGCTTCTACTCTTTGGTTGATGATGAAAGACAATCCAAATGCCTTGTCATTTGAGGAGTTAGTCTCTATTCTGTTGCAGGAAGATTAGTCCAGGCAGAATAGGTCCATTATGCGAGTTGCAGATCAAGCTTTCTTGGCTAGTCAAAAGGGCAAAGGAAAATGGAGCTCTTCAATTAGTAAGCAGAAATCTGCTAACAGACACAATTGAAGAGGGAAGACAAAGATGAAAAGAAATCAGAAAAGCAAAAATTGTTTTGCAAGTACTATAAAGGAAATGATCATATCATAAAGAATTGTCCTAAACTGGCTGCAAAAGAGGCAAAGAAAAAAGAGGCAGGAGTGGTTGTTGGAGAGGCATCTACTCCAAAAACAGAGTCTGCTAATCTTGTGTAGGAAGAAGAATGGGCGTTTACTACTGTTTGCAATTTTGATCCATCTTTTCATGAGAAGTGCATGTTTGTAATAGACTCAGATGTTTGGTACTTTGAAAGTGGGGCGACCAAACATATTACTTCACAGCGTAGTTTTTTCTCTTCACTCGAGCCTGACCCTACAGGAAATACTGTTACATGCGCCAACAACTCCTCTTATTGTGTTATGGGAGTTGGAAAGATCATTTTGACTATTGTTGATGGTAGTTCTTTCACTTTGTCAGATGCTTTGTTTGTACCATGGATAAAAAAAAATTTGTTATTAGTTTCTGCATTAGCCAAGATTGGCTTGGTTGTGAAATTTGTTGATGATAGGTGTATAGTTCATGATCTATCAAATGGAGACATGATTATTGCTTCTGGAATTTTATGTCGTGGGTTGTATAAACTCATAGACTATGAAAGATCTGTAAATGATGCAAAGCTTTGGCATGCATGCTTTGGTCATCTGAATTTTGCTAGTTTGCTATGCCTGTAGAAATCTGAAATGGTGTCCTCTTTGCCCAAACCTGAGGCACCTGGAAAACATGTTTGTGAAGGCTGTATTTTGGGCAAAATGCAACATTCATCCTTTCCAAAAGATGGTTCAGTTTGGGCTAGTCAGAAATTGCAGCTTGTACCTAGTGATGTCTGTGGTCCTATGCAGACACCTTCTTTTGGAAATTATCTTTACTTCGTGACTTTCATTGATGATTTTTCTAGGCATGCATGGGTATATCCATTGAAGGCGAATTCCGAAGTGTTCATGTGCTTTAAATAATTTTTGGTTTTGGTTGAAAATCTATCAGCATGTAAAATGGGCACCCTCCGTTCTGATCGAGGGGGGGAATATATGTCTTCTCATTTTAATGCATTTCTGGCTGAACGTGGGATAAAACACCAGTGTACAGTGCCGTATACACCTCAACAGAATGGAGTTGCTAAATGAAAGAACATGTCACTCATGGAGATGGCGAGGTGTATGGTCAAGAGTCAGGCTTTACCACATAGTTTCTGGCTTGAGGCTGTCATGTGTGCAGCATATGTACTTAATAGGTGTCCCACTAAAACGCTGTAGTCTATCACTCCATATGAGGCTTGGCATGACCGCAAGCCATCTGTTGCTCATTTGCGTGTTTTTGGTTGTTTGGCATATACATTAGTGCCCAAACAACATCGCATAAAATTGGATGATAAAGCACTAAAATGTATTTTTGTTGGGTATAGTTCTGAAAGTAAAGGCTATCGTCTGTATCATCCACAAACTAAATGCATTCTGGTTAGCCGTGATGTTGTTTTTTTTGAAGATGCTATTCAACCATTACTTTTATGTACTAAGGAGACATCTGTTAGATCCAAAGACATGTATGATACTTTGCTGCCTCTTTTTATAAGTGGATAGTCTAGTGCTGGTCCTAATGAGGCAACTTCTCAGCCTTTGCAGGTTTCATGTGATGATGTAGATCATCCCATTTCTAATGTAGATTTACATGATGCACTTGTTGAAGAGAGAGCTGATATTGAGGAGGCAAAAACTATGCCAAAATGGCTGGTGTAGACTTTGCATGACAACAAATTAGATGCACCTTTGTCATATCGCACTTGATCAGGATCTCATAGTGCCTCTTTTGCATCAGATTGCTATGCTATGGCTGCATCTAGTCTCTGTGACGAGGCTGAGCCTGTTTTGTTTGATGAAGCACAAAATTCAGAAAATTGGATGGCTTCTATGCAATCTGAATATGATGCTATAATGAAGAATGGTACTTGGTATTTATGTGACTTGCCTCCTGACAAGAAGGCCATTGGCACTAAGTGGGTATACAAGCTGAAGCGTAAGCATGATGGTACAGTTGACAGGTATAAGGCTAGGCTTGTTGCAAAGGGTTATGTGCAGGAAAGAGGCATTGATTTTGATGAAACCTTTGCACCTACATGCAGTATGACTACTGTTAGGAGCATCTATGCACTTGCAGCTCGTCATGGTTGGAATGTACATCAGTTGGACATTAAAACTACATTTCTGAATGGTGACTTGTGTTGGGTTGTAGGGTATGCACACATCCTCAATTGTGCATGGGAACCCTCCCTAGACCATGAGAATAACCCTTGTTGTATATACTTGAGTGTCACATGTGAACACTCTCCTAGAACACTTTTTAATATTTCTTTATGCCTTAGAGGACTCTTCATATTTCACCTTTTTTGCCCTTCTAAGGAATTCCCATGTAGAAAATCCCATGCATGCATATTCTTGGGATTTGGTGGTTAGACAACTTGATTTTAGAATATCCTAGAAGATATGTTAGTTAGAGAGGGATCCACTTTTTGACTTTTCAAAAAAGCACATGGGGAGTAGAGCTTAGCCTATATATAGAAGCTCATTTTTGTAAAGAGGGGGGCTTTTGGGCGATGTGCTCTCATGTAATATCTCTTATCAATGGAAGAAGGCTCTCATTTACTCCAAGACTAGTTACATTTATGTATTTGTGTCTTTGTGAGTGTGTGAGAGTGGTGTGTGTGTGCATATGCATGTCTCCTTTGTGTGAGTAGAGTAGTTGCATTTGCTTGTATTTTCCTCATGGACTAGGATCCTTGATTCTCCTTGTTTTCAAGCATGTGGCATAGCATGTGTCTGATGCCAACGGCTTGAACATGTTGGAGGTAGGGGTGGATGAGAGGAGAGTCACTCTTGAGGTTTCCTTCTTGCTTCCATGCAAGGTGGTGAGGGTTTTTGGTCTTTCCTTGCCACAACCTCAGCACTTTTTGGCACTGTTGTCGGGGATGGTTGCCCTTTCATCACTTGGAGAGCTAAAGAACATGTGGTAAAGTATTGTGTTGCAATTTTTTTTTTGTTCAATTGTGTAGGATTTGAGTTCTTGCTTGGCACTTTCACCCTTCCATTGGGCCATTTGCTCCCCATTTTCTTGCTTTTGTAGGATAGTTTCAGTTCAATTTGAATGTTGCACAAAAACAGTCCCGTAACCCCCTCCTTTCTCTCTACTTTTCACACATACACTTTCTCCCACACACATGGAAATCTTTGATCATATCTGTCCTCTCTTTTTATTAGTGCTTGCCTAGGGAAGAGGGATGGGTAGTCTTCTATCTTGTCCCTCCCTTTTTTTGATTTCAAGAAAAGAAAAGAAAACCAATTTATGGATGGAAACATTCTAGTGCTGTCCCAAAGACATTTTACAAAAAAAAAAGAATTCGTGAGCTTTCTTCACGTGCATTTTTAGAACAGGTGGACATAAGCGTTGTTTTTCTTTCATTAATTTCCAAGCATGTTTTCGTTATTTATTGAGGCGGCTGTGGGAGGTTAATTCAAATTCCACTACTCTATTTCCGATGTCTGATGAATCCTTCAAGGGCGGGACATGCTCTATACTCTATCTTCAAAGTGAATCCCATGCGCGCCTTTTTCAAGTTTAGCAGATGCATTTACTTCATGCATGTGGGTAGTGGTGGCCGTTGGTTCGCTTCGTTATGGCACCACTGTTGAACAACTCATGTCGAGCTCTTGGGCTCCCTCTCCTTCCCTTCCTTTTGGGGTCAAGCTTCCTCTGAGCTGCCCCTTGCTATTACCTGGTTGATGCTCCATTGCCATTCTATGGGTGGGGCAAGCTCTGCTTCCTCCAAGTTGGATACCATGCTCGGTGCAGGAGATTCGTGCCAAGGTGCACTTCTTCCATGATCTCACATGCACCTTCGGATCCTATTTCTTGCGGTCTATGTTTCCATGGTAGCTTTGAGCAATCGGGTTCCCCTCTCATGCTCTGGTCGGTCTCAGGTGGAGCAATTTTTTGCTACCATCTCTGGTTTGTGTTCGTGGGAGCTTGAGTTGAGCTTCCTCTTGTTCTTGTCTATTACTATTGCGTTAAGTCATCGTTGGGTCGATTACGGCTCCTGTTGGTGGAAGAATGGGTTGAACCTTGCTTTGTGCTGATCCTTTTTGGCTCATTTCTTTGAAATTTGAGCCTTTGTGCTTCCCATTATTGGTGTTGTTGGAGCCGTGTATCTGCTCCCTCTCAGCTTGGGATTGAGCATCTGTCAGCTTAATGTGGTAAGTTGGGATTTGAATCAGTAGTTGGTGAGAAGACTTGAATGGAATTAGCTAGTTCATTCTCAATGTGAATACATTTCTATATGCAATAATCCAAGGTGATAGGAAACAAGTATGTTACAATATGTAACTAAAAACTTTGCAAGACATCTAAAAACTATGCAATAAATTTGGCTATGGGCAAAGGGCCCTTTGTAGTGCATCATGCCACATATTTCTTGTTGCAATGTGCAACTAATCTTAAGTCCTCATGGGCTTCTTATTTGAAGCTCATTATCATCGCTGAGTTATTGTGCCCTACTCCTATTGTAGAAAATTCGGTTATGAAAGCTTTCAAGAGTTGATCAATATTTTGAAAGTTATGTATGCTTAATGGCTAGAACCATGCTAGGGTAGTTCCTTTCAAGTTGAGTCCAAATGTTTCATACTCTATGAATAAATCATGGAATTTTTTGGTTTGTAACACTTCTATGAAATCAAACTCATGTGCACAAGGATCACCTTATCCCTCCTAATACTCTCATATAAATTTTTCCACTTGTGAAGGTCTAAGACTTGTTCCAAAATCTGGTCTTACACTATGGTTTTGTGGATTCAGGGTTTTTATGTTTTTGGTTGTGCCAATTGTTCAGAAGTGGGATTGGCTTCTGGAACTATAGGAACTCACTAGCCTATGGGGAGAACTAGATGTTGAAATTATGGTGGCCATTGTGGGAATGTAGGAGGCATGGTACGTTGAGGTGATGACACATTTAGCATGGGCATTGTTCCAAAAAATATAGTTGGCATAGGTTGCCATATGGTTGTTGTGCTTATGGGTACAAATGTGACATTTGTTTTGATGAGCACTATAACTCAAAAAATAGATGTTTGAACAAAACTTTATGTCTATTGAGGCTCTTGGGGGTCAAAGAAAACAAAAAGAACTTATCAAGTTCACATCCATAGTGGAATTGGTTTGGCTCTGGCCTCTTGAGGTGGAGGTCTAGGGTTCAACCCCCGGGCTAGACATGTAATGGCTTTGGCTAGTTAAACCAATTGTAACCAAGTTGTCACCTTGTCTAACCCCTACTTTGTGGGATGCAAGGGGTCCTGTTGAGCCCATAAAAGTCATAATGGTCAAAGTCATCCGTAGTCAAAGTCAACCATAGTCAAAGTCAAAAGGTCAAAGTCAAACTAGTCAAAGTCAACAAAGTCAAGGTCAAAGTCAACATGTGCAAAGTCAAAGTGCTAAAGTGCAGGTGTCAAAGTGCACAGTTAGTGCACAATTAATTGTCCACAAAGGATAAATTGGAGAAAGGGGTTGTAGGTTGCAGATGTATTTTCGTTAATTTCCCTAAGGTTCAAAGTATTTTAAAGTGTTTTGGAAGGTTTAGATGAACCCTCTCTTATGTGCAAAAGTGAAGACTTAAAAGGAAAATGTGAAGGTATGTGAAGCGGCAGCATACGTAGAGGTGAAAGTATGGCCCCCCAATTAAAATTTTTGGTTTTAGTCTAAAGTCACTACAGGACAAAACAGGGAGTCGTTGGCTGCCACTTGTGAAGACAATCTTGGGACATCAAAGTGAGCACCAAGATACTCTTGTAGTTAGGAGCGTACGTGAATCGACACACTCAAATCAAGGCAAGGACCATTCTTGGACCATTCGAAGAGTAAGCAAGAGTGAGCATAGTCTAAAGGGAGCAAGAGAGAGAAGTGCAAAAGACACACAGTATGTGACGTAGAGAAGTGAAGTGCAAGGTGTGCATGAAGAGTGACCAAGGAAGTGTGCAGAGGAGTGTTAAGCTTGTCCCCCAAGGATCCCAAGGTCTTACTGAAGTGTGTGCATGCCGACAGAAGGTATCCATCCCTCCCCCTTAGTGGAAGCTTGGTGGAAGGTGTGCACAAGAGCAGGCTTGTAGAAGGTGGAGGTTTGGTGCAGAGGAGGCCGGTAGCAACAAGTCCCTTAGGTATTTGGTATTTTGTAATTGAGCACTCTGTGGGATTTTGCACAGAAGCACTGGTTGTATTGTGCTTCAACCTTGTATTTGTCTTACTGTAATCAATCGACAGAGGCTTCCAGTGTGTATTTTCTCTTCTGGTCTTCCCCTTTTCTCCTACAAACACTCAAATCCCTTCTTGTCTAAGAATCCCCCAACAGGTCCCACAGGTACTTGTAAGAAAATAACAGCACAGCGGAATAGACCTGTAGACAGAGTTGAGAGAAAAACGCAGACAAAGATAGACGCAGACTGAGAGGTAGAGAACTCAAATTCTCAGATTGCAAAGCATAATGCAGTTACAATGATGGTGTTGTCCACCCGTGCGCTCCCACTGTGGAGCTTAGATGGCGATCTAGACAGACTCTAGATGAAGGGCTTACTAGTGCGCAATGCTATATAAAGCTCAACCTGGGCTGTGCTTATATAGCTTTTACAAGGCGGTTCGGTATAGATAAACGTAGTCGGGAGATACAAATTAGTCGGTAAAATATATGATCCGACAATATCTCCACGACCAGAAGTCCTACCGTCTCGGCCCTACGGGCCGAGGGGATAGGCCCTCCGGACCCCGCAGAAGGGGGCAAGCTCCCCTCTGCACTCCCCCCATTAAGGTTCTATGGGGAAACCGCGCGACGCCACAGGGCCTTTATTTTCACCTTAAATGATAACCCAATGGCCTGGAAGTTTATGCCCTACCTAACCTGACGGCTAGGCTCACAAAGATCATCTATAACCATCAACGGTCACACATAGACCTCATCTAACTTGGAAGTTAGGGTTCCACAAATGTCCGGGCTCTCATAATGGCTTCTCCTCATAATGGGGGCCTTACAACTTAGAGCACCATGGATCATTTGTGGTCACATGAGGGTGGAGTATTGAGCATATCTAACAGTACTATGCCCATTCACTTGTAAAATTGTACTTTCAAAGTTAAATCTTGGGGTAGTAGGCTTTGGCTGAATCTCCATTAAAAAAAAGAACCTATCAACAAGCTTTGTGTGTTGCAAATCTCTCAATTCCCTTAGAGATGTCTTCTTTATTCTATCTACAAAAAGTGTTATCTCTACTATTTGGTTATTGCAAAGGCCCCTTTTGGTGATCTTTTGAGTATATGTAGTGATGTACTATGTTTTCCTTGATGTGTAGGCAATGCAAGCTGATTTCTAGCATTATTTGTAGAAAATGATGTCTCTGGCACACCCTAGCTCAGGGACATTGAATTTTGCAAATCTATGTCTCTTTTCAACTTTTACTTGCCAAGTGATTCTACACTATTTAGGCAAGCTCGAAGACTAGTTGAAAGCCCAAAAATACATAAAAAACACCCAATTGCAATTAGTGATTTTCCTAGTCCAAGGATGTTATTTTTTGCAAGGTGAGTATTTTCTCACTCTTTTTCCCTAGTAGGGTTATCTTAAACCTCTATCATGTCCTTAACTCAATTCAAGTTCTTTTGATCAGCGAAAACCGCAATTTGCAACTAGTGATGTCTCACATTTTTCCTAAGCTAGGTATGCCAAATTTTGCAAATGTTCATTAAGTGGATTTCTTTTTTGCCATTTTTCTTTTGTCTTTCTCCTACTTCTTGTAAGCTTCAAATGGACTCAAACATTTCCAAAAATTCATTGCACATCTTGACTCTCAACAAAAAGCCTAAGGTAGGGAGGTCAATTTTTTTGCAAATCAATGTATACTTGAATTTTCTTTTTGCCCAATCACTTGGGTAGCTCCTTTATACTCCTTAGGTCCCAAATTATCTTAAAAGAGCCCCCCAAAAAAAACCTTTTGCAACTTTCAAGATTCCTAACTTACAAACATTGTTGATTACGAGATAATTTTTCCTTATCTTTTTTGACACTTTTACTCTTGTTTTAATCTCTTGGACTTTGTACAAGAAAATTGAGCTAAAATTTTACTCAAATAAGGTTCATGAAAATATTGACTTCTCTACTTAGGGAAATCAAAAAAAGTAAACTTGACATTTCTTTATCTTTTTTGGTGCCTTTAACCTTTTTCTTATTATCTAGTCTTTTTGCACTTGCCACTTATATCACCCAAAAACTAGTAAGTGTGCAATTAACAATTTCTCTACCAAAATTGATGGCTAAGGAAGTTGAAAAGTGCAAAATTATATTTTCTTGACCTTTCTAAAACTAGGTTTCTAGGGTTTATATTCTTATCAGTTCTAGACTCATCTTGTGCTTGAACTTTCACAAAATCACCACTATGCAAGTTTCAACATCCTTGCAAACAAGAAGTTAATTTTTGCAACTTCATGATATGTTGATTTGCTTGATTCCCCTAAGGGTCGTAGATCTAGGTCATATACACTCAAAACACACCTTGAAGTCAAGAAAATTCTTGCTTTGCAACATTTGACATCTTTGCATATGTGCACTTTATGACACATAGAGACATTGATTTTCATCATGTATGCTTCATGTATGCTTCAATTGATTGCATTTCTACTCTCTGACCTTCTCTCACTCTTTTGTACTCCTTAGAGAGAAAAACAAACAAGGAAATACGCTTTATCTCCTCTTCCAAATAGTGGTTGCTCTACACATGTCTCCTTTTGTGTCTTCTAGAGACCTTACAAAATGCAGATAGAGGCTTCCCAACTTCACATACTACTCTTAGATCCCATGCAAGGATGGAGATGAAGAGAATGAAGAGAAAAGAGTGAATAAGAAGTTGAAAGTGATGATGAAAAAGAAGAGATTTCTGAGTTTTAATGGAAAGCTTCTAAACCCTAACCCTAAAATTGAAAAAAAATGCTATTTCTACCTCTCTAACTACCTCTCTAATGATCTAAAGATGAGAGAATGATGATAATGTACCCAGAACATGAGTAGATACCACACAACTCATGAAAAAACTTACCATCATGCCAAACATATGAAAAGAATGTCCTCGACAATGGTGCCAACAGTGTTCATATAGTAGAAACAAGGAGCATTTTTTTAGAGATTTCCCAAAGAACCCCAATAAGGTCTCCCCTAATATATAAATCAATGTGATCGAAGTGATTGAAACTTCAGGAAGTGATAAAGAATACATTGTGCCTCTAAAGGCAATTAACCGAGCCAAAGCCAAGGTAAATTTGGAAAAAGAAGCATTGTACCACCCTAAGGTGGAGGAGGAGCAAGAACCAGAAGCTCAAGTGGTTGAGGACTTAGAGGAACCAGAGGAGGCCTCTAAAAGTAAAAGGACTCAAAGATGGAAATCAAGACAGGAAAAAATTAAAAACAAATGGTTTAGAAGAAAGATTGAGGAGAAAGAGAAAATATTAAAAGAAAATAAGAGATGAAAATCAGAAGACACCAAAGAAGGCTCACATGGTGACCAAAGAGCTAGGGAGAGCACATGCAAGATCAATTCTAGCAGATCCCATGCCCAAAGACCTAAAAATGTGGTTGAAAGCCTATCAATCCTGGATAGAGACAGTGCCTAGCATAGAACAATTTGAAAGAAGTTATCCTAGAGGATATTTGGAGAAGATGAGATTGGAAATATGCAAAAAATGGATTGAGATCGCTCAAACCACACTTGAGAACTCTATATCAACCCTTCCCAAAACTAGGATACCAAAAAAAAAATTCCAAGAAGGTTTAGAAGCTACCAATCAAGAATGCAAAAAAGGATAGAAAGATGGAGAGAGAAAGGCAAATTATCAACATTAAAGGGGAAGAACAAGGTTTAGAAATCCCAAAAATAGAGGCAACCTGGCCATACAACCTTTGGGCTAGAGTTTAAGAAGATCGATCGAAGAAAAGTGGGAATGCACCACCCCCTTTAGAAGAACTAGATACCCTTGGGAATCAACCTATATTGGAACCCAAGAAAGTATATGATGAACTATCCATGTTGGATCGGAATAGAGAGGAAGTAAATAGTATATCAACACTTCCAAACTACATTGGGGAGTATGAGAATAAATCCGAACTATTTCATGCACCTATGATTAGGGACATAGAAAGAAAGTCGCATGATGAAGCATATCACACATTATGAAAACTCAAGAAAACAAAAGTCCAATGTTCTATAATGATAGAAGAGTTGCTACAAATTAAACCCCAGCTGTGGAAACACTTGGACAAACAATTAAAGATAGAAGAGGGAGAACAACCTAAGGAAAAGAAGGAGGTGGAGGCACCATCCACAATTCAAATACCAATAGACAAGGTGGGAGAGTTTAGTGAAGAGGATGAAGGAAATACATGTCTCCTCATCACATTTAACGGCTATATGAACAAAGAAATCTTAGATAAAGAGGCTGGAGTAGGAATAACCACTAAGGAGATATGGGAAAAATGGGGAAAGCTAGCCCTACGACCCACTCAAATGAGACTCCAATTACTAGATGGTCATGTTGAGAGACCATTAGAGATCCTAGAAAATGTCATTCTATCCATATGCGGAGTGGAATTTGAACATACCCTAGAAATATGTCAATTTGGAAAAGCAAGTAATTAAGAAATAATTTTAGGGTGACCTTTCATGAGACAACTGAAAGTAGTACAAAGTTGGGGAAGAGATGTGTTGTACATCCAACATTAGGGTGCCACCACAAAAATAAATCTGCATACCTTCACATATAGAGATGTACCTTCTTTGTAGTGGAACCCTGTCCATAAAGAAGAAGATGATGTGTCCATTCATAACACTGGATTGAGTGATCAATCTTGGATGAATGAGGATGTCCAACTATGGATGTGCAAGGAAGCCAAACAAGAAGAAAAAAAGGTGCAGTTGTGGCCAATCAGGTATGAAAAATATAGACCTATAGAAGGCCTAGCATAGATGCCACAAATATTTCTAGATGAAATGTTTAAACCTCACGAATGGATGGAAATATTAGCCACATTAGATATTTGCATGAATGAGGAAGTCATGACCGATGAATGAATGCATAGATGAAGAAGGGTACGATGTAAGCCTATACATGGTAGTCCTCCAAGAAGTAGAAGCTGGAGAACTGTTAGAGAAGGAAGGGAGAGAGGATTATGAAAGCATTGAAATGGAGCATGAATTTGATTCAAAAGAGTAATACTTGAAAGAAACTCAAGAAGAAGAAGACCAAGAAGAACCTAGAGTACTAGTCATAGAAAGGTATCAAGAGAAATATAAGGAGGAAGTTTGAGTTCAGGAAGATCAACATCTTGACCAATTTGAAGTGCTAGGACATTTTAAGCGATATGAGGTAGAGGAAAGAAAAATAGCTATTCAAATGCCAAAGAGAGAAGCTCAAGAAGTAGAAGCATATGAAAACAAAGAACAAACTAAGAAGGTTAAAGTAACCATGGAAGGAGAGGAAGAGAGATGTACATACATAGGAAAGGATGTATTCACAAAAGAGGAGCAAGAATTAATAGAGTTGATTTGGGAATATAGAGATGTGTTTGCATGGACATACAAAGACCTTAAAGGAGTGGATCCTTCCATCTGTTCACATCGAATCCCTATGACCCCGGATGCAAAGCCCTCCAAAAAAAGGCCTTACACCTATAATGATGTCTATTCGGCAAAAATCAAGGAAGAAATCGACAAACTCTTAGAAACCGAATTTATCTATGAAATTGAACATACGGAGTGGGTATCACCTTTAGTCATAATACCTAAGAAAAATGGGAAACTTAGGGTGTGTATTAATATGAAGAAAGTTAATGTTGTCACAATTGGAGACAATTAACCATTAACCATAACATACCATCTTCTGAAAAGAGTAGCATGCAAGGAAGTCTACAATTTCCTTGATGGATTTGCTGGTTACAACCAGGTAGCTATTGCTACAGTGGATCAACACAAGACTGCCTTTGTTAATGAATGGGGAGTATATGCCTTTAGAGTGATGCCTTTTGGACTTATAAATGCTCTTGCAACTTTATAGAGATTGATGTGTCATGTGTTCAAAGAAATTTTGAGAAAAAAGCATGGAAGTCTATGTAGACAATCTATGCACATACTCCTCTCAATGAATCAAACATATCCCCGAGTTAAGAAAGATATTTGAGAAATGTAGACAGTACAAAGTGTTCTTAAATCTTAAAATGTGTTTTTATGGTAAGACAAGGAAAAAGCTTGGGACACATTGTATCCGAAAATGGTAGCTTGACAAATGAAGATTAAATAAAAGTAATTTTGGAATTACCCATACCAAAGAATTCCAAAGAGGTACAAGCCTTTATGGGTCATTGTGGATATTATCAACGATTCATCCACATGTATACCATAATTGCAAAGCCCTTGTATGGATTGTTGACACAATTTACATGGACAAAAGACTGTGAAAAGGATTTTAATGAGTTGAAGAAGATGCTAAGTTTAGCACCCATCTTGAAAGTGCCCAATTGGAATAAGCCATTCCATATTCATGTGGATGCATCCAACTTCACGATTGGATATATGTTAGCACAACCTACGGATGAAGGAAAATTAGATCACCCAATAGCATACGCTAGCAGGCACTTGAACCAAGCAGAAAGAAATTATACCACTACTGAAAGGGAAGGCTTAGGAATGGTGTATGCAGTTAAAAATTCAGACATTACCTCATAGCAAATAAATTTAAATTCTTTATTGATCACCAAACATTATTGTACTTGGTCAATAAACCCTTTAATACGAGAAGGCTAGTGAGATGGTTTCTACTTCTGATGGAATTCGACTTTGAAGTGGTAGTAAAAAAGGGGAACACTCATAGAGTAGATCACTTGTCAAGAATGATGCATGGAGAACCACCCACAAGAGTAGGAGATGATCTACCTGACACATACTTGTTCAATTTGTTGAAATATGTCCAAAATGGGCAGAAAAATTGATCCCAATACTCACGCATGGACCACATCATAGGATCAATAAGGACAACAAGTAGGAATTCATGCAATCATGAAATCTGCATATTTTTGTGGGAAGTCTGTATTTTAAAGACTCATGGAGTGTTGTTAAGGTGTGTAGCATGTGAACAAGTGGAGAAGGCACAAGGATGTTCATGGAACAACAAGAGATTTGAAAAGATAAGGTATGTATTGGCCAAATATGTTAAAGGAAATACATGAACACATCATTGACTACCAAGAATGTTAGGAAGTTCCACTAGATGAATATTCATCCTCATGTTACTCCACTATAGCCCCAAAATGGAGTAAAGTGATGTTAATTTTTTGAAGTCACATACTTACCCAAAAGGAGCAAGCCTAGCTAGAAAGAGAGCTCTAAAAGAATAGAGCAAGTACTATGCCATAATTGGAAGATAATTATTCAAAAAAGGAAAGGATAATCAATTGTGATTATGTGTACATGAAGGAGAATACTTGCATATCCTAGAAATGGATCATGCAGGTGCTGCTAGAGGTTATTTTTCAGCCAACAAGACTATCAAAATGATTCTCTTTGCTAGCCTATGGTGGCCAACCTCACATATGGATACTGAAACGTATGTACGAAGTTGTGAAACATGTCAAAGAACAAAGTATGATATAAGACAAGATGATATGCCTCTGAGACAAGATGAAAAGAATGGGGTATTGACTTCATAAGGCCAATAAATCACCAGCAAAAGGGTCACATGCTGAATATACTATTGTAGCCATGGATTATCTGACAAAATGGGTAGAAGCCAAGGCAATTAGAAAAAATGATGCCCACACCATAGCCAAATTCTTGTTTGAAAATATATTCACTCATTTTGGAGTCCCAATTGAAATCCTTAGTGATAGAGTAACACACTTCATAAATGAGGTTACTGAGTCTCTTATGAATGAATTTCTAGTAACTCATAAGAAATCAGCTCCCTATCATGCTCAAGCCAATGGACAAGCTGAGAGTTCCAATAAAGTGTTGTGCACAGTCTTAACTAAAATAGCCAACAATGGAAGGTTGGATTGGGATAAACAATTACATCATGCAATATGGGCCTTTCGTGTAGCATATAAGACCGCTATTGGAACTACTCCATTCAATCTTGTTTATGGTCAAAATGCAATATTTCCAATTGACTTTTTAGACCCTACTGTGAGAATTGCACAACAACATGAATGGATGGGACATGAACTATCCAAACAATTGGATCAAATTGAGAAGTTGCATGAGACAAGGTTACAAGTAGCAAACATTTACACTGCAAAGAGGAGAAAAAAAGCTTATTATGAAGCTCATATTAAAGACAAGGGATTGAAAGAAGGAGACCTAGTGTTAGTATATACATTGAAACAACATGCGAAGAAACTGCAACAACGAGTGTAGGAACCGCTATTGATAAATCAAATTTCAACTAGTGGAGTGATTAACTTGGCTACACTAGATGGAGATGTACTACCTAACTACATAAGCTGCTATAGAGTCAACAGGTATGTGGAACGATTAACTAAAAAGATGTTAGCAAGACTCTTAGGAGCACAAAACAAAAAATAAGAAGAAGAAAGAATAAGGGTAGAACCCTGAATAGAAGCACTAGAATGCATAAGAAAATGGAAAGAGTGGATACAACAATGAGATGAAAGATATCTACAAGGAGAAGAGCCTATCCCCATGGAAAATTTTCAAACGGGTAGCATGGAATCGCTAGGTAACCTTATCAAAAGACCATATTTGAACTTAGGCATTGCTACAGATGACTACCAATTAGTAGACTCATTGATTGGCACATAAGCTGCTTTGAGTTGCATGAGAGCCTTGCTAGAAAGGGAATTGAAGGCACAAATAATCCCACAAAAGCTTACATGATAGGAATCGGAGGAAACATCATTGACGTCAGGGAGAGATTTCAATGTTCGTGCATCTTGGAAACACTGCTATGAACCAAAGATTCCTAGTTTGCAATGATATAGATCTCCTTGAAGAACTGGCTACAAGTCAGGATTGGATTTGTGAGTATGAAGTCAATATCCACCTCGCCCAAGGATACCTATCGACTAAAATAGACCATAAAGAGGTCTTTGTTTTCTAGATAAAAAACCTTTGAAAACAATAGGAAACAAGACGCCTAGGATCACAAGTCTAGAGGACCCAATGCACAAACATTGTGCCAAAATCTTGTACAATGATTGTTCTACTTCCAATTCACCTACACCTTCTCCCAAAATGCACGATCAACCTCTCAATTATTCCCAAGAATGTCAACCTAAGCGATTGAGGAAGAATAGCCCGCTTAGAGGTATCAGCAAGAAGATCAAGCCACCTATGATCTTATCAACCACAAGGGCACCACAATGCCCAAGCATAAGACAAGAATGGATTAGGAAATATCAACTGGAACAATACAAATGGAAAAGGGAGGAATAGACACGTCAACACCCAACGATAAGAGAAGATGACAAAGGTCCACAACTACGAAAGAAGGATTCTAGGATTTTACAAGTATGTATTTTGAAGAGACTGATGGAAGTTCAACGATCACAAAAATTCATGTGGATTCCAAAAAAGTTCAAGGAACAAGCCAAAAAAGAGATAAAGAATTTAGATAAAGTAAAACAGAGGTGTATCCAAGACTTCAACTGGATACCCAAGGGGGAAAAACAACAAAGAATTACTAAAGAACAAAAACTCCAAAACCAGGTCAAAGATGTATGGAGAATTGCATCAAAGAACTCGCCTACATCAACACAATAGAATAGGACACGAAGAAATCACATTAAAACATCAAAGTGGAGACCAAAGAAGCAACAAGGAGTGTGCGAGAACAATCAAGAAAAGCCATCTTGCACCTAGGCTGAGTTAAATGCATCTAAAGTATGCATGATAGGGCCATCCTACAAGGCCATGCATTCAACACACAACTTTTTCAACAGACACAGAGGTGCACATTTCCTATACAGGAATAGAACTTAGCTTGTACCATAATAGTACAAATAAAACTGATGTACATCAATAATTGATTCAGCTATAAACTAACCTTTATGTTTTCTTTCAGCCATGAAAATAAGAAAATGGAAAAAATAGATGGTCAGGTTTCATGCTCTACTCAAACTAGCAAGGGGGAATCATGATCAGAAGAAATGTAGATTCATTGCACACGACTAGAGTGGAGGAAATTTTTCATACTTGAGACTAATCCTCAATTGCACTGCAAGTGCAGATGGCGTCTGAAGATTTTGAAGCATTCGTGCAAGAAGAAATCTTGGAATTTCCCCTGAAAAGCATATCCAAGGCAAAGGGACATTGGCTCCATGAAGATCAACTTGTTAGAGAGCATCTATTTCTAGTGAGCATAAAGATCATGGGCAAGGATCATCAGTTCCCCATAATTTTACAAGATTTCTGGATACTCCATGAAATTCCATCAACCATGGAAGTCTTGACAAAAGCAGGCATCGATAAATATTTTGCTTTACCAATTTAGAAGCTGGATTTTGAAAGATGCACTCAAGTAATGAACACCCTGCATCTGGCATTGGATATGCCCTCAGTGCCAGAAGCAAAAGTACTAGATTTACAAGGAGATTGGATCACAATCAAATTCATGCACGAATTGATTAAAGAAGCATTCGGATGGACTAAAGATGGCGTCACCAATATGAAAGAAGAGAGCCATGAAGCTAAAAAGAGAACATTTTTGGACATCAATAGAATTGATATTGAGGAAGTGGTTCATTTAGTGCACAAACTATTGACAGTCAAGCATAGAAGCACATCAAGGAAGTGGACACACAAGAAAAAGGAGCATGTAGGGAGCTCCAAGAAGCACATGTCAAATTTTCACTATAAAAATAGTGATTTTTATCACAAAAAACCATTGTAAATACCATTTTCCATTTTTGTAACCCCATTTTGTTCAAGTGGAGGAGTCCTCAAG
The DNA here is from genome assembly GCA_020310875.1 of Ceratopteris richardii. Lineage (NCBI taxonomy): Eukaryota > Viridiplantae > Streptophyta > Polypodiopsida > Polypodiales > Pteridaceae > Ceratopteris > Ceratopteris richardii. The sequence continues at coordinate 129,531,703 of CM035417.1, read as the reverse complement.
CTTGAGGGGTATTAGAAGTATCAACCTGCCAATTTTCATGATTTTCAGACTCTGTATGAGCCCCCAAATAAGCCTTGGAACCTAACTTTTAACTAGGCTGGATACTAGGTCTGGACAGGGCCAAAACCACTCAAAAAACTATAAAAAGGGCTAGAGAGCTCATTTTTGGGGTTAGCTTGTTGTAGATTTGAGCTTTGTAAGAGAGTTCTTTTGTAATTGAAGATCTTTCATTGTTCCACTCTTTGCTCTTACCTTGTGCACATGCGTGTGTATGTGTGTGCATGCTTGTGTGCTTTCACCCATGCACGTGCCATCACTTACTCATAGTCTTCATACTAGTCCTCACGTCTCTGTGGATTGACATTTATGAGGTGAATCTCCTCACGTTGGTACTTGCCATTGTGCTAGAGTGACAGCAAATTTGGCACCGTTGATGGGGAGAGAGCTTGGAGGACGAGCATGTGACGGTAAGATCTAGAGTAGCAACGTTGGAAGGTAAAAAAATCACCATTTTCAGTTCAGTTTCTGAGTTTTTCTTCTCCTTCATCATCATCATCACCATCTTCTCCCATCTTCATATTCTCTGATTTTTTCATTTTTTCGACTGTACATTCACTTACTTGTGGTGGTGAGCAAGAAGCCTAGAAGGGGATGCAAAGCTGAAGCACAGAAGAATACCCTTGGAATATGCTCAAAATACCCCAAAATCTGAGTGACAGTATCGCGACCAAAAACAACCTACGTCTGGTATTGTAGGTGTGGTATCGTGAGTTTGGAGGGTGACCTTTCATCTGCAGGCACTTAACAGTGACAAGGAGAACCTAAGGTACATATAGCCAAGTCTTGGGCTCAACAACTTAGTGGTTACCCCACACATTAAGTTCTAAAACAAGTGACTCAAAAATGTCTTTTAGCATGGAAAGACCCACACGTACCTCAGGTATTGCCTATTTACAAACACCAAAAGGTCCCTATAAGACACAATTGGAATATATCAGGACCAACCGATTAGGTGCTGGCATCTATGAGGATGGTCTAAGACGATCAGTTGTCCAACTCAAAAATCCAGATCGACCCTTTGGACTTGAATACGCAGTGGTCAAGTTCGAAGAGGGGTCATACATTGATAAGGAAGGAACCATGTATGTGGTTACCAACTTACCAGACAGGACAGATGAGTTTGGAAATATCATTCCTGAAAATGATATAGGAGAGCAAGAGCAAGGAGACCTAGGACGAGAACCCAAGACTCCTAGAGGTAAGTCAGTCTTGACTAGAGTAATCACTCCAGATTGGATCCCTCAAAATAACAAAAGCATAGAGCTATTCTTGAATAGAGAAATAGAGGAAGCCTTTTGGAGATTCAGGCCAGATCGACCGTGCCTAGTTGTCATCATCTATGAGTTCAAGGATCCGGAGACACCAGGGAAAGTTGTCTCTCTAGATCACACATCAGAAAAAATGTTATTGGTAACAGAGCATGATAGGCATGCATACACTTGGCAAGGTGAATCAATTTTCCCTCCACCAAGATCAAGTGTTTCCCATGGTCTCCAAGGAGCAGGATCATACAAGGCTCATGAAACCCAAAGGGAAAGAACTAGAGAGAAACTGGAGGTAAGCTTTGCACACACTGTGGGCAGAGACAGATCAAGACATGAGGGTGAAAGACCAGAAAGAGAGAGACACCGAGCACATAGACATCAAAGAGATGAACATGATTTCCATTGCTTAGACCCCGAGATCACCCAAGAACCCTTAGACCTTCTCAAGTGGTCAAGGCAATGAAGAACTATTTTGATGTGTTTAGAGACCCTTATGATCATGTGGCCGAGCTCAAGCAAGTGTTAAGAGCTGAATAGGTCGAGGACTTGTTCACCCAATTCAAGGCATTTGGTTTGACTCTTAAGGGTACTGCCTTAGCTTGGTTTCAAACCCTGAATAGTCGCAACTACCGAGAGATAGGCCAATTGCTAGAAGAATTCATTATAGAATTTTCCAAGAGTGGTATTAGGCATAACACATCATCCTTGATCCACAACTTCAAGCAGACACCCCAAGAAACAGTGCGACTTACAGGAAGAAGGTTTAGATATTACTTGGAAAGATGCCGTGTGCCACAATTACCCACAAAAACCAAACAAGTGGCCTTGTTTTTAGATGGCTTACTGAGCCCCAAGTTAAGATCATACGTGTACTTGAAGGAGCCTAGATCCATAGAAGAGTGTGTGCGGATGTGCATAGACATAGAAGAAAACTTGGGCGAGGAGTTAGAATTGTCTAAACTTTATAAGGATTCTGACAGTTCTACTAGTCATACCTCCAGAACCTCCATTGAGATAGATGAGATAGCTGAGCAGGTTGTCAAGAAGCTAGGCTTTCAAAATAGACGAACACCAAGGGTCACCTTATTGAAGCAATGTTACAATTGTGGCAGAAACCACATGGCTAATGTTTGCCCAATGATGGCTCAGCCCCAAGGCTACCCTAATGATCTATATTGCACCATTGAGAGGAAATACACAAATCATATGGCTCGAGATTATCCATACAATAGGCAGGCTGTTAGAAAAAATTATGAGCAACCTTACCAGCAGGGAAGGTATCAAAATCAATACCAATAGCCATATTATAGGCCACAACAACAATATCAGGCACCATATATTCCACAACCAGTCCTAGGAAACCAACCAGCAACTCGGGCCAATGTGATCCCAGTTAAGTATGCAGTGGCAGAGGAGAACCTTAATAGAGAATTGGTGCCACTTACCCCATTGGTCTCAAAAAATGACTCTCATGCTCATAGTTCAGACTACTCCCATGAAGATAGTCCACAAGCTTATTACACAGAGTCATCAGAGTATAGTGAGGCTTATTCCTATCCATATGAGACACCACCTATGGAACAAAATTGGGAGCCAGAATACTCCAATGTCATGTATAAGAACCCCAACCCTAGGCCCCAAGCAAGACAAGTAAGACCACAAGCCCCTGAGGTCTATGTTTTAGATTTTAGGGCCACCATTTCATTTGTGAATGTCCCCATTCACGGACTCCGAGATAAGGACAAAGCATCACAATACAAGGTTTTTGTCCTGAGTGCAGCAAGGAACACCTCCCGAGAGATTGTCCCAAGAATCCATGCAGTGTGCCCAAGGTTACACCCATCAATGTGGTAGGCTTAGTGGTGGATTCAAGTTCAAATATCAGTAATGTGGTTCTTATATAGGCTGCCACTAGGGCACAAGTTGTACAACAAGCAAAACCAGCTGATCAATCAGAGTCGAGTGAACCAGGGGAGCCGAGTAAGAGCAAAACAAGAACCTGGAAGGATACCAGAGAGAAAGCTAATCGCAAGTGGAACAAAAAGTTATCTGAACTAGAAGAAATCCTGAAAGATGCAAAAACAGAAATAGAAGACATTGCATCTCAAACCCCCTCGCATGCCGAAGCTCCATCCACACCACCTCATCCCACCCCACCACGCACTGTGAATAACCCTCCTGTTCTTGCAGATCCAACCCTAGAAGGCTTGGAAATGATTTTCAAGGCCTACCAAGTTCTACTTCAAGAAGGGCCAACAACTACAAATCTAGACAAGAGTTACCCTAGAGCAGACTTAGAGATTGAACGGACAAAAATGTGCATGAAAATGGTAGAACTAGCTCAGGCTATGCTTGAGACCAGTCAATCATTCAATCAGACAAACTCTCTCAAACCGGATTTGCATTTCTAGGGCTTACTAGAAAGATTAGAGCAGTTGGTAAACAAACAACATGTTTATTTACATCCACAAGCTCAACCAATTGTTGAAAGAGAAAACTCTCCACCAATGAAAGCTTATGTTCTTGATTCCATAGATGAGGGAGCACCTCTTTCAATTCAACAATACTCTCAAGAGTTCTTACGGGAAATACAAGAGGAGAAATGGGCCAAGGAGAAGGGTAATCCCCCTCCTATTCCTGAAATTGATGATCTTCACCATCAATTTCCCCAAGACATTCCATCTATTTATGGAGACCAAGTAGAGCAACAAGAGGATGAGAGATTAGATTTTGAATCTAATTCTTTACAAGAGGTGCCATAATTCATAGGCCCATGGGAATTTGAATCTCTTCATATCAGGGTTCCCACAATATTGGTAAGAAATGGAAACTCAGTGGTTCCAAGAAACACTGACGTCATGAAGAACACTAAGGTTCAGTGTCATCTCACTGTAGAAGAGCTGCTCAAAGCAAAACCTGAGCTATGGAATCATGTGAAGGAGCAGGTTCCAGAACTTGATTCCAAAATGCCAAAAGCAGGGTCTAAGCAAAAAGTTCCAGAGATACCTCTCGATAAAATAGGAGACATGAGCGAAGGTGAAGAAGGTAATACTTATCTTTTGATCACCTGCCAGGGTTACACAACCAAAGCAATCGTAGATTCAGGTGCTGGTGTTGCTATTGCGACCACCTCCTTGTGGAAACGATGGGGCAAACCCACATTAAGACCAACTAGAATGAAGCTTCAAATGGCAGACGGTCATTTTGAAAGACCTCTAGGATTGCTCAAAGGGATAACTATAACCACTTGTGGTGTAGAGTTTGAACACACATTTGCTATATGTGACTTTGAAAAAGATAATGTCTATGAGATGATCGTAGGAAGACCCTTCCTACAACAACTACAAATTGTAGAGGATTGGGGGACCAACTCCTTGTACTTGCAATGCTTAGGGGTTACCACCAAGGTCAATCTAAAAGATTATACATTCAGTGATGTACCACCCTTACACTGGAATCCTATCCACAAAGTGGAAGAAGATTCTATCTCTGTGCATTCTGGAAGCTCACCTGAACCATCATGGATGCATGAAGATACTCATTTATGGATGTGCAAGGTCGCACAGGAAGAGGAAAGATGTCTAAAAGTGAGAGAAGAAGTAACTTCTCCATGAGATAGACCAATTAAAGACCCAGCCTATACACCGATGATATTTCCAGATGAGGAATTTGAGCCTCATGGTTGGATAGAAATCTTGGCCACCATGGACATTCCTCTCAATGAAGAACAATGGACACCTCATTGTGATGAGGAGGGTTATGATATTTCAGTGTTCATGTGTCAGACCTTGCTAGAAGAATGTGACCCTAGTGACTTCATAGAAGAAGAAGAGAACGATGACGATCTAGAGTCCATTGTGATGGATAGTTGCATTAATTCAGAGAAGCACTATCTAGAAGATATAGGAGTATTTACCCAAAAAGAAGAAGAACCTCTCACAAGCATTAAACTGTAAATTCGAAGGAAGGTCAAAAGACAAAGAAACGAAAAGCAGTGAAACAAGAAGAGGAGGAATCATTGTTCGAAGTACCAAAAAATTTCAAGAAATACGAAGTGGAAGAATGAAAAATTTTGGTACGAATGCTTAAGAGAGAGGCCATTATAGGAGAAGCATATGACAATAAAGAAAAGACCAAAAAGATTGTAGTTACCATTGAAGGGAACGAAGAGAGATGTACATACATAGGAGATGACATAAGTGTAGAAAAAGAAATAGAGCTTATAGCTCTATTAAGGGAATAAAGGGACGTGTTTGCATGGCACTATAGAGACTTGAAGGGGGTAGATCCAAAAATTTTCTCTCATACTATCCCCATGACGGCAGATGCCAAACCCACCAAACAAAAACCCTACTCATATAATGACACTTATGCAGCTAAAATAAAAGAAGAAATCGACAGGCTGATTGAAGCTGGATTTATTTATGAGATTGAGCATACTGAATGGGTGTCCCCCATTGTAGTGGTGCCCAAGAAGAATGGAAAATTACGAGTGTGTATTAACCTGAAAAAAGTTAATACTGCTACAATCAGAGACAGTTACCCACTTCCAACACTGAACATTTATTGGAGCGTGTTGCAGGCAAGGAAGTTTATAGCCTTCTTGATGGAGTTTTGGTTACAACCAAGTAGCCATTGCCCCAGAAGATGAACACAAAACTACTTTTGCCACAGAATGGGGAATCTTTGCATTTCGTGTGATGCCATTTGGGCTCACAAATGCACCTGCAACATTTCAAAGGCTCATGTGTCATGTCTTCAAAGAGTTCTTGCGAAAGAGCTTAGAAGTATATGTAGATGATTTATGTGCTCATTCCCAAGAAAGAAGATACCACATCCATGAGCTCAGATAGATCTTCAACAAGTGTAGAGAATATCGAGTGTGTCTGAACCCAGAGAAGTGATGGTACGACAAGGTAAAATCTTAGGTCACATTGTTTCTAAGAATGGAATATCAACAAATGAGGACAAAGTAAGAGCCATAGTGGAGCTGCCCAGGCCAAGGAACGTTAAAGAGGTACAAGCCTTTATGGGCCATTGTGGATATAATCGTAGGTTCATCCAAATGTATGCAATCATAGCCAAACCTCTTTATGCATTGCTAACAAACTTTGAGTGGAATGATGAATGCGAAAAATCCTTCAATGAACTGAAGAGACGTTTGTGCACAGCACCAATACTGACCACTCCTGATTGGAATAAACCATTCCATGTCCACATGGATGCATCCAATTATGCAATATGATGTGTGCTTTCACAACCAACAGGTGAAGTGTTGGAAAGATGGATGGACACTCCAAGAAATGAGTAGGTACTGCCAAAACCTGCTTTGTACCAGCCCCTTGTAGCTTCAGAGTTGATTTGTGGGCCCTCTTGGCATTCTAGTGACACTATACAAGTGCCTATGTACTTTGAAAATGATGTGAGAAATGATTGAACCAAAACAAACTACTTTCAAGTTGAAGGCTCAATGAAAACCTTCTATTTTTGTTCACATACCTATTGCTTGTTATGCTCCGTGCTACAAGTAGAGTAGGAATTAGAAAAATTCCTTTTAGAGGTATCAAACTAGATTAGTAAGCTAATGTTCCAAGTGGAATCACTTAAAATGATGCACTATACACAGAGCAATGAATTTAGCAATCAGACCATTACCCTCGATTTTTTAGGGCCTCTACAAAGTTTGACCAGTAAGTGCTTCGAGGCGCTTTTTCCACATTGGCTGCATGGATTACCTTCAAAATCTGTGAGCGTATAGAGAACTTGGAGCTGGTTCCAACCCGCGTTTCTGTGGCTGCCCCTTTTCTGGTGCTTTTTGAGGTTTCCAAGGCTCTAGATGTCAGAATTGGACAAATAAATAGTCAATCTTAGGGTTTTTGCATGTTCCGGACGTGATGGTCGCATCCATTTCTCCAAAATCTAAACCATTCATGAGATATAAACCTTTTTTGGTGCTTTGAGGTCTATGCAAAGTCATCAAATGGTGGAAATAAGTATTAATTCTTGCAAATTTTAGGAAAATTATGCAACCCAAGAACTAGATAGGAGCATATATGACTATGTGATCATTCTTCTTGAAGAGATGTTCTGTAATTAGAATTATCTCATTGGTAACATAATTTTTCGTAACCTTTCTTACACATGCTCAACTCCACGTTGATCTATATCATATGTTCACAATCATATGCACTCAAGTCAACATGCTATGTGTGCAGAGCAAATCATTTATGGTTATAAAGTCATTTTTCCATTGGTAAATTGAGTTGAGCACATAATGAGTTTCATGGACCTTCAATTTGTAATAATAAAGTTTCATATCCACTAGAAATAAACTTGCATGGCCTCAAAAGCACAAAAAAAGTTCATCCATATAAACACACAATAGGCCTCTACAAAACTTTTGCGAAGACATATCCCATGTTTCTATGGCTCCTCTTTTTTGATACTTTTGAGGCCATGCAAGGTTATTTTTAGTGGATATGAAACTTTATTATTTAGATTTTTAGAGTCGTGGAACTTATTTCTAACAAGTCACTTACTCTATAGTGATCCATGCATATACAACTTCTACAATGGGAGCCAGTATAAACAAACATAGTCACATGAGATAAAATAGTTTGCAAAGTATAATTTAGGATAATATCCTCATGTGTAGCATTCTTGTTGTGCCTCTATACCCCACATAAGGCAGAAATCCCCCTTTGAACTCCTCCCATTAAGGTTCTATGGGGAAATTCCATGGCACCAGAGGGCCTTTATTTTCAGCTTGAATGGCATTCAAATTGGCAAAACTTTTATGCCCCATTTACTTCATGGCATCAATCACAAAGACTATTTATTACCATAAATTTTCACATATAAAACTCATATAGCTTATAAGTTAAGGTTCCATGGATGTTTGTACTCTCAAAGTGGTTTCTCCTCATAATGGGGGCCTTATAACTTAGAGCACCATGGATCATTTGTGGTACTTGAGGAGTAAGTATTGAGTATATCTAACATGAATGGCCTTTTTTAGTTATATCCTTTGTAATTTCAAACTTCATAAATGATCATCTATTGAGAAAATTAACCAATAAAATATCAATTATTGTGAACTTGAACGTACTCTATATAAAAGCAAAAATTGAATAATCACCAAGAGAAATTATAAATGCACAGCTGTAGACTAGAAAAATGTGAGAGTAGACATGTTTTCATTACAAATATCAAATCTTACAAAATTTACAAATTATTGGTATCAATGATTGTACAACTTGAAGTGCTTGCAAATGCAAGAACACATCACAAAATTTGCGATGCTCATCCATGATGTAAAGTATTTCTAGAACGATTCTAGATCAAGAGGATTTTTGGATATCTTAGTAGGAGAGAAGGGATCAGAGAAGAAGGTATATACAATATCTAACATGAATCGATTGTCCTACTTTTTACAAGGTTCTTGAAAGTGAAAAAACTATGAGATACAATGACTAGGGCCCAAGAAGTGACATTATCAGGTTGGAAAAGAACTATGACAATGAGAGTTCTGTTCCATCTTTGCTCCAATCTACAGGGACTTTCATTTTGTATTCCATTCTTTTGCCCACCTGTAATCAATTTGCAAGAAATTGAAGTCATTAAAGTAAAATAAACAATAATGAAAAGATTACTTTAACAAAAGCACGAAACATTTCTCACCTTATGTCCTTCAATTTTGAATTTGGATTGAGTTAGTCCTTCAAACCCCATAATCATCAAGTGTTCTCTCAGATTAGCCAAGGCCCAATGATTATTCACTAAAATAGTTTATGTTTCATTATTGGGCAGTCTAAGCTTTATTTCAAATGACTGTAAAGATCCCTCTGAACTTTGAAATGGTATCCATTTGCCAAGTTTGCACATCCAATGATCATAGTAGAATCTGATTATAATGAAGTACGTTGTTTCAAATATCAAAATCCTATACCTGTTCCCCCTATTTTACAAAGATATTTATCACCTTTTGCAATTCCTTCTATCAAACCCCAATCTTCACCAAGAAGACTTTCGACTTGCTCATATGTGATATCTTTACACATGAACATGGTGGAAGTCCCTTGGAATGAGAATCCTTGGAATAAATATACAAAACAATGAATGGGAAAAGACCAGTGCAAAACCTACAGACCTAGACACTTTTGTGAATTTCAAAGAGTTATGTATATCCATTACCATCTTTTGCTTCAAAGATGATACAGACCATATATCAGGTTTTGGCCACCCCAAGCTAAGAAGAGAATGTACTTCAGTTCTCTCTAACCTTCCAAAACCATTCATTGTAGAGGATACAACATATCTATGTGTGTAAAAGAAAACTCTATCATGGTAAAGTTGAGCAGGAGATATTTCTGGAAAGACTAGTGCACCAACATCTGCATGCAATGCCTGGAAAGTACCTGTAAGACTATGAAGTGGTTGATCTTCCAGCAAAGTAGAAGGAAATATATCTGAAACAAACAAAACATATCTAAATAGTTCAGAAATATATCCGATACAAGAAAACATAAAATATTGTAGAGTAATACTTATAATTCACAGGATATCTCATTCTACTAGAGTTTTCAAGTTTCATAGTTGCCATTGTAAAAACATGTTGTACAATAGCAACCATCCCATTGTCTTTGTGCTTCTTGAAGCCAAGTAACTTTTCCTTCCAATGAATGATTGGATTGCAGGACATTCATGAAGATTGAAGAAGAAGACCAAGCCAAAATTTTTGCCTTGAAGGGGAGCTATTGGTGCAAAGTTCAATCCTACACATTTGGCTAGAAGTTCATGAACAATTGAAAGCTCCATGGAAACCATTGCTAGGAAGTATTTATCCTTTACCATTTGTAAAATTCATTTTTTTTTACTTGAGAGAATATTTGTAATCACTACCAAACTCATGGAATTTTTAGTTGGAAAAGTTACGACTTCATTTGAGAGAATATCAGATTGGAGGACTACTTTTTAGTCACAGAGCCAATGGAGGATTCAAATTCAAATTTGAACATCTCATCTATAAAAGATGTCAAAAAACTCATGGGGTGTGTGACTCTAATTCCTGAGTTCTCCATTGTCATATTGTAAGAGACTTAGGTCTACATTGTAACCTACACTTCCCATCATCATTAGGCTATGATTATCATACCTATGATCTTGTACAACATTGAGTTCTAATATTTCTCATCTATGGTCTCTCTGTCATAGTCACTCATAACAGTCAACTTGTATTGCTCATATCTAAGTCATTCCTTTGTCATTTTGAATGTTCTATATCATTAGGGGAAAAAATGAACCCTGAATGGGCCTTTTAGATTAAGGAGTGATTAGTGATGGACCAATCAGAAGAGGGTGGTGGCCACAGTCTATGCCCTATAAAATACTAGGCTGAAGGGGGAAGACGGGACATATTTCTCCCTTATTTAATGAGCTACCTCTAGAGAGAGAAGGAATCTCGTATCTTTGTTGGGCCCAAAAATTCAAAATTGCTAAAAAGTTAAAAAACTCATCATAACACCTGAAAATGGACCCCCCATTACTTTTTAGGGTCAAAAGTACTCTTTTTGACCCCAAATTCAAAATCCGGGCATGTTTTGAGCTCAAAAAATGGGTTTGTTCAAAAATACTCAGAAAAGAGTTATTTCCCTCCTAAACCTCACATTTTCATACGCAGGTCCCAAAGAGTCATCTTTTCCCACTACTTTCACTCTGTAGCACACCATTGAAGCTCCTGTTTCTACACTCCAACCTACCTGCATCTCCTATCTCGAATTACTATTGTAGCCTGAAGACCTTTAGCTTCAATGGCAATAGTTAAAGTGTCTAGGCGACCGAAAGATGAAATCCTCACAGTAAGATGTCACAATATCAAGGCCACAGATGGATAGTGGCTATCACATGAGTACTCCAAAGGTGCATGGGTGTACATGCAACCCTCTAGAGTTGGGCCTCATCAAGTTAGAGATCGTGGAAACTTTGACTTAAACCTACAAATTTTTGTACCATCTAATGCTTTAGTCAACAAGTCTGCACATTGCATATTAGTTGATACATATGCCAACTGAATTTCCTTGCTCAGTAGCTTCTCTCTCACATAATGGTAGTGGACCTCTATATGCTTGGTCCTAGCATGATAAATATGATTTGCTGCAAGATGTAGTGAGCTTGTATTATCTCCAAAAATCATTGGAGATGTAGTATGAAAACCTAAATCTGTGTATAGCAATCTGATCCATAATCTTGGGTATCATTGGCCAATCCTCTATACTCTACCTCTGTTGAAGATAAAGCAACTGTAGGCTGCTTCCTTGAAGACCATGATATAGGTTTGTCACCTGCAAATGATAGATAACCTGAGGTACTTCTTCTATCATCTGAGGTATAAGGAAAATATAGTCTGAGGTATAAGGAAAATATAGTCCTTGATTTTGAGTGCCCTTAAGGTACTTCAAAATCCTCTTGGCAGCTTCCAAATGAGGTGCTCTAGGTCTATGCATAAATTGGCTTAGAAAAATTACTCCATAAGCAATATCAATCCTTGTCAATGTGGCATAATTCAAGCTTCCCACAATGCTTTGGTAATCTGCAACTATGATCTCAACTTGATGCTTAGTAAGCCATCTAAAAACAAAGCCACTTGTTTGGCTGGTGTGGGTAACTCTAGAGTAGGGCATCTTTCTAGGTACTGTCTGAACCTTCTACCTGCAAGTCGCACTGTTTCTTGGGGTGTCTTCTTGAAGTTGTGGATCAAAGATGATGTGTTATGCCTGATACCACTCTTGGAAAATTGTACGATGAATTCGTCTAGAAGTTGACCTATATCGCGATAGTTGCGACTACTTAGTGGTTGAAACCAAGCTTAGGCAGTGCCCTTAAGAGTCAAACCAAATGCCTCGTACTGGGTGAACAAATCCTCAACCTGTTCAGCTCTTAACACCTGTTTGAACTCGGCCACATGATCATAAGGATCTCTTGTCCCGTCAAAATAATTCTTCATTGCCTTGATCACTTGAGTGGGTCTAAGGGTTCTTGGGTGCTCTCGGGGTCTAGGCAATGGAAAATCATGTTCATCTCTTTGATGCCTATGTGCTTGATGTCTCTCTCTTTCAGGTCTTTCATTTTCAAATCTTGATCTATTTCTTCCCACAGTGTGTGCAAATCTTACCTCAGGTCTCTCTCTAGTTCTTTCTCTTTGAGCTTCATGAGCGTGGGATGATCCTACTCCTTGGAGGTCATGGGAAACATTAGATCTTGGTGGAGGGAAAATCAATTCACTCTTCCAAGTATATGCATGTCTATCATGTTCTGTTACCAAGAACATTTTCTCTGATGTGTTATCCAGGTAGACAACTTTGCCTGGTATCTCTGGATCTTTGAACTCGTAGATTATGGCTATGCCCAATTGGCTAGGTTGATCTGGCTTGAATCTCGAAAAGGCTTCCTTTGTTTCTCTATTCAAGAATAGTTCTATGCTTTTGTTGTCTTGAGGGATCCAATCTAGAGTGATCACTGTGATCAAAACTGGCTTGCCTCTAGGAGTCTTGGGTTCTCGTCCTACATCTCCTTGCTCTAGGTCTCCTATCTCACTCTCAGGAATGACATTTCCAAACTCATATGTCCTATCAGGTAGGTTGGTGACCACATATATGGTTCCTTCCTTATCAATGTATGAACCTTCTTCAAACTTGACTACTGGGTGTTTAAGTCCAAAGGGTTGATCTAGATTTTTGAGTTGGACCACTGATCGCCTTAGGCTGTCCTCATAGATGCAAGCACCTAATCGGTTGGTCTGAATATATTCCAACTGTGTCTTATATGGACCTTCGGGTGTTTGTAGATAGGTAGTGCCTAAGTTACTCGCAGGTTTCCCCATGCTGAAAGACATTTTTGAATCACTCGTGTCTGAGCTTAGTACGTAAGGATATCCACTTAGTTGTTGAGCCCAAGACTTAGCTGTATGGTTGACACTAGCCTTAGAAGATCTAACGCTTTGTCCATCCTTGCCTAGGTGTCTACCAGATCTCAAGTTCATAAGCTTTGGTTAAGAGTCCAAAATTTTCCACTTGGTATGGTTCAAAATCCTTTGGAGTCCCCTTGGGTTCCTGGTCCCACCTGAGGGTCAACTTCAAATTATCCTATCTGAAAATCAATGAGCTTTCTAACAAGCTATAGAGCTCAAAAAATGGACTTTTGATGAAAAACTTATGCCAAGTCAGGCTCCTGGGGGGCAAAACAGGGAAACATGACCTTTTGGAAAAATCACGATTTTGTGTAAAAATCATGATTTTGGACAACCTTGGAAATCATGATTTTGAATGAAAATCGTGATTTTTGGGGGTCTGAAAATCGGGATGCTGAGCTCTTATGAAAATCGCGATTTTGAAGGATCATGAAAATCGCGATGCTGCGCAACCGTGAAAATCACGATTTTGTGAAATCATGAAAATCGCGATGCTGAGCACCTATGAAAATCGCGATTTTGAGCAAAACCCAAAAAATATGATTTTGGCTGAAAATAAAAAAAAACGTGATTTTGAGTGAGAATCGTGAAAAATGCGATTTTGAGAATGATCACAAAATCACGATTTTGAATGAAAATCATGTTTTCTCAAAATCATGTTCTTGACATGAAAATTGCGAGTGAGAATCGTGAAAAACGCGATTTTGAGTGAGGATCGTGAAAAACGTGATTTTGAAAATGATCACAAAATCGCGATTCTGAATGAAAATCGTGTTTTCTTAAAATCGTGTTTTTGACATGAAAATCACGATTTTGAATGAAAATCGTGTTTGGTCAAAATCGTGTTTTTGGCCTGAAAATCGTGATTTTGAGAATGACTAGAAAATTGCGATTTTGATTGAAAATTGTGTTCTTCAAAATCGTGTTCTAAAAATCACGATTTTGTACCTTAGTGAAAATCGTGTTTTCTGAAAATCATGATTTTGGATGAAAATCGTGTTTTTGAAAATCGCAATTTTGGAGCCACAGAGAAGCGTGTTTTAACAAAATCATGTTTTTGGCTGAAAATCGTGATTTCTGAAAATCGCGATTTTGAGCCTATCGAAAATCATGTCTTCTCAGAATCGTGTTTTTGAGAAATTTAGAGAATCACGATTTTGAGCACAACCAAAGAATTGCCATCCTGAGAATGACCCCAGAATCGTGTTCTTTTCAAAGAGCTTTTAGGCAGGAAATAGAAAATCGTACTTTTTTGAAAAAAAATTGAATTTTATGAAAATCACGATTTTCAGAGAGAATCGTATTTTTTGCCGGGAAATTCAAATTTTTGAGCGTCGAGCAATGGCGAGCTCCTTAAGTGCAGAAAATCGTGAAAAAACACAGGCGCTTGCTCTCCCTTGCACTTCCTAACTCCTTCTCGCACAATAATGCATGAAAAATGGTATGGAAATGGTGAAAATGCACTAAAAAACAAGAAATTTCTATGAAGAAGAAGATGGATTAAGACGGAGATGGTGATGATGATGAAGATCAAGAGGAAAAATCAGAAAATGAACAAAAATGATAGTTTTTTTACCTTCCAACGTCGCAAATCTACAATCTTACCATCACAACACTCGTCCTCGAAGCTCTCTCCCAAGCAACGGTGCCGAAATTTGGTGTAGCTCAAGCATAAACACCACCTCCTTTACTTGTCAATCCGTGGAGACATGAGGACCGGTATGAAGACCATGAGCAAGTGAAGGCACAAGTGCATGAGCAAAAGCACACAAGCATGCACACACATACATACACACACACACGCACAAGGTAAGATCAAAGAGAGGAACAATGGAAAGCTTTCTATTGCAAAGGAAATCTCTTACAAAAGCTCTATTCTCTAACAAGCTAACCCCCAAAAATGAGCTCTCTAGCTCTTTTTATAGTTTTTTGACTAGTTTTGGCCCTGTCCAGCTAGTGTCCGGCCTAGTTAAAAATTAGGTTCTAGGGCATATTTGAAGGCTCAAATGGAGTCTAAAAATTATGAAAAATGGTAGGATGATACTTCTAATGCTCCTCAAGCTCGAGGACTCGGCTTGCACAAAATGGAGCTACAAAATGGTGAAATGATATTTACAATGGTTTCTAGTGATGAAAATCACTATTTTATAGGGATTTCTTTTGAAACTTTGACATACACTTCTTGGAGCTCCCTATTTGTTCCTTCTTATGTGTCCACTTCTTTCATGTGCTTCTATGCTTTTTCCTTGACCTTGAGCTTCAACAATTGGCTCTCACTAAAAAGTAGTCCTCCTATCTAGGAGATATTCCCTCTATGAAGTGACTTTTCCAACTAACAAGTCCACGAGTTTGGTAGTGATTACAAATATTCTCTCAAGTAAAAAAAATGACTTTTACAAATGGTAAAGGATAAATACTTCCTAGCAATGGTTTCCATGGAGCTTTCAATTGTTCATGAACTTCTAGCCAAATGTGTAGGCTTGAACTTTGCACCAACATGCAGGAAATTTAGATTTGCCTATAGCATATGCTAGTAGGCAATTGAATGTTGCTGAATGAAACTATACCACAACTGAAAGAGAAGGCTTAGGCATGGTATATGCTGTGAAGAAGTTTAGGCACTACCTATTGGCAAATAAGTTCAAGTTTTTTTACTGATCATCAAGCCTTATTGTATTTGGTCAATAAACCTTGCAACATAGGACGCTTAGTAAGATGGTTCCTCTTGCTAATGGAATACGACCTTGAAGTTGTTGTTAGGAAAGGTAGAACCCATCTAAGGGTAGATCACCTTTCTCGCATCACTTCGGGAGAGTCACCGCAAGGAGTGTCTGATGAACTGCCTGACGCTTATTTGTTCAATTTATAAGTTTTTCCTAAATGGGCAAATAAGTTGGTAGGAGTCCTAACCTTTGGCCATGCAAATAAAAATGTGAAAATAAACAAGGAAGAAATTGTAAAATCATAAAGATATCAAATATTGGCAGGAAGTATGTACAAACAAGATATAGAGGGTGTATTAGCTTTTTGTGTTGAGGAAGATGAACATAGTAGTTGGTTGCAACAAGCCCATGAAGGAGTGCTAGGAAATCACTATTCTAAACAACGAACATTGGAAAATTTGAAACTTTTAGGAGTGTATTGGCCTATTTTGGACAAAGAAGTTCATGAGTAGATTGGGAATTGTCCAATGTGCAATGAGAGACCCCCAATGGAGCATGCCACCCTTTATCACGTGTCGTTAATTCCAGACTAGAGTGCTCCATTGGTGGAATTTATGAGATTGGGAACACTACCTAGCGAGGCTAGTCTAACAAGAAAATGAAGCATGGAGCAAGAGGCTCAAGACTATGCCTTAGTAGGAGACAACCTATACCGAAGAGGCAAAGATGGATACTTAAGACTGTGTGTTCATGAATCAGACTACTTGAAAGTCTTAGAAACTGCACATAGCGGTGTTGCAGGTGGACACTTTGGGCCTGACAGAGTAATCAAGACCATTCTATTCTCAAGACTTTGGTGGCCCACTCTTCATATGGATGCACATGTGTATAATGTGAAACATGCCAATGTGCACAATATCCGATACAAAAAGATGAGATGCCTTTGAGACCAATGATGGGAGGATGTGCATTTTCGAAGTGGGGTATAGACTTTGTAGGTCTCATTAACCCCCTAGCTAGAAACTCTCATGCAGAATATATTATTGTAGCCACAGATTATCTTACAAAGTGGGTAGAAGTGAAAGCCACAACAAAGAATGATGCTCAAATGATGGCTAAGTTCTTATTTGAGAACGTGTTCACAAGATATCGACTACCAATAGAGTTAGTGAGTGATAGAGACACACACTTCTTAAATGAAGTCATTGAAAACCTTCTCCAAGAATTCTTGGTGATACATAAGAAGTCTTCCCCCTATCATCCACAATCTAACGGACAAGCTGAGAGCACAAATAAGATCCTATGTAATGTATTGATAAAACTCGTAAATAATAAACGCTCTGATTGGGACAAACAGCTTCATCATGCTGTTTGGGCTTATCGAGTCTCTTACAAAACAATGCTCAATGCTACCCCATTTCAGATGGTCTTCGGACAAAATGTTGTGCTACCATCAGACTTCCTAATCCTAGCATTAAGAGCAGCACAAGAGCATGAGTGAAATGGACATGAATTGTCCTCTAGGATCTTTGATCTAGAATGCTTAGGTGAGATGAGGCTACGAGCGATAGCAGGCGTCTATGCTGTAAAGAAAAGACAAAAGGCATATTTTGATGCACACATCAAGGATAAAGGATTGAAAGAAGGAGATCTAGTGCTGGTTTATACGCTAAAGCAACATAGTTGAAAGAGGATATGGACCCATGATCATTAATAGAATTTCCACTAGCGGGGCGGTTCAATTGGCCACTTTGGAAGGTGACATCTTGCCAAACTATATTAGTGGATGCCGAGTCAAACTATATCAAGAACCTCTTACAAAGGATATGTTAAGGAGACTCAACATAGCCAAGAAGCGAAAAGAAGAAGAGTTGAGAATTAGAGAAGAAGCACAGGTAGAGACTAGAGAGCACACTAGGCGAAATAAGTTAAGGCCACTAGGCCTAGATGTCAATCCTAAGAAAAAAAAGAGAGAGACAAGACTGTGTGCCTGAATAATCTCATAAAGTGAACCATCAGAAAGGACATCCATCGACAAGAAAGACAAGTGTGTGCCTAAGTACCGACTTAGGGACTTGTGGAGAAAGAGACTATACCTCGATCCCCCTCAAGTACATATAGTGGGGACTCACGCTTTAATTATCAATCCAAGGAGTATCAAAACCTAGCCGAGTGTATGAAGACATGCATTCAAATGATGGTCAATGCAAATGAACTCTCACAAAGTGCAAACAAGCATAAATCTATTCCAAACAAGTTTCAAAGATCAGTTATGGTGTCGTGACACTTGGAGCAATAGTCAACAGTAAATCGAGCTTTTCTCTTAGCTCCAAACTTTGAATATAGCAAATAGCAGGTTCGTTTCGAAGTTCTTGAGAAGATGCATCCGATGGTTGTCTTTTCACTCAATTCTTACGCTTCTACTTCAAGTTATGAGCAAAATACTAAGTCATGGGATTGATCTTCCTACACTTCAGCACTTCCTACACTTCACACACCTTACCTTCAGTAAAAAAGCGCTTCCATGGATAGACCACACTTCCAAGCACTCTTTCCAAGCATCACACATGCATGCAAGCTCACAGGGAAGAAGATACTGAGAGGAGAAGACACAAATTCGAAAATTAGTGCTCTTGATTTTCACAATGGCCAAAAAGTGCCTACAAAGAGTCACAAGTTGACTTATATACATGTGCCCTAAAAATGGTCCTTTCACACAAGAGACCGACACTTTATTAATGAGAAGGCTAATTTCCTACTAATTTACAAAGGTAAGATAAAAATCTCTATGGGTATCCATCTAGAGGACTCCTCTAGTGCATTTACATTGGAAAATATGTTACAAAATGGCTATAATACAAGAATAAAGTGTCCAAATCCGAAAATTTTTGGGGCCCTTCTTTTTCTTTGCCTCTTTGCTCTTCTTAGCTCTACAACACTCTCCCCCTCTTTTTCTCTGTCGTCCCTTGACAAGCTTTACTTCTTGTCAGCAGCTCATTTACTTCTTTCCATCGCATGCATCATTTGGTCGGTTTTGCCTCTTTGTCCGTCTGGCATTATGTTTTAAAGGCCCTGTGCTTGAATCTTCTTTCATATCCTCTGGGACATGATGCATTTTTTTTGCCTATACTTTTCTTTTCACCACTCTCAACCCATGGAGATGGGCTACCTGAGATTTGTAGTCTAGTTCACCAATAACCTCTTCAAATATGGGTTGTTGTGTTAAGTTGGGCTGCCATGCACACAATCATTGGAAGGTATGAAGGTGTGGATCTTCAACCTTCGATCTGGACCTTCCGAAGATCAAGAGGTTGAAGCACCTTCTTGGGGCTTTGGATCTGCCTAATATCTTCTTGCACTTCTTCATGGATACTTGTTGGCCTTGATCCGCCCTTGTCGCTTACGTGCCTTCCCCTATTATATGCCCCTGCGGGGCTCTGTGCAAAGATGGGTGTTGCATGCCCCTGCGGGGCTTCCTGTAGAGATATGTCTTCAGATATAATACCTTTAGTGAAGCTTCTTTCTTGGTCTTCTTCTTCTTTTCTTTTTGCTGGACTCTCCTTCAACACTGCCCCCCTCCTGAACTCTGTCGTCCCCGACAAGCTTTGGAATGCGGCAGGAGTACATTCTGTAAACCTTTTGCTCTGTCTCATTAAGCAGATTAGCTTCACGTATTAGGAGTTGCTTCCATTGTTTAGCTTTCACACCATCATGTGGTGGCTGTCTATGGTCTGCGAAGAAGCTCAACTCATATGCCACCATTCTAGCATTCAGATTCGTTGACATTTTTAAGAAAATCTCATAATCAATTTCAAAAAATCCAGTAAAAAAATGCTTCCTCGAAGGTTTGCATGTATTGACTTGGCAAGAACATGAGCCTTGAATAATACGCCATGATTGTTGGGCAGCTGGGCATAATAGATAGATAAAAAATAAGGATATATGTGCCCTGGTTAATGCCAATGACATTCAAAAATGTATATGCTACGTGTTTGAACACTTTCAAAACTGTAAGTATCATGCTGAGGATTTTATTAGTCATCTTGATAGTTAGATCGGGTACTGTTGCATATCGATGTAGCCAAAATTCAATGGTTTTCACCATGTAATCCTCAGTCGGTAAGTAATTGTGAGGTAGACTTGGAAGCAAAGGATAATTCAACCACTGTTTATTGAGTACACCACTCTTTTGCATGTCCAAAATTTCACGTGCTTCATGGCGACGTGGGGTTGGACAAAAGGAAGGATTTACCTGAGGTTGTGCAGCTTTAAATTCTTCTTGAGTGTAATTGAATGTATTGTCTTTGAAGTGCAACTGCTCATCTGGATCCTTTTGTGTGATATGCTTTATATATTGCCATGTTTTCTCTTTTAAGAGCCCATACATAATATTGAAAGGCTTCATAATTGTATCCAAGTCTTTTCCCTTAATTTTGGCTTCTTTCATGACTTTGACAACTTCATTTTCAAAATTTTCTTTCAATCGGGACACCAATAGTGCCCGTTCCTTCTGACCTATTTCTGCAGTATATGGCATGGGATGATCATCACATGGTTCCGCCATGTGCTCTTTTATTGGAGAATGATAGATCGGGGGAGATAGAGGACATACCTCTACCTCGTCAGTAGGATTCTCTGGTTGTGGCTCTATTGGTGTCCCGACATTTGCGTTTTGTTCTATTTGAGCTTCCAATTGTACAATACGTTCAGTCTTTTCTTTAACTTCATGAAGGGCTGTCTGGAGTGCATCTTTGGCCACGAGAAGCTCATTGCCGATTTTCGCTATTTGATCTGCATCCTCATTGTAGATTACCATGAGTTTTTCTTTAGCAGCTTTTAGTTGTTTCCTCAGCTCATTTGTGTCATATGTATACCTTTGTTCCCATTCCTCTTTTAGGATTTGCTCTTGTTTCAGTAGATTTTCATACGTTGCAATCTGATGTTTCAATTCCTTCTGGTCGATTGCTGTTGTCTCTTGTTTTTCTATAGGTTGGTCATATAACAAGGCCGTCATTAGTTCTTTATTCCTGTTTCATAAATTCTCATTTTCCTCCATATATACTTTTAGCTATGTTTCTAATAGATTGCTTCTAGTCTTCATTCTATCTTTGTCCGCTTCACTTGCTTCATATTGTCTTTGTAGCCTCATCAATTGTTCTTGGAGCTTGTGATTCTTCTCCATTAATGTAGTGCATTGTCCTTTGACTTCTATTACTTCTGTTTCTTTAGCTGAAACCACTTCTTGAACTTGGATCAACTACGTAGACAACTGTTCACTCATCACCTGAAATTGATTCTTTTCTCGCATGGCCTTGTCATAGTCTACGTCTGTTTCCATCATTTGCTACTACGTATCCATGGCCGTTTGTATCATTCGTTTGACTATTGCTTTTAGTTGAGTAACATCCACATTTAACCATGTTGTCGGGATGCTAGGTTCTTCACTTGTGGTAACATCTTTTCCTTGTGTCACATGTAATGTCCTGTCGTGGGGCTGCCTAATATGAAGTTGTATCTTTGGCTCCGCCTCCTTACCTTCTGTCTTACCTTGGGGCGTGTCATCAGGGATCTCAATCACAATTTGTTCCATATTTTGTTGTAAACACCTTTCTTTTTCCACACTTGTTTGTATTTCTTCTTTTATGGGTGGCACCACATCTTTATGTGTGATTGAAGCTTCCTTTATGCTGATTTATGACTTTTCGTTCAATTGAATGAGGTGGGTTTGTTCAGTGGATGCTTCTTGGTTCTGTATACGTGATTGTTGATTGTAGGGTGTGACTTTGACTTGGTTTATCTCTGTCCATTCCTCATTGTTTGTTTCTATTCTTATGTCAGTGTCCAAGGTGTCCTTCTCAGGACTAGATTCCTCATTAGAACTTGAATCCTTCAGTCCCAATTCTTTATACCTAGCAGCTAGTTTTGGAGTATGTTCCTTGTCCTTTGTTGATGCCCTCGTCTTGCCTGTCTATATTGATGTCCTTGGATATTGAGGTTCACTTGACCCCGCATGTACGTATGTGTTTCTTCTAGTGCCAGTGAGAGGTCTTGTTTTGTGATGGGCGGTTGTGTCATAGGGATCTTTGGTAGTGTATGTGTCCACTTGGATTGTGGTGTCTCTTGCATCGCTTCATCTCTAGAGCGCTTAGTCCCGCTCATTGGTTTCTTGGAACTTGTTCCCACTTCTTCTATGGGGATAACTTTTTTCTTTTTCTTTGGAACAGTAGCTGATTTCACATATTTGGCCATTTTGGTGGAGGCTGGCATCATCTGTAGATAGTCTTTCATGTCAAGTGCCTCATAAATTAGTAAATTCAAGGCCGAACTTCCATTCAGAAACTTTTTCTGACTCCATTTCTTCTTAGCTTCGAATAAGGGGTCTTGAATATATGGAGTAAGATTGACTTGATTGCCAATTTGCCTCATCGCATGGGAGAGCAATTGAACTACAATTTTTTGAGGCGTTGTATACCTGTTCATGCTAGGAAAACAAAAATGTTGATGCACTAATCGGACTGATTCTTCTATGTTCGGCCTGTTGATTTCTAGAAAGATTTTCTTATTAGCATCATGACATTCATCTTTGACATTGGTGAGACCGTTCTGACTCCATCCAAAAGCCTTGTTGATTAGTTCATGGGTGAATGAAATGGTTGTCCATGCACCAATTTTGTCGAGCACTTTGGCTTCCGGGATTGACGACTTATCTGCTGCGGATTGGAGTGTGTTCATAACTTTTGTGCATCTCTGAAAATCTGGTAAGTATATTGGAAGTCGCAGAAATGCATCAATTCCTGCTCTTGTCCAAACATCTACGATGCGTGGTAGTCCTTGTATTATGGTTTGAAAATCTTGTGACATGATTGGGAAGTAGTGATCTCTATCCATAATCTTGATGGTGGCCATGAAAAGAAGATCCGACATAGGCTGATCTTCAAGGAACCAATGACCTCTTGCCTTAGAAATCGATTCCAAGGGAAGAAGCAGAACCTCTTCCTCTTGCATAGCCTCAGAATTTGAAGATGCCATATGCACTCAATACATACCAGTAATCAGTGTAAAGTTGATATCATGAGTTATCCTTTACTTAGCCTTCATGAAATTGGAAACTCTCCAAGTGATTTGTGTCGTCCCTTTCTTGTGGGTGTGAGAAAGGTAGTACCTCGGATTTTTCTTCATATATATATATTTTTTCTATATCTTTCTGAAAGAAAACAAAAGTGTTAGTACCTAGCCAAGGCTTTTATTGTACCGTTAGTTATTTTCCTTGAGATTATTGTACAAGTGCTCTCCTATTCCCTAAGAGGGAAATGTGCTTCACTATCCAGTAGAAGAAGAATTAGGTGCCGAATGCATGGCCTTGTAATGTGGCCCTATTATGCATGCTCGAGACTCTTGCAACTCAAGATGTGTGCGAATTGAAGTATGTGGTCGATGTATGCAGATCGATTGGCATTTAGGTATCCAGATCTGTTTTAATTTCCGGTGGTTGATTGTATCGCCATCGTTTCTGGGGTGGGGTGTAATTCTCAAGTCATACTTCCACATTGCTAGCCCTTCAAATCATTGAATTGTTTTTGTTGCGCAATTCTGTTTCTGACCATTCATGTAGTTACTTCTTGATTCTTCATTTTCATGTCGTACTGATCCTTCTTGTTTATTGGTGTTTTGCCTTTGATGATCGTCATTGGTGCATATGATTTGGGGATCCATATCTGCGTTCTCGCCAGTTGGGCGGCAATTACTTTCTTTGGTATCCATACTTTAGCAATTCTTTGTGGATCTTGGAGTCCCGCTTGATTTGTGTTCTTGTACTGTTGTTGTTTCCTGTGTAGAAGATAGCTCTGTTGTTGATGGTATGCAGTCACCTGATCTTTTATGATCCAAGCCTGTCTAGTGTGAGGAATGGGATGGATTCTAATGCATGAAAGTTCATGACAGTCTTGCTGACTAGTCCCTCTTGTGCTCAATTCCTCACGGAGGCTTTGATTAGAAACAATGCCAGTAGTGAGGTTCACTATGTTAGGAGAGTGTGCGAGATTGAGATTCGGTGTACTCTCACATGAAATATTTGATGGTGAGGTTTCCATAGTGGAGGGGAATGTACATTCATCATCATGCATGAGTGACTGATCTCTCGAGACTATACACTTGGCTTTGGCAGGTCGTTCTTCTAGCACACTCAAGACCTCACGGTGCCCTATCTTGGTTGATATGTAACCCAAGGCTAATTGGATAGTCACTTCATATTCATATATCCAATTTTGACCCAACACAAGTTCTTCTAATAAGTCTTGATCATGACACACCAAGAGTTTTTGTTGCATCGTATTATTTTTGAGATGTAGTGACAATGTAATCTCGCCTATGCATTTAGTAACTTTTCCCCCTATTCCAATCAGCTGTGCTTTAGATGGGCGTAATTCTTCCTTGAGTTTCTGAGTCAATGAAGACTTGATACAGCTAACAACTGCTCCTATGTCAATGAGAGCATCCACCAAGTGGTACTCTTCTGTTCCAACACCCAGATTCAAATATGGTTGCTTTGTTTGATGTCGTAGGTTTTCAGAGGCTCTAAAGTTAGCCATCGGGATGAGTTCATCTCCTTGTCGATATCTTTCATCTCTCTCTCTCTCATCCATTCCTTCCTTTTTCTTATTCGTTCTCGAGCTTCCTGTCTTGCTTCTTTTCGTATTCTTTCATCCTTTTCTCACCTATTTTTAGCTATTAGAACTCGTGACATTATTTCCTCTGTCAATGGATCTAGATATTTTTTTTACTCGGCAACCACTTATATAGTTTGGCAATACTTCTCCATCTAGGGTTGCTAAGCTGATGGCTCTACTGGTAGATATACGATTGATTATCAAGGGCCCATATCCTCTTTTTTGTAGTTTTTTTGCATGTTGCTTCAAAGTATAAACCAGGACCAAATCTCCTTCCTTCAGGTTTTTATCTTTAATATGAGCATCAAAATATGCCTTCTGCCGCCTTTTTGTGGCATAGATGCCTGCCACAGCTTGTAATCTCATTTCGTGTAACTTTTCTATTTGGTCCAATTGAGTTGATAACTCATGTACACTCCATTCATAATTTGCAGCTACTCTGAGAGTAGGTACCAAGAAATCAATTGGCAAGATGGCATTCTGTCTGTATACTAGGTTAAAGGGAGTAGTTCCTATGACTATTTTATAGGCTACTCTGAATGCCCATAAAGCATGATGTAATTGCTTGTCCCAGTTGGATCTGCCATTGTTAACAATCTTAGTGAGGATTGTGCATAAGAATTTTGTTCAAACTTTCAGCCTGTTTGTTGGCTTGTGGGTGATATGGGGCTGATTTCTTATGAATCACTAAGAATTCATTCATTAGGGCTTCTATCACTTCATTGACAAAGTGGGTGCCCCTGTCACTCACAATTTCAATAGGCAGTCCAAACCTAATGAATATGTTCTCGAAGAGATTAGCTGTAGTCCTTGCATTGTTTTTCTTGGTTGCTTTGGCCTCTACCCACTTGGTCAAATAATCCGTTGCTACTATTATGTACTCGGCATGGGAACCTTTAGCTGGTGGGCTAATAGGTCCTATAGAATCTATTCCCCATTTGGTAAACGCTTTAGCGCTTATCATAGGCTTTAGTGGCATTTCATCTCTTCTAATTGGGTACTTCGTTTGTTGGCATGTATCGCATCTTTGAACGTAAGTGGCTGCATCTTGATGTAGAGTAGGCCACCACATTCCTGCAAAGAGAATCATTTTTGCAATTTTATCTGCAGAAAAATGTCCGCCTGCAGCTCCCGTATGAGCCATCTCTAAGATAGAAAGGTACTCGTCTTCATGAATGCACATTTGTAGATGATTGTCTCTTCCTCTCTTGAAGAGTTGTTTTCCTATAAGAACATAATCCTTGCTTTTCTCTGAGAGGGCACGTTTTCTCGCTAAAGTAGCTCCTTCTGGGTACTCCTTGGTTTTCAAGAATTTTACCAGAGGCATACTCCACCTAGGTGCTACAGTGGAGTAACATAGAATAGAGTTCTCTTCTGGCCTTTGTTCTTGACAAGTTGGGCAGGTAGATACATAGTTATGTGTATCCCTCTGCATGGTTGGCCAATATATGCCCAATCTCTTCAGTGTTTGCCATGTTCTAGTCGCATCTAGATGAGTTTTCCATTGATTTACATGTGCTTTTTGAAGCCACCTCTCTTGTTCTTCTTCCTCCACACATCTCAAGAGTAACCCCCTTGGATCTTGGTGGTATAAGCTTCCAACAATGATGTGGAGATTTTTAGTCTTCCATAACTCTTGACTTTTGTTTGTAGTGATCCCATGTTTAGGTCCGTATGTGAGGATACGGATCAACTTTTCTGCCCATTGGGGACATACCTCAAGAGTGAAAAGATAAGTATCTGGTAGATCATCTGGTACTCCTCTGGGGGGCTCTCCATGTCTCATTCTTGATAGGTGATCTTCTCTGATGTGTGTATTCCCCTTCTTGACTACTACTTCAAAGTCAAATTCCATCAGCAATAGAAACCATCATACTACTCGTCTTGTATTACAAGGTTTATTGACTAGGTACAGTAGGGCTTGATGATCGATGAAGAATTTGAATTTGTTTGCCAATAAGTAGTGTTGGAACTTCTTCACCGCATACACCATTCCTAAACCTTCTTGCTCCGTAGTAGTATAATTGCACTCTGCTTGATTTAATTGTCTACTAGCATAGGCTATAGGATGGTCTAATTTTCCTGTATCTGCTGGCTACGCTAAGATGCATCCAATGGAAAACTTGGAAGCATCCACATGAATATGAAATGGTTTATTCCAATTAGGCACTCGGAGGATTGGTGTTGAACTCAAGCGACTCTTCAATTCGTTGAAGGCCTTTTCACATTCTTCCGTCCAAATAAACTGAGACAATAATGCATAAAGAGGTCTAGCAGTTATGGCATACATGTGGATAAATCTACAGTAGTATCCGCAATGTCCCATAAATGCTTGCACTTCCTTAGCAATATTGGTCTCGATAAATCCAGAATCACTTTGATTTTGTCTTCATCCATGGAAATTCCATTTTTAGAGACAATGTGCCCTAATATCTTCCCTTGTCAAACCATGAAGATGCCATTTTCTGGATTAAGACAGACTCTATATTGTCGACATTTAGCAAAAATCTTTCTTACTTCTGGAATATTTTTCGATTGTATAGCTAAATAGGTGCATAAATCATCCACGTATACCTCCATACTCTTTCTTAAGAATTCCTTGAACACATGACACATCAACCTTTGGAAAGTAGCTAGGGCATTAGTTAGACCAAAAGGCATAACCCTAAATTCATACACTCCCCATTCAGTTGCAAAGGTTGTCTTATGTTGGTCCTCAGGAGCGATTGCTACCTGATTGTACCCTGAAAAGCCGTCCAGAAAACTATAGACTCCATTTCCTGCAACCCTTTCCAAAAGATGATCGGTGATAGGTAGTGGGTAACTATCTCGTATGGTGACGGCATTTACTTTTTTCAAATTAATGCATACCTTTAACTTGCCATTATTTTTCGGCACAACCACTAAAGGTGATACCCATTCCGTGTGTTTGATCTCATAAATGAAGCCTGCGTCCAACAACTTATCTATCTCTTCCTTAATTTTTGCTGAGTAAACATCATTATATGTGTATGTTCTTTGTTTGGAAGGTTTGGCTTCGGATGTCATAGGGATTCTATGGGCAAAAATAGAGGTATCTACCCCTTTTAAATCCTTATATGTCCAAGCAAAGATATCCCTATATCTTATGAGTTGTATTAACTCTTGTTCTTCCTCCAATGAAACATCTTGTCCTATGAAAGTGCATCTCTCTTCTCCTTCCTCCAAAGCTACTATTATTTTCTTGGTCTGTTCTTTATTGTCATATGCTATTCCTTATTGTGCCTCCCGTTTTGGCATTTGGATAGCAATCTTCCTCTCTTCTACCTCATATTTCTTGAAGTGGGCAGGTACTTCGAAGTGATCTTGAGGCTTGTTTTCTCCCTCTTTGTTTTCTTTATCTAGTTCAAGTTCTTCTCCTTGTGTCATTCCTTGATTCAACCCATTAATTATGACACTTACTCTTTGATTTTCACTTTCTACCTCAATTTGTTCATGTTCCATTTCAATACTCTCATAATCTTCCTTCCATTCTTTTTCGATTACTTCTCCTTCTTCGGCTTCTTGAAGAACAACCACATATAAAATTACATCATATCCTTCCTCATCAATGCATTCATTCATAGTTATTACTTCTTGGTTTACGCATACATCAAGAGTAGCTAGAACCTCCATCCAACCATGAGGTTCAAATTCTTCATCTAGGAATATTTGGGGCATGTAAGCCGGATCTTCTATAGATCTAGCAACTCCTTGCCTTTGCTGCCATCCTTTCTTCCTTTCTTCTTCCCTTTTAGCTGCCTGGCATATCCATAGATGAGTGTCTTCGTTCATCCATGTTTGGTTACTTGAATCTATACTCTGAATCGATTGATCATCTTCCTCCTTATGAATTAGATTCCATTGTAGGGGGGAACGTCTTGATACATGTATGTATGGATATTTATTCTAGTTGTGGTTCCTTCATGCTACAATTATACAACATCTTTTCCCCAGTCTTGCACTACCTTAAGTTGTCTCATGAAAGGCCTTCCCAGTATCATCTCATAATTACTAGCCTTTTCAAATTGACAGATTGCTAAGGTGTGCTCGAATTCAACTCCGCAAGTAGTAAAAGTTACTTTTTCCAATAATCCTAGGGGTCGTTCAGTGTGCCCGTCTGCCATTTGAATCTTCATCTTGGTTGGTCTTAAAGCTGGTTTTCCCCATTTTTCCCAGATTTCTTTGGTAGCGATTCCTACTCCTGCTCCCGAATCTAAGATGGCTTTAGTGGTGTGACCTCTGTAAGTGATGGGGAGGCAGGTGTTTCCTTCATCTCCCACTGAAATCTCCAACCTTATCGATCGGGATTTTAACTATGGTAACTTCATCCGGCATCTCATTGTTGTCTGACTTTGTCTCTAATTGACTAGTGAGTTTCTCCTTCAATTGTGGTTTTACCTTCAAGAGTTCTTCCAACGTCAAAGTACAAGGGATTTTTACTTTTTTAAGATGTTGTATAATGTCTGAGGTTTGAATTGATGGGTTGTGCCCTTTTCTTCTTATTGAGGGAATGCAATATAATTCAAAGTTATGTTCATATTCTCCCATGTAATTCGGCAAAGCCTTCACACTGTCTTCATCATTTTTGCTCTCATCCAGTTGTAATAATCCTTCTGAGTTTAATTCAGGTATTGATGCTTCAAATTCACGTTCTGCTTCAAACTCCTCAAAGGGAGGTTCAATTCCCTCCGCTCTCTTCCATCTGTCTTCTTGGACTCTTGGCCACGAGTCTTTAGGCCATTCCCCATCGACTTTGGGGATAACGGATCCTTGTATTTTATTCTCGTAGTAATTTTCACCACATGTCTCGTCTTCTTTTCCTTTCTTGGGGTCATTAGGGGTAACATACTCTTGGAATTCTTTTTCGGGAATTATTGAGTTGGGTAGTCGCTAAACAGGTTTTTTAGGGTCTGTTGAGCCACTTC
Organism: Ceratopteris richardii; assembly: GCA_020310875.1. Classification (NCBI taxonomy): domain Eukaryota; kingdom Viridiplantae; phylum Streptophyta; class Polypodiopsida; order Polypodiales; family Pteridaceae; genus Ceratopteris; species Ceratopteris richardii. Next base: position 129,502,138 of record CM035417.1, on the reverse strand, counting down.
AATTAATTTCTTACATATCTCCAACCTTTCTTTCTCTAGGTCACCTCTTGGATATTCCTTTTCATGTTGTTCAATGATTGGTCTTGCTCTTATTCGTGCTTGGTATGCCTGAATCCACATGGCTAACTCTTCTGGCATAGGGTCAGCCAGAATTGATCCTGCCTCTTGTTTTTTACACTTTTCTATCTTATTGTCTCCTTCAAGTTTTTGTTTTTCTTCTTGGCCTTGTTCGTTATTCTCGTTCCCCATCTTTTATCGTAGTTTCTTTTCTTTCATCCTTTCCCTACGATGCTTCCATCTTTGGGTCGGTCTACTTTTAATACTTTTCCTTGACTCTTCGGAGTCTGCAACTACTTGAGGTGTGGATATGTTCAAGTCTTTGTTGGCATGATCATTCTCTCTGATTCTTTCTGAGGTCTCTCTTGCTTTAGCTCTTGTTATTGCTTTTAGTGGCATCGTGTACTCCTTATCACTCCCCGATGACTCTATCACTTCTATCACATTGATCTGCACATTTGAGTGAAATTTGTTGGGGTTCTTGGGGCAATCTCTAAAAAGATGTTCCTTACCACAATCACTACAATATCCTTCCCAAATTTGCTGCAGTGGTGGTGGGTTGGGTAACGTACATTCTCTGATAAAATGATCTCCTCTGCATCTATAACATGGTCCTCTAGGTGCAGGTGGTCTATTCATTGGTCGGGAGGGTAAGGGTGCTCTGGGAGCTGTGTACATTAATGACACATAGTCTTGCTCATATCCATAAGAGCAATCAGGTCCTTCAAAACCATAAACATATGGCTCGTAAGATTGTCCGTACTCAACTATAGTGCCCTCATATGTGGAATAATTTCCTTGACTATGGTCATAAGATGGGTCGTACGCCTCGTTACTAGCCAATGGAGTGGCTGGGACTATTGCTCTCTCTGGGTTCTCTTCAAGTTGAGCCATTTTCATTGGGACAACATTCTGAGGGTGTGGTGGTTGTTGTCCTAACACGGGTTGTGGTGAGTGTACCCTTGGTAAGCATAAGGTTGCGGTGCTGGTGCCTGTTGCTGATATGTGGGATATCTAAAGGCTTCTCCTCCTTGATCTCTTTGAGGGTATCCATAAGGCCTCATGGGTGGTTGTACCGGTCTTGATTATCAATTGTAAGGATAGTTCTCTGTGTTGTGATTTGTGTACCTTTGTTCTATGCTACAATAATGCATAGGGCCTGGGGCTGGTCTATTGTAAGCATAAGCAGGTGGTGGAACTACTCCCCTATTGCACAAGTGAGAAGGATGATCACCTCCACAGTGCACACATCTTTTAAGCATGGGCACTCTCATAGGATTTTTTGGGTAGTTCCTTTGTCCTTGAACATTCAGCTTTTTTGCCACTAGATCGGCTATTTCTTCTACATTGTTCCTGGGATTTGATGTGCTACTGACGGTATCCTCACTTTTCACACTACCTTGAGGTATTTTCAAATCTTCCGCTAGATTTCCTCTAGGTCAATACACTCTTTCATACACTCTTGCAAATTTCGGACTCTTTTCACATATACTAATGATCTTAATGTCCATTCACTAATCCTTCCAAAAATAGTGACACCATTTTGTTTTGAGTGGGTCTCTCTTCAACAGGGCATCTATCCACACATTGCTTAAATCTTCTTGCTACCAATCTCACCGATTTCGTAGGAGCTTGTTTAAAACTATGGATTAATGAGGATGAGTTGTTTTTTATTCCGGACTTGGTAAATTCTTCAATCAATTCTTGATAGAGTTGTTCCATGTTTTGGAAATTATTAGGGTCTAAGGGTTGGAACCAAGCTAAGGCTGTATCTGTAAGGGTTAGACCAAAGGATTCATATTGGATCAAGAAGTCTTCCACTTGTTCCGCTCTTATTACTTGCTTGAATTCAGCTATATGGTTGTATGGTTCACTAGAGCCGTCATAGTGACTTCTCATGCACTTGGCCACCTGAATGGGCCTCAACCTTCTTCCAGGTTCAGGTGGTCTAGGCATTAGATGGAAGACTAGTCGTCCTATTGGTATACCTGGTCCTCTTCCTACAGGTGGTCTCTCATGGATAGGAATTCTATTCCTCGGTTCTGCATGTGTAGGTGGTCGGTAATTTGGATTATTGCCAGGTGTAGTGAACTGCACATGGGGCCTAATTGGAATGTTCGTTTGTTGTGTCTGTCCTGAATGCTGATAAGAATTATCCTGATAGGTTCCTTGGGGGTTTTGCAAAGTTGTGGCTTGATCCCTAGATGGGAACACTAGAATGTTCTGATATTTTAACCCTGCCCTTTCTAATTCCGTTAAGGGCCAGTACCTTCTCTGATTCTTCTCCAAGTACGTAATATGAGTGGGGTTTTCAAGATCTTGCAATTCATAGATGGTGGCTGGGTTGGTGGCTTCTTCCCACAATGACGAGTGTGCTCTAAGTAGATGTTCCATTCCGTTGACTAAACATCCATCGTGGAATCATCTTGGGGAATTAGGTCTCCTCTCCAAACCCTAATTACAATGGACTTCCCTCTAGGGGTAGACACCTGTTCTTCATGTCCCTCTCCATTAGGGTTGTGGGTATTGCCTTCTTCTCTTTGCTTGTTGATGTCTTCAAGATGCTCTATAACTATATACAAGATCTCTCTTTTATCCATGTAGAATCCTCTTGCATACTTAACAGCTAGCCTAGGTACTATGTAAGCATCTAAAGCTTTCTTCAGTCTAGCCACTGATCTGTTTAGCCCATCTAGGTAAATGGATAAACCGTGTCGGTTGATGCTCACATATTCTAAGGACGTTCGATATTCACCCTCAATAATTGACATCATGCCAACTATTGGTACATAATTCTTCATGTCTTCTGAGGCCATAAGGGTTTCCTCCTTAGACTCACTCGAGGTTTCAGAGTTGTGTGAGTGAATACTTGGTTCAGCTACACTTCCCACAGAAGAGATTACACTTCTTCGGCTCCCTAGGGTTCTTCTGGATATTAGGTTCATTGACTTAAGAGCTCTACTTGAGTTTATATATTTTTCAACTGCCAATGCTCCTTGCTAAATTTCAGAGTTGTAAGAATTATGTTATTGAGTTGAAATTTTTCTCACATAAATATCTAAGGATTTCCCTGCATGACACCTTACATTGGCTAAATTCACGACACTCAACCTCATTCTCAGAACTCCACGACACTCGACATTCAACACTCAGATGAGTTCCACAATATTTGATATCTATCATATGTCACGAAGCCAAGTCCACGACACTCGACACTTGACATAGAAGTGAGTCCACGATACTCGATGTCCAATAGATTTCACCGAGCTAAGCCCACGATACCGATTTTCCTCAGATGTCGCGAAGCCAAGTCCACAACACTCGACACTCGTCAAGTGTCACGAGCAAAACTTCACGATACCCAATATTCGTTAGATGTCGTGAAGCCAAGTCCACGACACTCGATACTGGTCAAGTGTCGCAAGAAAAACTTAACGATACCCGATATTCGTCAGATGTCACGAAGCCAAGTCCACGTCACTCGATACTCGTCAGGTGTCACGAGCAAAACTTCACGATACCCGATATTTGTCAGATGTCGTGAAGCCAAGTCCACGACACTCGATACTAGTCAAGTGTCGCGAGCAAAACTTCACAATACCCGATATCCGACGTGGTTAGGTATCACGACACTCAACCACAGGAGATCACGACATCTAGATGTCACGATACTCAACCACGGGAGAACACGACACTTGACATTTTTCCAAATTTTAACAAGTAATTATGAGTTTCAACTTAATGTATGTGTTCCTAGAACTTGTCTCCCCTCCTTCAAATACCTGAATCAAAGAAAAAACTCTCCTAGCCCCTGTAAAACCCTTCATGACACTCGTCACAGGTCGTTTTCCCATGTTACTTGACTTCAAAAGTTGTAGGGAGTAGAGTTTTAATGTGCTCACCTTGGAAGCTTAATCTCCAATTCTTCTACACCCTCACTTGCTCCACGTGGCCCAAACTCTCTGATCTCTACTCGCGATATTCGATCTCTAGCACTCTCGATACTTGCACTTGCATAAATGAAGTGAAAAGTTTGAATTCTTTTGATTTTTATACTTTTAGGAAATGCTTGACTCAAAAAGCTGAAAGAACTAACTTAAAAACTACCCTATCTTCCTAGCCTACTCACGTACTTCCCCCTTCCTACTCTAACTGCTGTCTCTACTCACTTTCCTAAACTATCAGCTCACTACACACACTCCAAGAGCGAGAAGTAGTAAGTGCGGGTGAGAGTGACTTACCAAGGATGAGAATCTCACAACTCCTCTACTCACTTCAATGCTACGAGCTATTCACCATCACACGAATGCCTCGGTTTGATTCGACAGTCCCCGGCAACGGCACCAAAAATGTGTGTACCTAAGTATCGACTTAGGGACTTGTGGAGAAAGAGACTATACCTCGATCCCCCTCAAGTACATATAGTGGGGGACTCATGCTTTAAATATCAATCCAAGGAGTATCAAAACCTAGACGAGTGTATGAAGACATGCATTCAAATGATGGTCAATGCAAATGAACTCTCACAAAGTGCAAACAAGCATAAATCTATTCCAAACAAGTTTCAGAGATCGGTTATGGTGTCGCGACACTTGGAGCAATAGTCAACAGTAAATCAAGCTTTTCTCTCAGCTCCATACTCCGAATATAGTGAAAAGCGGGTTCTTTTTGAAGCTCTCGAGAATACGCATCCAATGGTTGTCTTTTCACTCGATTTTGACGCTTCTGCTTCAAGTTATGATAATACTACTAAGTTGTAGGATTGATCTTCCTACACTTCAGCACTTCCTACACTTCACACACCTTACCTCTAGTAAACAAGCGCTTTCATGGATAGACCACACTTCCAAGCACTTTTTCCAAGCATCACACATGCATGCAAGCTCACAGGCAAGAAGACAATGAGAGGAGAAGACACAAATTCTAAAATTAGTGCTCTTGATTTTCACAATGGCCAAAAAGTGCCTACAAAGAGTCACAAGTTGACTTATATACATGTGCCCTAAAAATGGTCCTTTCACACAAGAGACCCGCACTTTATTAACTAGAAGGCTAATTTCCTACTAATTTACAAAGGTAAGATACAAATCTCTATGGGTATGCATCTAGAGGACTCCTCTAGTGCATTTACATCAAAAAATATGTTACAAAATGGCTATAATACAAGAATAAAGTGTCCAAATCCAAAAAATTTTGGGGCCCTTATTTTTCTCTGCCTCTTTGCTCTTCTTAGCTCTGCAACAACAAGCCAATGGTCAATCACCATGATGGAAGCACAACACGAAGAGATGAAGATCGACACACCTTTTGCCATGGTAATAATTGTATGCTTCAACAACACTATAACCATGATCGATTAGCAAACCTCTTCGTCGGCATACCCTTGAGCACTTAGCTCAAGACCAAACTTCTTGCACCATAATTCTTCCAATGCATTTCCCAAGTATGCATGCATAGGGCTACATTACAAGGCCATGCACAAGGCACATTCTTCTTCCAACCCATGCACTAATGCACTTACCCATTAGTCATTATGGGTCACGAGTACTTGGCATGAAAACTAGGGGAGACATCTTCGACAAATAGAGGACATCAAGGTGACAAAAACAAGAGCAAGGAAGCAATCCACCATCGAGAGCTACTCACAATCAACTGCGATAACCTCTTTTGAGCAGCTCACAATTTCTGTCAGCTCAACAATACACTCTCATGCTGGAATCAAGGAAGAAGTATATCTAGAGGGACTAAACATGAAGAATGGGACAAGCGATCCCGCTATAAGTGGAAGACGGACCGCTCTGGTGGAGACATGAGGAACTCTACCTCTCAAAGTACTACATGGAACAACCACTACAACAAGCGTCTGTCAGGGACGACAGACTCAAGAGGGGAGGAGTGTTGACAATCAAGCATAGAAGCACATCAAGGAAGTGGACACACAAGAAGAAGGAGCATGTAGGGGGCTCCAAGAACCACATGTCAAATTTTTAGAAGAAATCCCTATAAAGATAGTGATTTGTATCACTTAAAACCATTGTAAATACCATTTCCCATTTTTGTAACTCCATTTTGTTCAAGCCGAGGAGTTCTTGAGCTTGAAGGGTATTAGAAGTATCACACTACCAATTTTCATAACTTTTAGACTCCATTTGAGCCCCCAAATAAGCCCTGGAACCTTATTTTTAATTAGGCCACACACTAGGTCTGGACAGGGCCAAAACCACTCAAAAAACTATAAAACGGGTTGGAGAGCTCATTTTTGGGGTTAGGTTGTTGTAGATTTGAGCTTTGTAAGAGAGTTCTTTTGTAATCAAAGATCTTCTATTGTTCCACTCTTTGCTCTTACCTTGTGTGTGTGCATGTGTATGTGTGTGCATGCTTGTGTGCTTTCACCAACACACTTGTGCCATCACTTGTTCATAGTCTTCATACTAGTCCTCACGTCTCCGCGAATTGAAATTTATGAGGTGAATCTCCTCACAGTGGTACTTTCCATTGTGCTAGAGTGACAGCAACATTTTTGCTTCCCAAACATGCATCAGGGCATAGCGCCGCAAAAGATTGTAGTTCAACTCTTGTCTCATGCAAGCAATCAAGTGGGAAACTAGATAAATCTAATGCCATATGTTCAAGAGTGCTTATTCAAAGCCAAAAAACAATGGGGCCACAAAAAATTTCTTAATGGAAGTGTGGCATTGATGTTGCTTATCTATCATGCACTAAACATCCGAGAACATCTTCGAGAGATGCCTTCAACAGTTGAAATGGAAAAATATGCCAAATCTGTTGGAGTTAGACGTCTGCGGAAGCACGCGAACAACACAAGGAAGAAGAAGAAGCTTGGAGCACAAAACCACAATATTGAATGTATTACTAGAGAATGTACAGAGATAAGTAGCCCATTAGGGCAATAGGCGTATATACAAGCCGGGAGGAAAAAACCTCCTAAAGAGGGAAAAAAGTGCCCCGGTAGTCCTAGTGTGTTCACACACATCACTACCTAAATATATCAACAAATCCCCCCTGGGAGTGATGCAGTGAACAAGGAGCTGGCACTCATGTATAAGGAAGTGCCAAGCTATGTGGCTCCTCGCAACTGCCAATGCGCTCTGACTGTCAGTGAAGATGGTGGTGGCAGAAGACTGGCCAACACCCAAATCAGCCATAAGGCGTCTGAGCCACACACACTCAACAGTCGCTGTGAAAGCTTCCCTATACTCAGCTTCACAACTAGAAGTGGCCACAGTAGGCTGCTTCTTGCTCAACCAAGATATACATGAGCTACCAAGCATGAAGCAAAAACCACTGGTGGACACACGAGTGTCATAGCAACCAACCCAATCTGAGTCAGAAAAAACATGCAAATCTGGCGGTAGTGATCCCCCCTTGGGATAAAACAACCCGAGTAGCTGAGTACCACTCAAGTAGCGAAAGATGCGCTTAACCGCCTTCCAATGCGTGACTCCTGGGCAATGCATAAACCTGCTCATCTGTGAGACAGTAAACTGAATATCTGGCCGAGTAATGCATAAGTAAATCAAGCATCCAACAGCCTGCTGATAGAGAACAGAATCAAATGCATCTCCAGCATCATGAAGACTCAAGTGTAAACCTGTCTCCATAGGAGTGGCAATATGCTTACAGTCTTCAAGGCCAAAACGCTGCAATAATGTGTCAATATATTTCATTTGACACAAAGCCATTCCACCATTAACTTGCATAAACTGAATGCCCAAATTGTGATGCAAATGCCCCAAATCAGACATCTGAAATGAGGCATGCAAATCAGCCTTGAAATCAGCAATATGCTTCTCAATAGGACGAGTGAGCAGCATGTCATCAACATAGACAACAATGATCAGAAGCACATCATTAGCACACTTAACATATAAGGTGCTTTCAGTTGGACTGTTCACAAAACCATGTGCAACCAGATAGGCATGTATCTTCTCATACCAAGCACGTGGTGCTTGCTTTAAACCATATAATGCCTTCTTTAACCGCACACTTGGTTTTATGCCCTTTCTGCACAAAGCCACGGGGCTGAAAAACAACCCTTATCATCCAATTTTCTGCGATGTTGTTCAGGCACTAATGCATATGCCAAACAACCAAAAACACGCAGATGAGCAACAGATGGCTTGTGGTCATGCCAAGCCTCATATGGAGTGATAGACTGCAGCGCTTTAGTGGGACACCTATTCAGTACATATGTTGCACACATGACAGCCTCAAGCCAGAAACTATGTGGCAAAGCCTTACTCTTGACCATGCACCTCGCCATCTCCATGAGTGACCTGTTCTTTCGTTCAGCAACTCCATTCTGTTGAGGTGTATATGGCACTGTACACTGGTGTTTTATCCCACGTTCAACGAGAAATGCATTAAAATCAGAAGACATATATTCCCTCCCTCGATCAAAACGGAGGGTTCCCATTTTACATGCTGATAGATTTTCAGCCAAAACCAAAAACTGTTTAAAGCACATGAACACTTCGGACTTTGCTTTGAGGGGATATACCCATGCATGCCTGGAAAAATCATCAATGAAAGTCACGAAGTAAAGGTAATTCCCAAAAGAGGGTGTTTGCATAGGACCACAGACATCACTATGTACAAGCTGCAATTTCTGCGTAGCCCGAACTGAACCATCTTTTGGAAAGGAGGAATGCTGCATTTTGCCCAAAATACAACCTTCACATACATGTTTTCGAGGTGCCTCAAGCTTGGGCAATGAGGACACCATTTCAGATTTCTGTAGGCGTAGCAAACTAGCAAAATTCAGATGACCAAAGTGTGCATGCCAAAGCTTTGCATCTGACATAGCCTGAGAATCATTTACTGCACATGCCAAATTATTTACAGATCTTTCATAGTCTATGAGCTTATACAGCCCACGACATAAAATGCCAGAAGCAATAATCACATCACCATTTGATAGATCATGAACTGTACACCTGTCATCAACGAATTTCACAACCAAGCCAATCTTGGCTAATGTAGAAACTGATAACAGGTTCTTTTTTATCCCTGGCACAAATAGAGCATCTGACAAAGTGAAAGAACTACCATCAACAGTAGTCAAAATGATCTTACCAACTCCCATAACAGGATAAGAGGAGTTGTTGGCGCATGGAACAGTATTCCCTGTAGGGGCAGGCTCGAGTGAAGAGAAGAAACTACGCTGCGAGGTAATATGTTTGGTCGCCCCACTGTCAAAATACTGCAAACATTTGAGTCTACTGCAGACATGCATTGCTCATGAGAAGATGGGTCAAAACTGCAGACAGTAGTAAACGCCCATTCTTCTTCTTGCACAAGATTTGCAGACTCTGTTTTTGGTGTAGAGGCCTCTACAACAACCATTCCAGCCTCTTTCTTCTTTGCCTCTTTAGCAGCCAGTTTTGGATAGTTCTTTATGATATGATCATTCCCTTTACAGTACTTACAAAACAATTTTTGCTTTTCTGATTTCTTCTCATCTTTATCTTCCTTCTTTGAATATGCAGAATTAGCAGATTTTTGCTTACTAGTTGAAGAGCTCCATTTTCCTTTGCCCTTCTGACTAGCCAGGAAAGCTTGATCTGCAACTCGCATAATGGACCTATTTTGCCTAGACTGATCTTCCTGCAACAGAACAGAGACTAAATCCTCAAATGATAAGGCATTTGGATTGCCTTTCATCATCAACCGAAGAGTAGAAGCAAAACTCTGATATGAATCAGGAAGACCATTCAAAACGGTCTGCACAAATGAGCTATCTGGTATAACCTCATCAGCAAAAATCAACTGTTCCTTCAAGTCTTTGATCTTCGTTAGGAAACTATCCATAGAATCACCTTCATTCATGTGCTCACTCTCCAACTGTTTTCGGAGGTAAGCAACACGAGCCTCATTCCTAGCTTGGTACAATGTGGTAAGTGTATCCCAAGCATCCTTAGCTGTTTTGCAAGAGTGAATATGAGGAATAATGGCACGTTTGACAGACAAGGCTATCAATGCATGTGCCTGGGCATCTCTACCATCCCAACGAATCTGCTCTGCAGTAGGTGCAACAGAAACAGTAGCACGAACAGGAATCTTCACAATATCATCTTCGACACCATCTTCATCAGCTCCAGCACCTATATTTGTAGTACCTGTAGTTGCAGGTGTAAAAGGACGTCTTTCAACACCCTACATAATGTTCCACAGTCCTTTTGCAACCAATACATGTTGCATCATATAAGCCCATAATGGGTAGTTGGTACCATCCAACTTATCCTCAATAGCCAACATACGGAATACATCACTGCTTTCAGCCATGGCCGGTGACTAAAATACCTTGATGCAGAAAATTGACTATATCTCAAAAAGTTGAACGAAACTGCCGAGACGAGTTCTACTAAACTTGTAGCAGACTTTGAGATGCTTATACTGGCGAACAGAAACAGGTATATACCTTTGGCATAAAAAGACGAAATAGCCTGCACAAGCACTGCGATAGTGCGTTCGGAGGTCGAAACGAGCTCAGATCGCGATTTCGGCACCACACAGCAAAGCTGTTTTGATATCGGAAACACCATGAGTATGCTCACCAAAATTCGTACCATTCTGAGACTGCAAATGGAGGAGTGTCGACGGGGCCCTAGATGAAGCGAGGACCTGCTCTGATACCAATTGTTGGAGTTAGACGTCTGCGGAAGCACGCGAACATCACAAGAAAGAAGAAGAAGCTTGGAGTACAAAACCACAATACTGAATGTATTACTAGAGAATGTACAAAGATAAGTAGCCCATTAGGGCAATAGGCGTATATACAAGCCGGGGGAAAAAAACCTCCTAAAGAGGGAAAAAAGTGCCCCGGCAGTCCTAGTGTGTTCACACACATCACTACCTAAATATATCAACAAAATCCACCACTATCCCTAAAAAGAAAAAGAATGCAATTATTATAGAAGTAGATCAGAAAAGCTCTAAACCTTTAATGCGAGGAGGAAAACAATTGCGGGAAGCACTTAAAGGGGAAGCAACTTCAACTTCAAAGAGGATACATGTACTTCCAAGAACACAATTAGACAAGCCGACACTGATTACTGAGGCTGAATTACAAGAGGCTCTATTACAAACTGACGAGTATATGGAAGGGCAAGTCAATTTATCAGTACAAGCTCATCACTACCATCGAACAAGTGCGGCATATCATAGTCAACTAGGGAAAAGATTAACAAAATTCTATAGATATAGAGAATTGGGACTAATAAATTCAAGTTCATCATCAAAATCCCAAGACGAGAATGAGATGAATCCGGATGTGCACAGAGAAATGAACGATGAGGGTGGATGGGATGAACTCAATCAACTGGTTGACCAACAAGAAGTGGCGAGCAAAGAGCAAGATGAAGATATATCAAGTAGACTCGAGAAAGAGCCAATGAATAGTCAAAGAGATGAAAATGTGTATACTATTAAAATAAATGAAGAAACAAAGCTGTAATTTACGTAAATTAATATTGAAGATCAAGGACAAATAAAGCATCCCAAGGAAGAGCTAGAGGAAGAAGAAATTCTTGAAAAGGAACTAAACGCGCCCATCAGAGTGGTGGCAGAACCGTCACCTATGGATGTGAAATTTCAATGCATCTCATCAAAGCCAAACACAACACACGAGGATGAACAACAGGTTCACCTTCACATCTGACAACCATTTAATGAAACACTACATATTGATAAAGAAAAAGATGTAAACATTCGAGAAGAACCAATCATACCACAAACATGGCTGAACGTGGACGTGGACCAACTCAACTTATAGAGAAGCAAATGATATAGACGGAGATAGACACTCAACAACATTTAATGGAAACAGATAAGGATTACGAAAAAGCAATAGTCAAACAAAATCGCTTCAAAATATTAAGTGGAGATCTATCTGCAAAGGTATTAGAATCTCAACAGGATCTTGCAAGGAAAGAGGACGAACTTAAAGAGGTGATGGAGAATTGCAATAAGCACATAGAAGAAAATAGGCAATTGAAATATCAATTGAAAGAGGTCAAACAAAAGTATGAAACAACTGAAGCTAAAAAATTACGATTCATAAATATTAGAAGAGAAAGATGCCCTCATCAAAAGGCTCCAAGACCAGATCAAAAAGCCTAGCAATATGGAGACACCAGTAGTTTTGAACTCTCAAACGGCTACCATGGAGAATGAGGTACGCCCTCTTTCTCCCCCCATCCATAACTCACCCATACACGTTGAAGAGGATATACCACGTCCTGATCAAGATATACCAAATATTGCAGAAGTAAGCTAAAGGGAGCGGACCCTTCTGGTGTCCCAACTCATAACACAATTCAAATATACAGAAGTAAAGGTGATGAAGGAAGAAAAAATCAAGAGTGAAAAATTTAGATCAAATTATCAAACCATTCAATATTGTTGAAGATAAATGTACAAGCTCATTTTCACATGAGCTATGCCTAGATAAATTTCCCAAATATAAATATAAAGGAAAAGAAGAGAAAAGTAAATAAAAGAAAAAAAAAATTCTAATCAAAATTCATGATGAGTAAAAGATACAATATCTGCCTTGTAGTCAGTGGCATGTAGTGGGCAAAGTGGTGAGTCAAGAAGTAGGCACAAACTTCTTCACATGCTCATTGGTTATAAAATTGAAGTGGGAGCATGTTCTAAACAAGAAGAGAAAGAGGCAAGAGCTCCCCATAGTCAAATCTAGTCATTTTGTCATTTTGTCTTCCCATAGACTCCCTCCCGCCGCACGACATTTTGTACATAGCTCTATTGTGAAGCTCATACCTTAGTGTATATGTAACCATTTCTTGCATTTAAGCACTCATTAGAAATTTTATCTCATGTACTTTCACTATCGCAAATATCTCCTTCAAAGCTTATATATTCTGTGAGATATCAGTCAAAGAGTGAAGTCTAGTTTTTTAGCATACCTGTGCAAATAGGTAGTCTATTTTGGTCGGTTAAGTTTCCCAATCAAAGTGTATCCAAATTGCTGGATTTTTGTCTTTTTGGAAATTTCATTGAATTTACTTTTTTGTATCAAATATCTCAATCAAAGGATTTATATTTAGTGAGATATCTGTCAGAGAGTGAAGTCCAGTTTTTCAATATACTTGTGTGCTCAGGTGGTCTATTTTGGTCAGTTGACTTTGTTGACCAAAACTCATCCAAATTACTTGATTTATAGCTTGTTGGAAAGATATTTGTGTCTAATTTGTTAGTCCCAAATATCTTCCTCAAAGAATATATATTTAGGGAGTTATCAGTCTGAGAGTGAAGTTTAGTTCTTCAACATACTTATGTGGACAAGTAGTTGATCTTTGTTAGTTGCATTTCCTAGAAAAAGCTTGTCCAAATTAGGTTATTTATAGCTTCTTAGAAATCTCTCTTTTTCTACTTTGATTGACTAAAGGCACAAGTCCATTTGAGTTTTGTTTGAGAGCAGCAAGCTATCTAAGGTGCGTCTATTTGTCCAAGTGTTGGACATACAAGGGTTCACTACACATTTTTGTTGCGCATAAGAGAACTCATTCTCCACAGATGGTATTAGAGCAAACTTGGTGTTGAAGCTTCATCAACAGAGCTGGAGTTAAAGCAAAGCAAAAGAGTAGCTACAAAACAAGGGGGAGCTTCACAAATGCAAGAGCAAAGGACAATATAACTATTCGAGGTAACTCTCAAAGTTCTTGATAGTCTTCAATGGCTGACTTGGGTCAACAAGTAGACAAATTGGATAAGGATAAATATCCCATGTGGAATTTTAGAATGACCAAATACTTAATGGGCAAAGGTTTGTGGGTTATTGTGAGCGGCGATGATGCTCAACCTCAAATCAATCAAGCTATGGCCACCAAAGTCCAAAGGAGGCAAGCAAAAGAATGGGAAGAGAGGAATAGGAGATTCATCTTCCTCATTTCACAAGTCATTACTAATGCCATGGTAGGGCATATCCAACATCTAGAGAAAGCTAAGGATGCTTGGGAAGCTCTTGAAAGTATGTATTCAACAAATACCAAAGCTAGGAAACTTCAACTCAAGAGTGAATTGAACACAATTATGAAAAGTTCGAGTCAATCCATAGCTGAATATACTTTGAAGACTAAGGAGCTAAGTGATGCTTTAGCTTCTATTGGCACAACGGTTGAAGATGAAGATCTTGTGTGTTATACTCTCAATGGATTGAGAGAAGATGAAAGATGGAATTCTTTTATAACTTCCATTAACTTGAAAGATGCATATCCAGGTTTTTGACAACTAATCCCTCATCTTGTCACAGAAGAGCTTAGCTTTGGTGACCCCAAAGGAAAGGACAACCACAACCAAATGTTATATGCAAGTCAAGGTAAAGGAAGGAACTCAAGAGGAGGCTCAAGAGGAAAAGGAAGAGGTCACAACAACTCCAACTGGAAAAGGGTGAACAAGGAAATAAAATCCAAGCCCACCTAGATGCTGAAGCACAAGAAAGAGTGACTAGTAGATGCCATGACTAGGTCACTGAGTGTGTGCAATGAAAAGAACTAAATAGGCCAAAGAAAATGCAATTAGGACCTAGAGAGTGCAAACAAAGAAGTAAACAAGGTCCTTCCAACAATTGTATCTGAAGAACTCCAGTGAAAGGTGACTAAATATAGATCACCTTAATCGTTGAGTGGGTGCGATGAAAAGAAATATACAAGCAAAAGAAGAAACAGTAGGCCAGATAGAAGGACAATATGCCGCTTGATGCAATAAGAACTGGGAGAATAGAAAAGATAGAAGCATAGGACTTTGGCTCAGATAAGGTAACAAATTGTTTGAACATCTTAAAGGCTTCCTCAACCACTGTTGATGTGTAGTTAACACAAATATAAAATGCCTATGAACCTATAAGGCCTCCATGATTGCTGGTAGTGGACAATTCAATGTGAAATAACAAGAGAAAAAGGACCAAGACAAAGAACAAGTGGAGGAACAGAAGCCTCTAAAGGGATGACAAAGACTAAGAGGAGGACAATGTTGCAGAAAAAAGAAGCAGGCCCCAAAAATTTTCAAATCTATGCATTATTTTTCTTCTTCAAATTTCTAGAATATCCTATCAAGAGCCATGTAAATGCTCTAGAGGAGTGATCTAGATGCATAAATCCCAAAAAACATAACATTAGCCTTGTATAATAGTAGGAATTTAGTGATTTCCAATAAAAGTGCCAGTCTCTTGTGTGAAAGGGCCATTTTTAGGGCACATGTATATAAGCCACTTGGTGACTCTTTGTAAGGACTTTTTGCGATTTTGAGTAATCAACTGAAAATTTCGAATTCGCTCCTTCTCTACTGAGTATCTTCTTCTCTAAGCCCTTGTATGTGTGTTTGATTCTTGAATTGTGTGTTTAGGAGTATTTTCTACCCCATGCCCTCTTGTTTTAGCCACTGTAATGCATGTGTGAAGCTTGGCAAGATGTGGAGCTGAAGTAATGTTTCCCTTCATTCACTATTTTGATCATAACTTGAAGCACATTTGTCAAATTTGGCTGAAAGTACCACCATTAGATGCATCTCATTGAGAGCTTCGAAAAGAATCCAGTATTGACCATATTTAGATCTTGGAGCTGAGAGAAAAATCATCATTTATTCTTATTGCTACAAAAAGTATCACAATGTGCATTTTCAAAAGGACAGGTGACTTGAGTGGTAGATGAACTATTACATGCATTGATGGCACTTTCACTTCATTTGCCATCATGTGTGCATGCATCTTCATACACTTGATATGTCTAATTTCACGGATTGATAATTAAGCGTGTATTGATCCACCACTATATGCACTTGTGGGAATTGAGGTATAGTCTCAATTAGCACAAGCCCCTAAGATTTTACAACTTAGGTACACAACACTCATGTATATATCACACACATGCAAATACATACATACACATCACGTACACATGCATATATACATGCATGCATACACATGCATATATCACACACATACACATACATACGCACACATCACACACACACACAAGCACACATGCATGCATACACACATGCATAACACATATATGCACATATATACATACACACACATGCATACATGCACACATGCATACACACATATACATACATACACACATGCATGCATATACACACATGCATATATCCCATCCACATGCACATACATACATATACATCACAACACATGCATAAACACACATGCACACACATAGATACACATCACACACATACATACATACACATACATACATGCATGCATATATGACATACACATTCACATACATACATACATACATATCACACACACATATATATACACACATACATTTATACACATGTGTTCACACATGCATACACATACACACATGTAAATGGATGCACATACATCAAACACACATGTAGATACATACATACATACACATCACACACACATATGCATACATAAACACATGCATATAGACGTACATATGCACAGACATACATACATCTCTCACACACATGCATACATATACACATGCATACATATACACATGCATACATGCATGCACACACACATGCATATAAATACACATCACACACATGCATGAATAAATACACACATATATATACACATGCATACATACATGCATGCACAACCATACACACACATCACACATACCTACATGCATACATACATACATACATACATACATACATACATACATACATGCATGTATACACACACATATGTATATCACACACATGCACATACATACATACATACATACATACATGCATGCATATATACATACATACATACATACATACATACATACATACATACATACATACATACATACATACATACATACATACATACATACATACATACATACATACATACATACATACATACACATCACACATACATGCATGCACACATGCATATATCACACACACATACACATCACATACACATCACATACACATGCATAGACACACCTGCATACTGCATACATACACACATGCATACACACACCCATATACACAGACATACATACACACACCCATATGCAGACATACATACACACACATACATACATGCATGCATAGACACACATGCATATATCCCATACACATGCACATACATACATACACATGACAAACACATGCATACATGCATGCATACACACATGCATATACCACAAACACAATCACATACATACATAGACATCACATGCACACACATGCATTCACACATGCATACACACACATGCATTCACACATGCATACATACTCAAATGCATACATGCATGCATACACGCACATGTATACATCACACACACATCCACATACATACATACATACATACATACATACATACATACATACATACATACATACATACATACATACATACATACATACATACATACATCCATACATACATACACATATTCATTCATATTGTATATGCATTTACATATACATGCATGTGTATATATATGTGTGTATATATGTATATATAAATATTGTTGGAGTTAGATATTTGTGGAAGCACATGAACATCACAAGGAGGAAGAAGAAGCTTGGAGCACAACACACAGTACTGAATGAATTACCACTAGCATGTACAAAGATAAGTCACCCGTTAGGGCAATAGGAGTATATACAAGCCGGGGGAAAAAAACCTTCTAAAGAGGGAAAAAGTGCCCTGATAGTCCTAGTGTGTTCACACACATCACTAGCTTCAAGCATGGAACATGGGGTTCCTCGCAACTGCCAATGCGCTTTGACTATCAGAGAAGATGCTGGTGGTAGAAGACTGACCAACACCCAAATCAGCCATAAGGCGTTTGAGCCATACACACTCAATGGTTGTTGTGAAAGCTACCCTATACTCTGCCTCAAAACTTGAAGTGGCCATAGTAGGTTGCTTCTTTCTCAACCAAGATATACATGAGCTACCAAGCATGAAACAAAAGCGACTAGTGGGCACATGAGTGCCATAGCAACCAGCCCAGTCAGAGTCACAAAAAGCATGTAAGTGTGGTAGTAGTGATGCCCCCGGGATAAAACAATCCAAGTAGTCGGGTACCACTCAAGTAACAAAAGATGTGCTTAAATGCCTGCCAATGCTTGACACCTAGGCAATGCATAAATCTGCTCATATGTGACACAACAAACTGAATATCTGGCCGAGTAATGCATAAGTAAATCAAGCATCCAACATCCTGCTGATAGAGAAGAGCATCAAATCCATCTCCAACATCATGAAGACTCAATCAAAAACTTGTCTCCATAGGAGTGGAAATAGTTTTGCAGTCTTCAAGGCCAAAATGCTGCAATAATGTCTCAATATATTTCCTTTTACAAAAAGCTATTTTTCCATCAACTTGCATGAACTAAATGCCCAAATAATGATGCAAATGCCCCAAATTAGACATCTCAAATGAGGCATGCAGATCAACCTTGAAACCAGCAATATGCTTCTCATGAGGACCAGTGAGAAGCATGTCATCAACATGCACAACAATGATCAGAAGCACATCATTAACATGCTTAACATATAAGGTGCTTTTAGTTGGATTGTGCTCAAAACCATGTGCAATCACATAGGCATGTATCTTTTCATACCAAGCACATGGTGCTTGCTTTAAACCATATAATGCCTTCTTTAACTTGCACAACTAATTTTCATGCCCTTTTTGCACAAAGCCATGGGACTGAAAAACGTACACTTCTTCATGCAAGTCACCATCCAGAAATGTTTATTTAATGTCCAACTGATGTAGATTCCAACCATCATAAGCTGCAAGTGCACAAATGCTACGAACAATAGCCATTCACCATGTAGGTGCAAAGGTTTCATCAAAATCAATGCCTCTTTCCTGCGCATGACCCTTTGCAACAAGCCTAGGCTTATACCTTTCAACTCTTCCATCAGGCGTACGCTTCAGCTTGTATATCCACTTTGTGCCAATGGCCTTCTTGCCAGGAGGCAAGTCACATAAGGACCAAGTACCATTCTTCATGATAGCATCATATTTTGATTGCATAGCAGCCATCCAATTTTCAAAATTTTGTGCTTCATCAAATGAAACAGGCTCATTCTCATTACAAAGACTAGAGGCAGCCATAGCATAGAAATCTAATAAAAAAGAGGCACTATGAGAGCCTGAATAAGTGCAGTATGACAGAGGTACATCTAATTTTCTATCATGCAAAGATTGCACCAACCATTTTGGCATATTTTTTGCCTCCTCAATATCAACTCTCTCATCAACATGTGCATAATGTAAATCTACATAAAAAGTGGAATGATCTGCATCATCACATCTGCAAAGGCTGAGAAGTTGCCTCATTAGGACCAGCACTTGACTGTTCACTTGTAAAAAGAGGCAGCAAAGTATCATACATGTCTTTGGAGCTAACAGATGTCTCCTTCGTACATGAAAGTAAAGGCTGATGCTATCCACAAAAACAACATCATGGCTAATGAGAATGCATTTATCATGTGGATGATATAGACGATAGCCTTTGCTTTTAGAATTGTATCCAACAAAAATACATTTTACTACTTTATCATCCAATTTCCTGCAATGTTGTTCAAGCACTAATGCATATGCCAAACAACCAAGTTTTTCATCAATAAGAGTTTCCTCCGATTTTTCATAAGATTTATTTTCATTTTGAGTAGCTGGTTTTGGATCACTTATGACAGGTTGTTTACCTTCTTTAATTTCCGTTCTTCCTTTGTTCACTTGCTTTTGAACTTTCTCCCTCTTCAAATTGTACCTTCTTTGGTTTTGGTTCTTCCCTCATCTGTCTTCTTGTAATTCTTCTTCCTGAATCATTTAGGTCTTGTTCATCATCTTGTTTTCTCTTCTCTTCAACATTTGCAATATGTGAATATATAGAGAATTGATCAATAGGTGAATTCCAAGAGGTCTTTTGCATGGTATCATCTCTAGCTTTAATTAGAGCTTTGATAGAATAATTTCTTGTTTCTCTAGACTGATCAATTTCATAATCACTTTCTACAGACTCTAATTTTATTGCAAAAGACCCTTTCTTTTATGCAAAAATATTCCCATAAAATTTTTGCATCGCTCCTTTTCCTCAATTACCTAAAAGAAGATGTGTCCTGTAATCGCACAGCTTCTTGTCAATATCAATGACAAGATTTCGTTCCTTAGCTTCCTTTAAGGCCTCACAAGTATAGGTGAGATAGTCCATGGAATCACACCAAACGCATCTCCTAATGTTGGGTGACCGTTGCTCATTAAAGCTTCTTTGATTGGTCAGTTCAGGAATACGTGGTGGCACTATTATAGGCTGAGGAAATTCAGTAAGTTGAGTTTGCATAAAGGATTTATCCTAGGAGTTTAGTGCATAGACTACATTTTGTAAGGCAAACACTTCCTTTGATATATTTGCATGCATTTGCATCATCTTAGCTAATTTATCAAATAAGATTTCAAATTGTAAATCAGTTGCTACCTTTGATGTAGATGCTAATTGCTGAACCTTTGCAGCTATATGAGTCTCTCGAGGTTCATGAGTAGAGGGAAAATTAGGAGACTGATTAGGCATTGATTCATAAAGAAGAGATTGATGTTGCTTCATATGTGCAACTGCCTCAACCACTCCCTTAACAATAGCCCAATCGTGAGTAAGTCCATATCACTTACCTGGTTCCTTAAGTCTTCTCTCAACCTCAATTCTTACATCTAGAGTCAAAATCTTAAGAAGGTATAATACTATATCTGGAGTAATGGCTGCCCTATCATTCTCTGATAATTGTGAAAAACATTTCATAAATTTGCCATGAGGTTGCGTAATTGAAACTTGAGGCTTTGGGGAGCTAATCCACTTCATGAAACCCTCTCTGCTATGATGGCTATATCCTTCTAAATAGACCTCTTTATGTAGGTGCTTCCTAAATTCATCCCATTCAAGTTCATTATGAGTTTCAATTAAAGTCACAACTGTTCCAATCAGAAGCCTACCTAGGTACATTTTCCATTTAGATTCAACTAATTTATGAAACTTAGCTAAGTCTTCAAATGTATCTAGATAGTTTGTAACATTTACCCTTGTAAATTTTCCTTTATCTTTATAATTTTTCCACAACCCTTTGTCCTTGGGTTTCATTCATCATATTTTTAAATAATTCATCCATTTTTATTTCTTGATGTGATTTAAACTGAACAACTTTAATAATTTCTTGAACTTCTTGTTTAACCTTTTCTTTATGTTTAACTACCAAATCTACAAGCCCGTTGGTGCCAAGTTTTTCTACTTTGTAATGTCTCAAAGATATGCAATGAAACCAAAAAGTTTGAGGATATAAGGAAACCTTATCAATCAAGGCTCAAAGAAGAGGTTCAATGAGTGTGCACATGTGATTTTTTTTTTCAATTTTTCAAAATCCTAAATACAACAATTTCTAAGATATGATGTGTATGTTATCATTGTTGCTTCAATGGTCAATGGAATGGGTGTGTTGCAGAGTAAAGAAGCACAAAAGAGGAGCTCCCAAATTTTTTTTCAAATTATGGGCATAATTTTTCTTCTTCAAAATCCTATAAAAATCCCTTGAAGCTATGTAAATGCACCAGAGGAGTCCTCTAGATACAGAAACCCAATCAATGTATCATAATCCTTGTAAAATATTAGCAAACTAGAGTTAGTGAGTAAAAGTGCCGGTCTCTTGTGTGAAAGGACCATTTTTAGGGCACATGTATATAAGTCACTTTGTGACTCTTGTAGAGAACTTTTTGCCATTGAGAGCCTTGAAGAAGATTTTCGAATTTGCTTCTTTCTTGCTGACTTTCGTCTTCTCCAAGGTCTTTTGTGTGTGTAATTCTTGAAATGTGTATGCACGACTGTTGCCTACTCCTTCCCATCGCTTGTGAGCTTCTGTAGAGTGTGTGTGAGCCATAACGAGTTGTGGAGCGAGTGTTGGTGTTTCCCACCATTCACTATTGTTGGCCTAAGCATCAACTTAGGGACTTGCGGAGAAAGAGACTATACCTCAATCCCCTCACAAGTGCATATAGTGGGGATACACGCTTTTAATTATCAATCCAAAGAGTATACAAACCTAGCCGAGTGTATGAAGACATGCAATCATGTAATGGTCAATGCATATGAACTACTCAAAGAATGTAAATGAGGCAAAGACTTATCCAAACAAGCTCCAACTGTTGGTCAAGGCGAAACGATACTTGGTGCAGCAGCCATCAGTATTTTGGATTTTTCTCCCAGCTCCGAACTCCAAATATAGCGAATAGCATATGCGTTTCGAAGCTCTCGAGAAGACGCATCCAATGGCAGTGGTTTCACTCAATTCCGACGCTCCTACTTCAAGTTATGAGCGAAATACTGAGTCGCGGAAATACTTTCCCACACTTCAGCACTTCCTACACCTCGCACACACCTTTCCTACAGCAAAGAAACACTCTCAAGGATAGACAACACTCACAAGCACTCTTTCCAAGCAATACACATGCATACAAGCTCGCGAAGAAGAAGATAAGGAGGGAAGAAGACACAAATTCGAATTTCTGTGCTCCCTATTCTCACAATGGCAAAAAGTCCTTTACAAAGAGTCACATTTGACTTATATACTAGTGCCCTAAAAATGGTCCTTTCACACAAGTGACCGACACTTTATTCACTAAGAGGCTAATTTCCTACTATTGTACATGGGTATTCTCTACTTTTCTGTGGGGATGCATCTAGAGGACTCCTCTAGTGCCTTTACAAGGGGAAATATATTACAAGAATGAATATGATACAAAAATGTGTAGTCCAAATCGGAAAAATTTTGGGGCCCGTCTTTTTCTCTGCTTTGTGCGCTCTTTGGCTCTGCAACACTCTCCCCCTCTTCGTCTCTGTCGTCCCTTGACAGACTTTGCTTCGCGCACGCGTCCAGTGGCCTGTGTTGCCTGATTCTTGATCTTGCATTACGTTTTAGAGGCACTCTGATTTGTCCTGGTTGCACACATCGGACCTTGCTGTGTTATTCACTTCTTTTCACTGCACGCAACCTTTGCTCATTGTTACCTGTTTATAAAACAGGTGTTCAGTTTTGACGGCCTCTTCTTACTTCTTGTTTTACGTTCTCTGGGCCTGATGTATTTGCCTTGCTCGCCCGCAACCCTTGGAGTTAGACTGACTACCTGATATTCTGCAGTCTAATTCACCTATAGGTTCCTTAATTCTGGGTTGCCACGCACGCCATTAGTGCACATATGCGGATGTAGCTCGTAAGCCTTGATCTGAAACTTCTGCAACTCAAGAGGTTGAAGCATCCACATATGTGATACTTGTTGGCCCTGATTCCTTCTTCCAGCTGCGTGCTTTTCCTTGGTGTGTGCGCTCTTTGGCTCTGTGCAGAGATGGGTGTTGCGCCCCTGCGGGGCTTCTTGCAGAGATATATCTTCAGATATTGTTTTTTAGTGAAGCTGCTTCTTTCGTTGTTTTCTTTTTTTCTTCTTCTTACTCGATTCTCCCTCCACACTGCCCCCCTCCTGGACTCTGTCGTCCCCGACAGGCTTTTTGTGGCATGTATAGGTTTGAATGGCTTGTTGCTCTCTTTGATTTAGCAGATTAGCGTGACATAGCATGAACTCCTTCCATTGCCGAGACTTCACTCCGTCCTCTGGTGCCTGTCTATGGTCAGCAAAGAAACTTATCTCGTAGGCCACCAGTCGTGCATTCAAATTGGAGGTCATTTTAATAAAAATCTCTGAATCCATTTCAAAGAAGCCCGTAAAGAATGCTTCTTCAAATGTTTGCATATATGTCGATGGCAGAAACATGAGACGAGAAAAATATGCCATAATTGTTAACCGGCTGGGAATAGTAGATAAATCAAAAATTAAAGCCTCCGATCCCTGCGTAATGCCGATGAAATTCAAAAATGTATACTGTGCATGTTGGAACACTTTAATTACTGTAAGGAACATGCTAAATATTTTATTTGTCATTTTGACTGCTAGGTCTGGGACAGTAGCATATCTTGCAATCCAAAATTCCATGGTTTTGACCATGTATTCCTCTGTCGGTAGGTAGTTGTGTGGTGGACTAGGTAATAGCGGATAATTTAGCCATTGGTTATTAATACTACCTTGTCGCTGGCCTTCCCAAAATTGTATCCATGCTCTTCGACGGGGTAGTGGGCAAAATGATGGGTTTACTTGAAGCTCATACGGGGATGCTTCCCACTGTACCCGTAGTGTAGGGTGCTTTTCCAACAGCTTTCTTCTCCAAATTGGATCTGCTGCCTCAAACTCTACTTGAGTATAGTTAAAAGTATCATACCGAAAATGGAGATTGTGATCAGGTTCCTTATTTGTCGTATGCTTTATGTATTGCCTAGTTTGTTCCTTCAAAAGCCCGTATGGTACATTGAATGGCCTTAGTATTTGCTCAAGTTGCTTGCTGTCGATTTGAGCTTCTTTCATTAAATTGATGATTTGATCTTCAAATTCCGCAGTAAGCTGGGACACCAGTAGTGCCCTTTCTGTTCTGCTCAGTTCTGCAATTTTTCGTGTGTTAGGTTCTAATGGAACCTCCTTTTCCGCCCTTATTGGTGAATGATACAAGGGGGGAGAGAGAGGGCGTACCTCTTCCTCCACAGTAGCCGAGGTCCCTGGCGGAACTACTGGTGTCCCCTGTTGTGCTCGCTGCTCTAATTGCTCCTGAAGCTGTTTGATTAAATCATCTTTTTGTTTGTTTTCCTCTTCGGCCTTAGCAATAGTTGCTTGATGTTTCATTAATTCTTGGGCCACAATGTTCATGTGCTCTGTGTCTTCCTTGCACTGTCGCAGGTAGTTATTTTCTGCTTTTTTCCATTTCATTCTGAGGGCCGCTGTGTCCTCCATATACCTCTTTTCCCAATCCGTTATGACATCTTGCTCCTGTCTGAGCTGGTCTTGTAATTTAGTGATCTGCTCTTCCAGGTTTTTGACATTTCTTTGTGGGTCATCAGCAATTGCCAATGGTTGATCACTAATAAGAGCTGTCATTAATTCTTTATTTCGTTGTCGCATGTTGTCAGCTTCCTCCATACTGGCCTTGAGCTGAGACTCTAAGATTTTACTGCGTGTTTGAAGACGTGTCTTCTCAGTCTCACTCATCTCTAATTTCTTTGTTAATTCCTGGACTTGGTCTTTCAATTTTTCCTGCTCCCGCTCTAGCATGTAGTTTAGTGATTTGACCTCTTGAAGTTCCTTTTCTTTTGTCAGAGCTTGTGCTTGCACCTTGGATAGTTCTTCATAAAGATGCTTACCTGCTCTTTCCAGTTCCTTCTTGTCTCGCATGGCTTGGTCGTAATCTTCATCAGCATCAAGCATTAATTGTTGTGTATCTAGAGCCGTTCGAATCATATCTTGCACAACAGGTTTGAGCTGAGCTATGTCTACATTCAGCCATGTCTTTGCTATTTCAAGAGTCTCTCCCGTTTGCACATCTTTGCCTTCTGCCACCTGGAGTGTCTCGTTATGCGGTTGTCTAACTTGTAGTTGTATCTTGGGTTCCTCACCATCTCCATTTGCTTCATTCTTTTTAGTAGCACTCCCCTGAAACGTGACATCCATTGGGGAAGGTTCTGCTACAACCCTGATTGGTGTGAATGGTTCTTCCGTTTCTATATCCTGATCTTCATTCTCCTTTTTGGAAATTTCCTCATCTGTCTTTGTGCTTGTGGTTTTCTGATCCACTTTTATTTCTTGATCTATCGGCTTGAGGCCTTCTGGTTCTTCACCATAATCCACTTCATTTAATTCGGTCCATTGCCCATCATCTTTGGATTCGCTTCGAATATCCACATCCAACAATGATGTGTCCTTTTCTTCTTTGTCCTGAGTTGATGTTGAAGCTCAAGGTCAAGGACAAAGCATGGAAGCGCATCAAAGAAGTAGACACACAAGAAAGAGGAGCAAGTAGGGAGCTCCAAGAAGCACATGCCAAGGACAAAGCACTATTTGTACAGCTCCATTTTGTTCAAGCCAAGGAGTCCTTGAGCTTGAGGAGTATTAGATGTATCATACCACCAATTTTCATAATTTTTAGATTCCGTTTGAGCCCCCAAATAAGCCCTAGAACCTAATTTTTAACTAGGCCGGACACTAGGTCTGGACAGGGCCAAAACCACTCAAAAAACTATAAAAAGGGCTGGAAAGCTCATTTGAGGGGGCAGCTTGTTGTAGATTTCAGCTTTGTAAGAGATTTCTTTGGTAATCGATTATCTTCCATCGTTCCACTCTTTGCTCTTGCCTTGTGCGCGTGTGTGTGTATGTGTGTGCATGCTTGTGTGCTTTCACTCACGCACTAGTGCACTTCACTTGCTTTTGGTCTTCATACCGGTCCTCACGTCTCCACGGATTGACAATTATGCGGTGAAGCTCCTCACGTTGGTACTCACCATTGTGCTAGAGTGACACCAAATTTGGCGCCGTTGCCGGGGAGAGAGCTTGGAGGACGAGCGTGTGACGGTAAGACGTAGAGTAGTGACGTTGGAAGGTAAAAAAATCACCATTTTCAGTTCAGTTTCTGAGTTTTTCTTCTTCTTCATCTTCATCATCATCACCATCTTCTCCCCTCTTCACCTTCTCTGATCTTTCTCATTTTTGTCTGTACATTCACCTCATTTTTTACTTGCGACTGTGAGGAACATGAGCAGAGCGTGCGCAGAGAAGAAGCGCTGAAGAAACACGCGTGAAAACCCCTCAAAACTTCAGAAAAATTGATTCAGTATCGCGGCGTGACTAAACCTGCGATTGGTATCGTGTGGGTGGTATCGCGGGTTTGGAGCTATATTTTGCATCTACAGGCTGATAGGAGTGACAAGGAGAACACAAGGTACTCATATCTGCAAAAATTTTTGAATTTGGGTGGGAAAATCTCCAAGTATCGTGTCCGGTTGAGTTTTGGTATCGCGATACCAAAATTCCCGTGTATCGCGATACTTGTCGAGGTATCGTATCGTGCACGCCCACTTGAGGTATCGCGATACCATTTTGGCATCGTATCGTCAAGATTGGTATCGCGATCGCGCTTATCGCGGAGAGATCGTATCGCCTGTTGTCTCTGGTATCGTATCGTTGATTTTTGCCAGTATCGTATCGTGTCTTTAAAATTCTGATATCGCGACACCATCGTGGTATCGTATCGTTTGTTCATCAGGACGGTATCGCGATACTGTCATAAGTATCGTATCGCCTAGGTCCCGTGGTATCGTGTCGTCATAGTTCCAGTATCGTATCGTCGAGACCTTTTGGTATCGTATCGTGGGCATAGTCTCGTATCGTATCGAGTGATTGTCCAGTATCGTATCGTTGAATGTTCTGGTATCGTATCGTCAGCAGACCAAGTATCGTATCGTCAAACTATTTTGGGTATCGTATCGTGGACTTGGTGGTATCGACTAGTGAGTGGTATCGTATCGCGGCCATTTTCAGTATCGTATCGTGTGGTTTGGTATCGTGATCTTGGTCCACTCAGTAGTATCGTATAGTGTAAAACACAAGTATCGTATCGTCTGTCCTGAGTTCCCAGAAAGATCCTGTTTCCCTGTTTTAACCCCCAAAACCCTGAACTGGCATAACTTTCTCATACGAAATCCGTTCGGAGTGATCTTGGGTTTGTTGGAAAGCTCGTGAGGAGTACAACAAAAACATCGACTGGTTATGTTAATATTAATACCAGGATTATTAGATAGGGTAATTTTAAGTTGACCCTCAGGTTGGACTGGGAAGTAAGGGGTTCCATAAGATTTTGAGCAATTCAAAGGACAATTGTGGACTTGTAGACAAGGCTTATGAACCTAAGATCAAGAGGATACCTAGGAAGAGATCGATAAAGTACCATATCACTTGCAACTAAGATCAACCACACAATCAAGTCAGGGACTCACAACTCAGGGGTTAACACTACGTGCTGAGTTCATAGACAAGTGAGTCAAACATGTCACTTAACTGGGAGAGGCTCTTGGTTTCTGAAGACATGCATAGTCCCATACCCAGGGAAGGTTTTATGTCTAGAGTGGAAGGCGAATATCGAATGTCTCTTCAATATATATCCACTAACTTGCAAGGAATACCCATCTACCTTGATGGTCTACAGAGGACAGTAGCAAGAACGATAAACACCATAGAATCTGAAATAATTCAAAGACCAGCTGTCAAGTATGAAAGTGGAGTTTATAGGGACAAGATGGGCCAGATATATGTAGTAACTGAAAGTCCTAATCAGATTAATGAAAGAGGAGAGTTAGCTCGAGATCAGGAAACTACCTCGCAAAACCCATTCGAAACCCAACAAAGAACAGAAAACGTGACGTTAGGACAAATGAGCCAAGGTAGCATAACCGATAGACCACATGAACAATTCAACATGCCAAGAATCAAACCTCACGGCCATTCTAGTCAGAGGATGGGAAATATGAATAGACCTACCTTTAGGACAGAACCGCCCCAAGGTGTCCCCATCATAATGCAATCTCCAGAGCCAGACAAAAGAGTGAGACCAATCCAATTGGCCAAATGTATGAGAAATCGTTACGATGGCACAGGAGAACCCTATGACCACATTGCAGAATTCAAGCAGGTGTTGCGAGCGGAGCAAGTGGGTGACTTTTTCATGCAATATGAATCCTTTGGGCTAACACTTACGGGAATAGCCTTAACTTGGTTTCAATCTCTGGATCCAAATTGCTTTGAACATATTGAACAATTCTTCCAAGAACTTATTTGGGAATTCACGAAGCGCGGGATCAAGCACAATTCGTCATCCTTACTACATAGTTTCAAACAAACTCCCAATGAGACAGTAAAAAATGCAGCACGAAGATTTAAGCAATACGTAACTCGATGCCTTGTGACAGAGAGACCTTCTCAGCAAAAAATGATATCCTCGTTTTTAGAGGGTCTAACAAATGGAACATTAAGAATGTTAGTATACGTAAAACGGTTGCAAACTCTGAGTGAGTGTCTTCAAGAATGTATAGATTTGGAAGACAACTTAGCTGAGGATCTCAAAATCACACAAGATCTTACCAAAACGGAGGACACAAGGAGCAATGGGACTTCTAGTTCCAGTTATGTGGAGGAAGTGACAGAGTTGGTGGCCAAGAAATTAGGGGTACAAGGACAAGGGAACTATCAAAACTCCTCCTTGAGAGTGCCAATGTTAGGAGGTTGCACACTTTGCAGTGGGGATCATCCATCTCATGTCTGCAACCAAGAAGCATTAGGATTATCACAACCTTACCCGTACGATAGACGACCAACTCAAGCGCCTAACATGTACTCTTATAGTGAGCAGAAGCACATCAACTACAATGCTGAAAACTATCCAATGAATAGACAACCACGACCAATTGTACCCCAATGTAGACCATATGGATACCCTCCTGCAGAACAAGGTGGAGGAGTTCCTAGGCATAATCCATATCCAGAACCACAAAGATTCCCTAGATTGTATGAACATGAAGGATATAGCCAACCTCAACCTATACCAAGACAAAAACCACCCCACACATTAGCTCCGATACAAGGGCAGAACATCACGATACAAGTCGTTTGTCTAGAGTGTGGCAAAGAACAGCTTTTGAGAGATTGTCCCGGACATCCCGCTAGTGCACCAAAGGTTACACCCATTAATGTAGTAGGCCTAGCGAGGGACTCAAGTTCCAGTAGTAATAATGTGGCTCCTATACACGCAGTTACTAGGGCACAAGCCTTACAACAAAATAAACCAGCTGAGCAATCAGAGCCAAGTGAATCAGGAAAGCCTAGTAAGAGAAGAACAAGAACATGGAAGGATACTAGAGAGAAGGCCAATCGTAAGTGGACCAAAAAGTTATCCGAACTAGAAGAAAGCCTAAAAGATGCAAAAACAAAAATAGAAGATATTGCCTCTCAAAACCCCTCACAAGTCCAAACTCCATCCACATCACCTCATCCCCATTCACCAACCACGGTAAATGAACCACCACAACTGGGGTCGGTTCTTGCAGATCCAACCCCAGAACACTTGGATATGATGTTCAAAGCATACCAGGCTCGACTTCAAGAAGGGCCAACACCTGCCAACCTAGATAAGAGCTACCCTAGAGCAGATTTAGAGATTGAACGGACAAAAATGTGCATAAAAATGGTGGAACTAGCTCAAGCTATGTTCGAGGCCAATCAATCATTCAATCAGACGAATGCTAATACGCCGGGGTTGCACTTCCAGGGCTTACTAGATAGATTAGAGCAGCTGGTAAATAAACCTCAAGTTTCTTTACCTCCGCAGGCTCAACCTACTGTTGAAAGAGAAAGCTCATCACCACAGAAAGTCTATGTTCCTGACTCCATAGATGAGGGAGAGCCTCTTTCAATTCAACAACACTCTCAAACGTTCTTGCGGGAAATACAAGAAGAGAAATGGGCCAAGGAGAAGGATAATCCTCCTCCTATCCTTGAGATTGATGACCTTCATGATCAGTTTCCACAAGACATTCCATCTATTTATGGAGAAGAAACAGAGCAACAAGAAGATGAACGGTTGGAGGTTGAATCTAATTGTTTACAAGAATTGCCACAGTTCACAGACCCAGGGGAAACTGAATCGGTCCAGATTAGAGCTCCCACAATAGTGGTAAGAAATGAAGACTCGGTGATTCCAAGAAACACTGACGCCGTGAAGAACACTAAAGTTCAGTGTCATCTCACGGTAGAGGAGCTGCTCAAAGCAAAACCTGAGCTATGGGATCATGTGAAGGATCAAGTTCCCGAACTTGATTCCAAAATGCCAAAAGCAGGCTCTAAAGAGAAAGTTCCAGAGATACCTCTTGATAAAATAGGGGACATGTGTGAGGGTGACGAAGGTAATACTTATCTTCCAATCACCTACCAAGGTTACACAACCAAAGCAATCATAGATTCAGGTGCTGGTGCTGCTATTGCAACCACCTCCTTGTGGAAGCGATGGGGCAAGCCCACATTAAAACCAACTAGAATGAAGCTTCAGATGGCTGACGGCCATGTGGAAAGACCTCTAGGATTGCTCGAAGGGGTAACTCTAACCACCTGTGGTGTAGAGTTTGAACACACATTTGCTATATGTAACTTTGAGAAAAATAACATCTACGAGATGATCTTAGGAAGGCCCTTCCTACGACAACTGCAAGTGGTACAAGATTGGGGAACCAACTCCTTATACTTGCAACGCTTAGGGGTCACAACCAAGGTAAATTTGAAGGATTACACCTTCAGAGATGTTCCACCCCTACAGTGGAATCCTATCCACAAGGAGCAAGAAGATTCAGTCTCTGTGCATTCTAAAAGTTCGTCTGATACATCTTGGATGCATGAGGATACTCATTTGTGGATGTGCAAGGTCGCAAAGGAAGAGGAAAAACGCTTAAAGGCTAGAGAAAAAGGAACTTCTCAAGGAGATAGACCAGTTAGAGACCCAGCCTATACGCCGATGATATTTCCAGACGAGGAATTTGAGCCTCATGGTTGGGCAGAAATCCTAGCCACCATGGACATTGCTGTCAATGAAGAACAATGGACACCTCATTGTGACGAGGAGGGATATGATATTTCAGTGTTCATGTGTCAGCCCTTGCTAGAAGAATGTGACCCTAGTGAATTCATAAAAGAAGAAGAGAACGATGATGATCTAGAGTCCATTGTGATGGATAGCTGCTTTATTTCAGAGGAGCACTATCTAGAAGACATAGGAGTATTCACACAGAAAGAAGAAGAACCTCTCACAAGCATCAAAACGGTAAATTCAAAGGACTGGAGTGAAGGTAATCAAACGAAAAAGAAAAGGAAAGTAGTGAAACAAGAAGAGGAGGAGAAATTGTTTGAAGTACCAGAAAATTTCAAGAAATACGAAGTTGAGGACAGAAAAATTTTGGTACGAATGCCTAAGAGAGAGGCCACAACAGGAGAGGCTTATGATAACAAAGAAAAGACCAAAAAAGTCGTGGTCACCATGGAGGATAATGAAGAGAGATGTACATACATAGGAGATGACCTAAGTAAAGAAGAGGAAGCAGAGTTGGTAGCCTTGTTAAGGGAATATAGGGATGTGTTTGCGTGGCACTATAAAGACTTGAAGGGAGTAGATCCAAAAATTTGTTCTCATACGATTCCCACGATAGCAGATGCCAAGCCCACCAAACATAAGCCCTACACATATAATGACACTTATGCAGCCAAAATAAAAGAAGAAATTGATAGATTGATTGAAGCTGGATTCATCTATGAGATTGAGCATACTGAATGGGTGTCCCCCATTGTAGTGGTGCCCAAAAAGAATGGTAAATTGCGAGTGTGTATTAACCTTAAAAAAGTTAATGCTGCTACAATCAGAGATAGTTATCCACTTCCAATCACTGAACATTTATTGGAGCGTGTTGCAGGCAAGGAAGTTTATAGCTTCCTTGATGGATTTTCGGGTTACAACCAAGTAGCCATTGCCCCAGAAGATCAACACAAAACGGCTTTTGCCACGGAATGGGGGATCTTTGCATTTCGGGTGATGCCATTTGGGCTCACCAATGCACCTGCAACCTTTCAACGGCTCATGTGTCATGTCTTCAAAGAGTTCTTGCGAAAGAGCTTAGAAGTATATGTGGATGATTTATGTGCTCATTCCCAAGAAAGGAGATGTCACATTCCTGAGCTCAGACAAATCTTCAACAAGTGTAGACAATACCGAGTGTGTCTGAACCCAGAAAAGTGTGTGTTCATGGTACGTCAGGGTAAAATCTTAGGTCACATTGTCTCTAAAAACGGAATATCAACAGATGAGGACAAGGTAAAAGCCATAGCGGAGTTGCCGAGGCCAAGGAATGTTAAAGAGGTACAAGCCTTTATGGGTCATTGTGGATATTACCGTAGATTTATTCACATGTATGCAATCATAGCTAAACCTCTTTATGCCTTGTTGACAAATTTTGAGTGGAACGACGAATGCGAGAAGTCCTTCAATGAGCTGAAGAGACGCTTGTGCACAGCACCGATACTGACCACTCCTGATTGGAATAAGCCATTCCATGTACACGTGGATGCATCCAATTATGCAATAGGATGTGTGCTGTCACAACCAACTGGTGAAGGGAATTTAGATTTGCCTATAGCATATGCTAGCAGACAATTGAATGCTGCTGAACGAAACTACACCACAACCGAAAGAGAAGGTTTAGGCATGGTATACGCTGTGAAGAAATTTAGACACTATTTATTAGCCAACAAGTTTAAGTTCTTCACTGATCATCA
Organism: Ceratopteris richardii; assembly: GCA_020310875.1. NCBI lineage: Eukaryota > Viridiplantae > Streptophyta > Polypodiopsida > Polypodiales > Pteridaceae > Ceratopteris > Ceratopteris richardii. The sequence goes on along the minus strand of CM035417.1, from coordinate 129,468,800 downwards.
AGCCTTATTATACTTGGTCAATAAACCTTGCAATACAGGACGCTTAGTAAGATGGTTCCTCTTACTAATGGAATATGACTTCGAAGTGGTTGTTAGGCAAGGTAAGACCCACCTTAGAGCGGATCACCTTTCTCGCATTACTTCAGGAGAGCCACCACAAGGAGTGCCTGATGAATTGCCCGACGCTTATCTGTTCAATTTAGAAGTTGTTCCTAAATGGGCAAATAAGTTAGTGCCTGTCCTAACCTTCGGACCCGCAAATAAGACCGTGAAAACAAATAAAGACGAAATTGTAAAATCCCAAAAATATCAAATAGTAGCAGGAAGCATGTACAAACAAGACACAGAAGGAGTATTAGCTTGTTGCGTCGAGGACGATGAACATAGTAGTTGGTTGCAACAAGCCCATGAAGGGTTTCTAGGGAGTCACTATTCTAAACAACGAACATTGCAAAATCTAAAACGTTTAGGAGTGTATTGGCCTAGTATAGACAAAGAAATTCATGAGTGGATCAAGAATTGTCCAGTGTGCCAAAAGAGACCCCCGGTGGAGCATGCGACTCTTTATCACATATCATTAATTCCAGATTGGAGTGCTCCATTGGTAGAATTTATGAGAACGGGAACGTTACCCAGCGAGGCTAGTCTAGCAAGGAAACGAAGCATGGAACAAGAGGCTAAAGACTATGCCTTAGTAGGAGACAATCTATATCGGAGAGGAAAAGATGGTTACTTAAGATTGTGTGTTCACGAATCAGACTATTTGAAAATCTTAGAAACTGTCCATAGCAGTGTTGCAGGTGGACATTTTGGTCCTGATAGAGTAATTAAGACTATTCTATTCTCAGGACTTTGGTGGCCCACTCTTCATATGGATGCACATACCTATGTGAAGAAATGTGACACATGTCAACGTGCCCAGTACCCGATTCGAAAGGATGAGATGCCTTTGAGGCCAATGATGGGGGGACGTGCATTCTCGAAGTGGGGCATAGACTTTGTAGGTCCTATCAACCCTCCAGCTAGAAGCTCCCATGCAGAATACATTATTGTAGCCACGGATTACCTCACAAAGTGGGTAGAAGTCAAAGCCACAACAAAGAACGATGCTCAAACTACAGCGAAGTTTTTATTCGAGAATGTGTTCACAAGATACGGATTACCAATAGAGTTAGTTAGTGATAGAGGCACACACTTCTTGAATGAAGTCATTGAAAATCTTCTCCAAGAATTCTTGGTGATACACAAGAAGTCTGCCCCCTATCATCCACAAGATAACGGACAAGCTGAGAGCACGAATAAGATCCTATGTAACGTATTGACAAAACTCGTAAATAACAAACGCTCCGATTGGGACAAACAACTTCATCATGCTGTTTGGGCCTACCGAGTTGCCTATAAAACGGTACTCAATGCCACCCCATTTCAGATGGTCTTTGGACAAAATGCTGTGCTACCATTGGATTTCCTAATCCCAACTTTAAAAGTAGCACAAGAACATGATTGGAACGGACACGAGTTATCCTCGAGGATCTTCGATTTAGAACGCTTAGGTGAGACAAGGCTACGTGCGGCTGCAGGCATCTATGCTGCAAAGAAAAGGCAAAAGGCATACTTTGACGCACATATCAAGGATAAAGGCTTGAAAGATGGAGACCTAGTGTTGGTTTATACACTAAAGCAACATGCTCGTAAATTGGAAAAAAGAGGATATGGACCCATGATCGTGAATAGAATTTCCACTAGCGGTGCAGTTCAATTGGCCACACTAGAAGGTGACATCTTGCCCAACTATATCAGTGGTTGTCGAGTCAAGCTATATCAAGAACCTCTTACAGAGGATATGCTACAGAGACTCAACACTGCTAAGAAGCGAAAAGAAGAAGAGTTAAGGGTTAGAGCAGAAGCACAGGCAGAGGCTAGAGAGCGCATTAGGAGAAATAAGTTAAGACGCCTAGGCATAGATATCAATCATGAGGCCTCAAAATACCACATGGCCATGTGTCAAACATCATGTGTATTTGCTTCTCAAATAATGGATCGACGTCCATTTGTGACCATAGCGGTAGGACAAGGAAAGAATGCACAGACCGTGAGAGCATTAATTGACTCAGGTGCAGCAACTAGTGCAGTTAGACTTTCATACTGCCAAGACCTGCAATTGGACATCAAGCCCATAGAAGCCTATCTCATAGGATTGGGAGGTGTGGAAACCCCTTGTTTAGGCGAGGTGCAACTTCCCATCTACCTTCAAGATGTTTCAATAAAAGTCAAAATGCTAGTGTGTCATGATGCGGACCTTACAGAGCCACTTGTCCTAGGTCAAGATTGGATCTATGACCATGCAGTCAACTTAAACCTAAGAAGTCAACTTCTTCAAGTTTGGGTACATGAACAATGCATTACATTAGAATTAGACAATTGCATGCTCACACATCCAGAGGTCACACATTCTCTTAGTTCTCATGAAACTAATCTTTGTAAAGAAAATGTTGTGTGCGTCAATAACCCTACGAAGCAGAAGGACTCAATCATGGAAGCACAAGCTCAGAGGCCAGCGAATCTCTCTTCTTCCTCACATACTAATGCAAGGGTAAATCGACCAAAGAGGCAAGCAAAAATGACATCTGCTATATCAACTAGACAGACTGAATTCAAGAAGAAAGAAGCTCAGGGCATGAAGCAGACTTGGGTACAAAAAAATGAACAACCACCAGCTTTGCCACAACCTTTCCCAGTGAGGCAAGCCAACCATGCTGAAAGAAGCATCAAGAAACAAGGACCACCTCAATCCTACGGTCTTCAACAACTTTGGGTACCAAATCAATCAAGGGAGGCCGACCCTGATAACGTACAAATTTGGGTGCCAAAAAAGTTAGTTGCAGCTCAACACGGGCGCTTACAAATGTGGGTACCCAAGACACTCTTACATGCACAAACACCACAAATCTCCCTCCCCAGCAAAACTTCCACAAAGACGCCAAGGAGAAGCAAGGGTCAACACCAGGCACAAAGAACCAAAGCAGATCAACCCACCTCTTCGACAATCATAAAAAGGCAACCAAAAAGGGTATGGGTTTGGAAGCCAAAAGTATCAACAGCTTCCATAAAATCAAAGAGCCAACCACGCTGGTTACCAACTTTTAAACACCATTCCACGATGAAAGGGCCAGAAGTGATCTCCACAAAGCCACATACTATTCTCAAATGGATTCCTATAAGGAGGTGTACATCATTGCAAGATTCAATCGACACCTCCAAACAAAGATTGCATCGAGTCTAGAATTTACATCAAAAAGCCTCGACCAACAACAACCATGTGCCTATGGCATAACCTTGCCTTTTGCACCATTCCGGTCATGCATTTCCAAAGTATGCATTAATCTAGGGCCACAATACACGGCCGTGCATAGGCACAATTGAGAATCCCAGGCACATGTGACACACATGACACATGTCAAATATTTTTGACACTAACACATTTATTCTTGTTTTGTGCCATTGTTCCCCAAAAAAAAAAAAAAAAAAAAAAAAGGGAGAAAAGCAAGAAAGACAAAGAGAGGAGACATGACTATACGCTTGAAGAAGCTCATCCAGCAGCAAGGCCATTCCTCAACAACACGACAAGCCAATAGTCAAATACAATGATGGAATACAACACGGAGAGATGAAGATCTACAGACCTTTCAACATGGAGAGATGAAGATCTACAGACCTTTCAACATGGTAAGATATGCCTGTTTCAACAACACTATAACCATGATAGATTAGGAAACCTCTTCATCGGCATACCCTTGAGCACTTCGCTCAAGACCCAATTTCTTGCACCACACTTCATCCCATGCATTTTCCAAGTACGCATGCATAGGGCTATATTACAAGGCCATGCACAAGGCACATATCTCGTCCAACCCATGCACGAATGCACTGACCCATCATCCATTATGGGTTACAAGTACTTGGCAGGAAAACGATGAAAGCCATCTTTGGATGAATCAAAGGACATCAGGGTGACCACTACAAGAGCAAGGAAGCCATCCACCACCGAGAGTTGCTCATAATCAACATTGACTACCCCCTTTGAGCAACTAGCAGTTTTGGAAAACTCACAAATGCACCATCAAGATGGAATAGAAGGAACAAGTACATACAAAGGGACTACAAACTACACGAGCGAGCAAACAAACGCTCAGGCTACAATGGGAAGATGGAGCGATCCTGTTGAACGTACAGGACACTACCTCTCAACATACTACATCGAACAACCACTACAGTAAGGGTCTGTCAGGGACGACAGACTCAAGAAGGGGGGGAGTGTTGAAGCTCAAGGTCAAGGACAAAGCATGGAAGCGCATCAAAGAAGTAGACACACAAGAAAGAGGAGCAAGTAGGGAGCTCCAAGAAGCACATGCCAAGGACAAAGCACTATTTGTACAGCTCCATTTTGTTCAATCCAAGGAGTCCTTGAGCTTGAGGAGTATTAGATGTATCATACCACCAATTTTCATAATTTTTAGATTCCGTTTGAGCCCCCAAATAAGCCCTAGAACCTAATTTTTAACTAGGCCGGACACTAGGTCTGGACAGGGCCAAAACCACTCAAAAAACTATAAAAAGGGCTGGAAAGCTCATTTGAGGGGGCAGCTTGTTGTAGATTTCAGCTTTGTAAGAGATTTCTTTGGTAATCGATTATCTTCCATCGTTCCACTCTTTGCTCTTGCCTTGTGCGCGTGTGTGTGTATGTGTGTGCATGCTTGTGTGCTTTCACTCACGCACTAGTGCACTTCACTTGCTTTTGGTCTTCATACCGGTCCTCACGTCTCCACGGATTGACAATTATGCGGTGAAGCTCCTCACGTTGGTACTCACCATTGTGCTAGAGTGACAGTTGATGAGCTGGAATTGTCTAATCCGATTTCACGGTATCGGTGAACTTTAGTGAGTCTTCTTTTTGTTTTTGACTCCTGTTGTGACTGCTGGTAATGATGACCTTGCACAGGTAAGTTGATTTGTCCCTCCGTATATTTATGCGTCTCTTCGAGTGCTTTAGTCAATTCTTCCTCCGTGATTTGTTTCTGTCCTGCAAGGGTCACCTTTGGAAGTACATGGACTCTTTTTGTCATAGGTCCTCCTTCCTCATCTGGCTTGACTTCTCTTAGTCTTTTTGTGCCTCTCATTCTTGGCTGAGAACTTGTCCCTGCCTCCTCAATACCTGTAGTGATTTTCTTCTTTTTGGGAACTGTGGCGGATTTCACATATGTAGCCAGCCCTTCTGAGGTTGGCATCTCCCTTAAACAATTCTTCATGTCCAAAGCTTCATATATCAGCAATGTCAAAGCTGAACTGCCATTCAAAAATTTCTTCTGGCCCCATTTCTTTTGGGCTTCAAACAATCGTTCTTGTACATACCCTGTTAGATTCACTTTATTGCCTATCTGTCTCATGGCATGCGATAGTAGTTGGACTACAATTTTTTGTGGGGCTGTATACCTGTGCATGCTGGGAAAACAAAAATGTTGATGCACCAGCCGTACAGCATCCTCTATGTCAATTCTATTGATTTCTAGGAATGATCTCTTCTTTGGATCATGGCATTCTTCCTTCACACTAGTAGTGCCTGCTTGATTCCATCCAAAAGCTTTATTAATCAATTCATGTGTGAATTGTATGGTCTTCCATGTCCCGACTTTATCCAATACTTGCGCTTCTGGGACTGAGATCTTTGTTGCAGCAGGCTGCATGGTGTTCATTACCTGTGTACACCTCTGAAAATCTGGTACATATATAGGTAACTTGAGGAATGCCTCTATGCCCGCTTGTGTCCACACGTCCTCAATATGAGGTAGTCCTTGTATTATTGTCTTGAAATCTTGAGACATGATAGGGAAGTAATGATCCGTGTCCATGATTTTGATGGTAGCCATGAAAATTAGCTCCGCCACTGGTTGATCGTCCCTGAACCAGTGACCTCTTGCTTTTGTTACTGATTCCATCGGAAGAAGTTGCACCTCTTCTTGCTGTGTGGATTCGGAATCAGTGGAAGCCATCTGCACTCAATATAGAGTATGAATTAGTATCCATATGTTTTTTCAGAAATCCTCCTCCAAATGTTGATTAATAATTCGATGTTGCTCCGAGTGCATGGTGCCGTCCCTTTCCCGTGGGTGTGAGAAAGGTAATACCTGGAATTTTTTTTATGTATTTTTATATTTTTTTGCTGAAAAGAAAACATAAATGTTAGTCCATAGCCGAAGCGGTTAGTAACTTTTTTGGAGTTTTTTTTTTTTTTTATGTATGTACAAGTGCTCTCCTATTTCCAAAGGGAAAATGTGCGTGACTATCCGGAAGTAGAAGAAAGACGTGCCGAATGCTTGGCCTTGTAATGTGGCCCTATCATGCATACTTTGGATCTCGACAACTCCTCATGTGTGCAATTGGATTTTGTAGCTCTATGCATACAAGTTGCGGGATCCTTCTGCACCCAAATCTGCTTCATTTGGTGGGGATGTATTTCCTTCGGAACCTTCTTGCTAAACGTGATTCTTCCCTTATAGTGCGTTTGCTCTATCTGCTTTTGGAATTGCGGTTTTCCTTGTGTTGCAGCTGCAGACTCCTTCTTTTTCCAATAGGTCTTCTTTCTTGGCTGATGTGCCTGTTGACCATGTTGATGGTGATTGCCCTTCTGAGGATGCTCATTGTTTTGGTTGGTCGTCCTTGAAGTACATGACTTTGGGATCCATATTTGTGTTCGATCCGGTTGTGCAGTTATCAGTTTCCTTGGGATCCATATGCTAGTGAGTCGTGGTTGACTGAAGTGTTCGAAATTCTTTGTCTTCTTACTCAATTTGACATGCTGATGTCGAAGACTTTTCTGTTGCTGAAGATATGCCTTCTTTTGATCCTTCCTTATCCAAGCTAGTGTAGAATGTGGAATAGGGTATACTTTCATAGGTGTAGACTTCAATCCTTGCAAAGGAGTATTCTCTCTTGTGCATTGTGTTTCACTGGGCTTGATTTCATGTTTCTGTGCACTCTTGTGACTCTCTATACTCAAAGATGGAGTGCACACAGAACTCACGGTATTCTCACATGAAGTACTTGACGATGGGGTTTCTATAGTGCTAGTGAACTTACAATCATGACTTTGTTCATTGGAATGAACTTCTGGCTCTATATTAGCGGCTTTGAGTGGTCGTTCGTCTAGCAAACTAAATACCTCACAAGGTCCTATTCTGGCAGAGATGTATCCTAAAGCCAATTGAATGGTTACCTCATATTCATAGATCCAATCTTGACCTAACACAACATCTTCAAGCAGATCCTGGTCCTGACACACTAAGAGTCTCTGCTCCATAGTGTTGTTCCCCATATGTAAAGGTAAAGTTATCTCACCTATACATTGAGTGATTTTTCCTCCTATTCCTATTAGCTGTGCCTTCGATGGGCGTAACTCCTCTTTAAGTCTCTGAGACAAAGAAAATCTGATGCAGCTTATGGCTGCTCCTGTGTCTATGAGAGCATCCACTAAGTGGTACTCTTTTCGTCCTGCTCCCAGATTCAAATATGGTTGTTGTCTTTGTTGCCCTGAGTTCTCAGTGGCTCTAAAATTAGCCATTGGGATGAGTTCTTCTCCTACTCGATATCTCTCGTCTCTTTCTCTCATCCACTCTTTCCGTTTTCTGATACGTTCTAGGGCTTCCTGTCTCGCTTCTTCTCGTATTCGTTCTTCTTCCTTTTTCCTACTTTGAGCTCCTAACAGTCGCGCTAGCATTTGATCAGTCAAAGGCTCCATGAATCTTTTCACTCTGCATCCACTGATGTAGTTGGGAAGAATGCCTCCGTCTAGTGTGGCGAGATTGACTGCACCACTAGTAGAGATTCGATTTATAATCAGGGGTCCATATCCGCGTTTTTGTAGCTTCTTTGCATGTTGTTTGAGGGTGTATACTAGGACTAAGTCGCCTTCTTTTAGTCCCTTGTCTTTTATATGTGAATCATAATATGCCTTTTGTCTCCGTTTAGCGGCATAAATGCCTGCTACAGCTTGCAATCTAGTCTCGTGCAGCTTTTCAATTTGATCTAATTGCTGAGACAATTCATGACCGTTCCACTCATATTGCTGGGCCACTTTCAATGTAGGGACTAAGAAGTCAATTGGCAAAATTGCATTCTGCCCATACACTAGGTTGAAAGGTGTAGTTCCAATGGCCGTTTTATATGCCACTCGGAAGGCCCAAACTGCGTGATGTAATTGTTTGTCCCAATCTGACCTTCCCTTATTGACAATCTTTGTCAATACAGTACATAGTATCTTGTTGGAACTTTCAGCTTGTCCGTTAGCTTGAGGGTGGTATGGGGCTGATTTTTTATGAATCACAAGAAAGTTATTCATTAGCGACTCAATGACCTCGTTTAGGAAATGCGTTCCTCGATCACTCACTATCTCAATCGGTAGTCCAAAGCGTGTGAAAATGTGCTCAAAGAGAAATTTTGCTGTGGTTTGAGCATCATTCTTTCTAGTGGCTTTTGCTTCTACCCACTTGGTTAAGTAGTCGGTGGCCACTATGATGTACTCCGCATGTGATCCTTTGGCCGGTGGATTGATAGGTCCTATGAAGTCAATCCCCCACTTGGTAAATGCTCTTGCACAAACCATCGGTCTTAAAGGCATGTCGTCTCTTCGAATGGGATATTTCGCTCTCTGGCATGTTTCGCAGCTTCTCACATATGTCTCCGCATCCATATGTAGAGTTGGCCACCACAAGCCTGCAAAGAGAATCATCTTGACCGTTCTGTCTGCTGAGAAATGTCCTCCCGCAGCTCCTGGTGCCATTTCTAAGATAGAGAGATATTCGTTTTCATGAATGCACATTCTTAGTTGGTTATCTTTTCCGCGTTTAAAGAGTTGTTTTCCTATGATGGCATAATCCTTACTCTGTTCTTCAAGAGCCCGTTTCCTTGCTAAGGTAGCTCCGTCAGGGTACTCTCGAGTTTTCAAGAACTTTACTAGAGGCATGCTCCACCTTGGTGCTATTGTAGAATAGCATAATGTAGAGTTCTCGTCTGGGATTTGTTCTTGACAGGTTTGACAGGTTGACACATGGTTATGTGCATCTCGTTGCATGGTTGGCCAATATATACCAAATCTCTTGAGAGTTTGCCACGTTCCATTTGCATTCAAATGAGTGTTCCATTGGTTTATGTGTGCTTTCTGAAGCCACATTTCTTGTTCCCCTTCTTCCACGCATCTCATCAGCAGTCCGCTTGAATCCTGGTGGTACAAACTTCCAGCAATAATGTGAAGGTTTTTGGTCCTCCAGAGATCTTGCTTTTGGTTTGGCGTGATCCCATCTTTAGGTCCATGTGTAAATATCGGGATCAATTTTTCGGCCCATTGAGGACATACTTCCAGGTTAAAAAGATAAGTATCTGGCAGATCATCAGGAACTCCTATGGGTGGTTCTCCATGGGTCATACGAGATAAGTGGTCTGCCCTTATGTGGGTGTTTCCTTTCTTGACTATTACCTCAAAATCAAATTCCATTAGCAATAAAAACCATCGTACTAGTCGTCCTGTATTGCAAGGCTTGTTGACTAAGTACAATAGGGCTTGATGATCAATGAAGAATTTGAACTTGTTTGCCAGTAAGTAATGTCTGAATTTCTTGACTGCGTATACCATCCCTAGGCCTTCTCTCTCCGTAGTAGTATAATTGCGTTCCGCTTGATTTAACTGTCTACTGGCATAGGCTATCGGGTGGTCTAATTTTCCTGTATCAGCTGGTTGAGCTAAGATGCAACCAATGGCAAACTTGGAAGCATCAACATGGATGTGAAACGGCTTATTCCAGTTGGGGACTCGAAGGATGGGTGCTGAACTCAATCGATTCTTTAACTCATTAAAAGCTTTTTCGCATTCTTCGGTCCAATTGAATAGAGTCAATAATGCATAAAGAGGTCTAGCAATTATGGCGTACATATGTATGAATCTTCGATAGTAACCACAATGTCCCATAAATGCTTGAACTTCTTTAGCAGTTTTAGGTCTTGGTAAATCCAAAATGACTTTAATTTTGTCTTCATCTGTGGAAATTCCATTCTTAGAAACAATATGTCCTAAGATTTTCCCTTGTCGCACCATGAAGACACATTTTTCAGGATTGAGGCATACTCGATATTGTCGACATTTAGCAAAAATCTTTTCAAGTTCAGGGATGTGCTCTGATCGTATAGCTGAATATGTACAAAGATCGTCCTCGTATACCTCCATGCTTTTTCTCAAAAATTCCTTGAACACATGACACATCAATCTTTGGAATGTAGCTGGGGCATTCGTTAAACCAAAAGGCATGACTCTAAAGGCGTATACTCCCCATTCAGTGGCAAATGCAGTCTTATGTTGGTCCTCAGGAGCAATGGCTACCTGATTGTACCCTGAAAAGCCATCCAGAAAGCTATAAACTTCCTTCCCTGCTACCCTTTCCAAGAGATGATCAGTGATTGGTAAGGGATAGCTATCCCTTATGGTTGCGGCGTTCACTTTCTTCAAATTGATGCACACTCTTAACTTTCCATTCTTCTTTGGTACAACCACCAAGGGTGACACCCATTCAGTGTGCTCAATTTCGTAGATGAATCCAGCATCTAATAACTTATCTATTTCTTCTTTTATCTTGGCTGAATACACATCATTATAAGTATATGGTCTCTGTTTCGAAGGTTTGGCCTCGGATGTCATGGGGATTCTATGCGCACATATAGATGGATCTACTCCTTTTAAGTCCTTATAAGTCCAAGCAAAGACATCCCGGTATTCTCTTATGAGTCGAATTAACTCTTGTTCTTCTTCCGCTGAGACATCCTGTCCTATGAAGGTACATCGTTCCTCTCCTCCTTCCATAGTTACAACTATTTTCTTGGTTTGTTCATTATTATCATATGCTATTCCAGGTTGTGCTTCTCTTTTAGGCATTTGAATAGCAATTTTCCTCTCTTCCACTTCATATTTTTTAAAATGGGCTGGTACCTCAAATTGGTCTTGGAGTTTGTTTTCTTCATCTTCTAATTCCCTTTCAACTTCTAATTCCCCTTTTTGTGTGAGTTCTTTATGTTTTTCATTGGCCGTGATCTCTATGTTGGTGGTACCAATCCTTAGATCCATGGGTTCTGGTTCCATTTCAATGCTCTCCTAGTCCTCCTTCCAGTCTTTCTCAATCACTTCTCTTTCTTCTGCCTCCTGAAGGACTACCATATACAAACTAACATCATAACCCTCTTCATCGATACATTCATTCATGGTCACTACTTCTTCATTTACACAGACATCAAGGGTGGCTAAGATTTCCATCCAACCGTGAGGTTCGAATTCTTCGTCCGGAAATACTTGTGGCATATAGGCTGGATCTTGTACGGATCTCACTATTCCTTGTTTTTGCTGCCATCCCTTTCTTCTCTCTTCTTCCTTCTTTGCAGATTGACATATCCATAGATGAGTGTCCTCGTTCATCCAGGATTGATCACTAGAACCTGCACTATGAACAGATTGATCGTCTTCCTCTTTGTGGATTTGATTCCATTGCAGAGGTGGCACATCTTGATACGTGTATGTATGTAGGTTTATCCTAGTGGTGGTTCCTGCATGTTGTAGGTACACTGCATCTTTTCCCCAATCTTGTACGACCTTTAGCTGTCTCATGAAAGGCCTTCCTAAGATCATTTCATAATTGCTTGGCCTTTCGAAGTGACAAATTGCTAAAGTATGTTCAAATTCTACTCCACACGTGGTGAAGACTACTCGTTCCAACAATCCTAAGGGTCTCTCCGTATGTCCATCTGCCATTTGTATTTTCATGCGTGTTGGTCTTAATGCTGGTTGTCCCCATTTCTCCCAAATTTCTTTGGTAGCAATGCCGACACCAGCTCCTGAATCTAGTATGGCTTTGGTAGTGTAACCCCTATAGGTGATTGGAAGACATGTATTTCTTTCATCTCCTTCGCTAAAGTCTCCTACTTTATCCACTGGAATTCTCACTGTTTTCACTTCGTCAGCTACTTCTTCCTTTTCCTCCTTGACTTCCCATTGATTGATCAATTTCTCTTTTAAATGTGGTTTTACCTTTAACAGTTCCTCGAATGTTAGGGTACATGGGATTTTCACCTCTCTAAGACGTTGTATGATCTCCGATGTTTGAACTGATGGATTCGTTTCTCGTCTCGTTATTGATGGAATGCGATACAATTCTGAGTTGTGCTCGTACTCCCCGGTGTAGTTGGGTAGTTCCTTTGCATCTTCCTCTTCTTTGTCACTTGAATCCATTGGAAAAATTTCTTCTGAATTGAGTTCAGGTATTGAACCCTCTATTTCGTTTTCTGCTTCTAATTCTTCAAAGGGCGGTTCCATTCCTTCTACCTTTTTCCACTTGTCCTCTTGAACTCGTGCCCATAGATCCTTAGTCCAGTCTCCTTCTATTTCAGGGACTATGGACCCTTCCTTTCTCTCAATACCAATTTCATCATTCAGAGGTCTATTTACTTCAGGCTTTTCCTGAGTGTTTAGGCACTCTTGGAATTTTTCTTTGGAAATTCGGTTGTTTGGTAAAGGTGATGCAGGTTTTTCTAATGTTTGTTGGGCAACTTCTATCAATTTTTTGCAGATTTCCAGTCTTTCTTTCTCTAAGTTGCCTCTCGGATACTCTCTCTCATGTTGCTCTATGGTAGGTCCTGCTTTTATTCTCGCCTTGTATGCCTGAATCCACATGGCTAATTCTTCGGGCATTGGGTCTGCTAATACTGATCCTACCCCCTCACTTTTATTCTCATTTTTATTTTCTTCTTCCACTTGCGGTTCTTTTGTTGATTTCTGTTTACTCTTTTCGTTTTCCTTCTTTTGTAATAACTTTTTTTCTTTTATTCTGTCTCTCCGGTTCTTCCATCTTTGTGACCTTTTACTGGCGATACTTCTTTCTGTCTCTTCGGAGTCTTCCACTCTGTGAGGGATGGGTGTATTTCCCTCTTTGTCACTTTGATTACTTTCGTCTGTTTTATCAGGGTTCTCTCTAGCCTTGGCTCTTGTTATAGCTTTTAAAGGTACGGTGTACTCTTTGTCGCTCCCTGATGATTCAATCACTTCTATCACATTAATCTGCACGTTAGATGTGACTTTGTTGGGGTTCTTAGGACAATCTCTGAAAAGATGTTCCTTACCACAATCGCTACAGTAGCCTTCCCAAATTCGTTGTGGTGGTGGTGGGTTTGGTAATGTGCATTCTCTAATATAGTGGTCACCTCCACATCTGTAGCATGGTCCTCTGGGTACAGGCTGTCTATTCATAGGTCGAGGTGGCATGGTTGCTCTAGGAGCTGTGTACATTAAGGGCACATAATCCTGCTCGTGTCCGTATGAGCTGTCTGATATTTCCATGCCATAAGCATATGGGTCATACTGTTGCCCATATTCTGTTACCGCGCTTTCATAACCAGGGTATGTTCCTTGACTAGGTTCGTAAAATGAGTCATATGGGTCACTACTAGTCAAAGGAGTGGCTGGTACTATTGCTCTCTCTAGGTTTTCCTCTGGTTGCGCTATCTTAACTGGGACAACGTTCTGAGGGTGGGGCGGTTGTTGTCCTAGCACTGGTTGAGGTTGCGTATATCCCTGATATGCGTATGGTCGTGATATTGGTGCCTACGGCTGATATGAGGGATATCTAAAGGCTTCTCCTCCCTGCTGGTTCTGCGGGTATCCAAATGGTCTCACATAAGGCTGGGTGGGTCTGGTTTGCCTATTGTAAGGGCAGTTCTCGGTGCTATGGTTTGTGTATCTCTGCTCTATACTGCAATATTGTAGAGGTCCGGGGACAGAGGGTCTATGAGGAGCATAGGCAGGTGGTGGGACTACTCCCCTAGTACACAAATGAGAAGGATGATCTCCTCCGCACTGCATACATCTTCTAAGCATAGGCATTCTCATAGGATTGGTGGGATAATTCCTCTGTCCTTGAACATTCAGTTTTTTTGCTAACAAGTCGGCAATTTCCTCTACGTTGTTTTTGGGGTTTGATGTGCTACTTGTTGACTCTTCGCTTTTCAAACTACCTTGGGGTATTTTCAAGTCTTCTGCAAGGTTATCTTCTAGGTCTATACATTCCTTCATACACTCTTGCAAGGTTTGAACTCTCTTTACGTACACTAATGACCTCAAGGTTCCGTTCAACAGTCCTTCTAAGAACAATGATACCATTTTGTTTTGCGTCGGTCTCTCTTCTACGGGGCATCTATCCACATACTGCTTGAATCTCCTTGCTGCCAATCTTACTGACTCGGTAGGGACTTGTTTGAAGCTGTGGATTAATGACGAAGAATTGTTTTTAATTCCAGATTTGGTAAATTCTTCAATCATTTCTTGATATACCTGCTCCATGTTCTGAAAGGTATTCGGGTCCAATGGCTGAAACCAGGCCAAAGCTGTGTCTGACAAGGTAAGACCAAAGGACTCATATTGAATCATGAAGTCATCTACCTGCTCGGCTCTAACTACTTGTTTAAATTCTGCTATGTGATTATAGGGTTCACTAGAGCCATCATAATGATTTCTCATGCACTTGGCAACTTGGATCGGCCTTAGCCTCCTTCCTGCTTCAGATTGTCTAGGCATTACAGGGTAATTTGGTCTTCCTATTGGTATGCCTGGTCCTCTCACTACCTGTGGTCTGACTGGAGCATGAACTCCATGTCTTGGGTCTATAGCTGGTTGTGGCCGATAGTTAGGATTAATGGCAGGCATTGCAAATTGTACATGTGGTCTGGCGGGGATCTGGGTTTGTTGTGTTTGTTGTGTTTGTCCCGACTGTTGATATGAATCCTTTTGAGAAGTTCCAAGTGGATTCCGTGAAGTAGTGGCTTGGTCTCTAGGGGGGAACACTGGGATGTTCTGATATTTCAACTCAGCTCTCTCTAATTCTGTTATTGGCCAATATCTTCTGTGATTTTTGTCCAAATATGTGATGATGGTGGGGAACTCAGGGTCTTGCAACTCATAGATGGTAACTGGATTAGGAGCAGCTTCCCATATAGAGGAATGGGCTCTGAGCAGGTACTCCATCCCGTTGATCAAATATACATCTATTAGAGTGTCATCCTGGGGAATTAGGTCTCCTCTCCAAAGTTTAGTAATTGTAGATCTCCCTCTAGGAGTAGTTACTTGCTCTTCATTTCCACATCCATTTAAACTTGAAGCATTATTTTCCTCACCATGCTCATTAATGATTTCCGGGTGTTCGGTGACCATGTATTGAATATCTTGTTTGTCCATGTACAGTCCTCCTACATATTTGACGGCTGGTCTAGGCACGATGTATGCTTCTGAAGCCTTCCTCAGTCTGGCCACCGATCTGTTTAGACCATCCAAATAGATAGGGATCTCATTGTGGTTGGTGTTCACATACTCTAAGGAAGTTCTGTATTCTCCCTCAATGATGGACATCTGGCCAATCATAGGTACAGCGTTTTGCATATCCTCTGAAGCCATGGGGATTTCTCCTTCTGACTCACTGGAGGTCTCAGAATAGTGTGAACGGCTACTTGGTTCGGCTACACTCCCTACGGAAGAGATTACACTTCTTCGGCTTCCTAGGGTTCTTCCGGATCTCAGGTTCATTCACCTCTAAGCTCTGATCAGTCTTTGTTAACCTTTTAGCCTTTGGCACCCTTCATTCTGAGTTAGAAATATAGGAAGAATTTTGGCTAAAGATTGACTGAAATTCACTTGTCAAGTCACGATACTTAGCCTTAAAAATACACGATCTCTGGCTACAGACGATACTTGGAACTGGCGATACTCAGCCTCCGACGATACACGATACCTGACCCTCACGATCGCCGACAAAACGATCGCTGGCCAATGATCTTTGACCAAACGATACTTGATGGACACGATACACGATATCTGAGTGAAAACGATATACGATACCTGAGTCCAGACGATACACGATATTTGATCGCAGACGATACTTGATCTTCGGGAGAAAACGATACACGATACTTTCCCAAACGATCTTTGGCAAAACGATCTCTGGACTCAACGATCTTTGGTCAAAACGATACACGATCGACGATACTTGGTTCAAAACGATACGCGATCGCTGGTAAGTATCGCGATCTCTGAGACGCGATACACGATACTTGGACCAAACGATACACGATCTCTATCAATACGATACTTGGTTAACGATACACGATACTTAATAAGTATCGCGATCTTCAGGCCACGATACACGATATTTGACGACAACGATACTTGACACACGATACCCGACCAAACGATCGACGATCTTTCGCAAGTATCGCGATCTTTGAACCAAACGATACACGATCGCTGATCCAAACGATACACAATCAACGATATCTGACCGAAACGATACCGATCTTTAATCCCAACGATCGACGATCTTTGGCAAGTATCGCGATCTCTGAACACGATACTTGAGCCAAACGATACACGATCTTTGGGCTCAAACGATCTCTGATCGAAACGATACCGATATTAGGGAAATATCGCGATACTCGACCACAGGAGTCCACGATACTTGACAAGTATCGCGATACTCGACCGCAGGAGCAAAAACGATACTTGACCCTTTTTCAAATTTTTGCAAATGTTTTTGAGGTTTTGATTTTTCCCCCTTGCTCACCTAGCTCTTCTCTCTTATCCTCACTCACTGTATCAATCAACATACAACTTTTTGCCCCCTGAAAGTTCTAACGATACTCAGCGCAGATCATTTTTCTGTCCTAATTTGATTTGCTTGAGAAGTTTTGATTGGAAAGATAGGCTAGCTTACCTTGGTAGCACCTAGAGCCTCTTTGCCAAACTCCCTTGCTCTGTGCAACCCCAGCTTGCTTGTATACTCTCTCACGATCGCTGGCGCTGCTCACGATACTCGACACTGGCACTCACGATACTTGCCTAAACAAGTGACTTGCAAAATGAAATTTTTTGGCTTTTATAGTTGGAAGTTTCTAGCTTACAGAAAGGAAATTTTTTTGAACAAAACTAAAACCTACTCTAATGATTTAGTCCACTCTCTACTCACTCCTACTCTACTCCTTCTACTCTCTTCCCTAATCTATCAACTCACTACACACACTCCAAGAATGAGAAGTAGCAAGTGCGGCTGAAAATGACTTACCAAAGAAGAGAAGATTTCCACTCCTCCACTTACTTCAATGCAAAAAGCTACTTACCATCACACGAATGCCTCGATTTGATTCGTCACTCCCCGGCAACGGCGCCAAAAAGTGTGTTGGCCTAAGCATCAACTTAGGGACTTGCGGAGAAAGAGACTATACCTCAATCCCCTCACAAGTGCATATAGTGGGGATACACGCTTTTAATTATCAATCCAAAGAGTATACAAACCTAGCCGAGTGTATGAAGACATGCAATCATGTAATGGTCAATGCATATGAACTACTCAAAGAATGTAAATGAGGCAAAGACTTATCCAAACAAGCTCCAACTGTTGGTCAAAGCGAAACGATACTTGGTGCAGCAGCCGTCAGTATTTTGGATTTTTCTCCCAGCTCCGAACTCCAAATATAGCAAATAGCATATGCGTTTCGAAGCTCTCGAGAAGACGCATCCAATGGCAGTGGTTTCACTCAATTCCGACGCTCCTACTTCAAGTTATGAGCGAAATACTGAGTCGCGGAAATACTTTCCCACACTTCAGCACTTCCTACACCTCGCACACACCTTTCCTACAGCAAAGAAACACTCTCAAGGATAGACAACACTCACAAGCACTCTTTCCAAGCAATACACATGCATACAAGCTCGCGAAGAAGAAGATAAGGAGGGAAGAAGACACAAATTCGAATTTCTGTGCTCCCTATTCTCACAATGGCAAAAAGTCCTTTACAAAGAGTCACATTTGACTTATATACTAGTGCCCTAAAAATGGTCCTTTCACACAAGTGACCGGCACTTTATTCACTAAGAGGCTAATTTCCTACTATTGTACATGGGTATTCTCTACTTTTCTGTGGGGATGCATCTAGAGAACTCCTCTAGTGCCTTTACAAGGGGAAATATATTACAAGAATGAATATGATACAAAAATGTGTAGTCCAAATCGGAAAAATTTTGGGGCCCGTCTTTTTCTCTGCTTTGTGCGCTCTTTGGCTCTGCAACACTCTCCCCCTCTTCGTCTCTGTCGTCCCTTGACAGACTTTGCTTCGCGCACGCGTCCAGTGGCCTGTGTTGCCTGATTCTTGATCTTGCATTACGGTTTAGAGGCGCTCTGATTTGTCCTGGTTGCACACATCGGACCTTGCTGTGTTATTCACTTCTTTTCACTGCACGCAACCTTTGCTCATTGTTACCTGTTTATAAAACAGGTGTTCAGTTTTGACGGCCTCTTCTTACTTCTTGTTTTACGTTCTCTGGGCCTGATGTATTTGCCTTGCTCGCCCGCAACCCTTGGAGTTAGACTGACTACCTGATATTCTGCAGTCTAATTCACCTATAGGTTCCTTAATTCTGGGTTGCCACGCACGCCATTAGTGCACATATGCGGATGTAGCTCGTAAGCCTTGATCTGAAACTTCTGCAACTCAAGAGGTTGAAGCATCCACATATGTGATACTTGTTGGCCCTGATTCCTTCTTCCAGCTGCGTGCTTTTCCTTGGTGTGTGCGCTCTTTGGCTCTGTGCAGAGATGGGTGTTGCGCCCCTGCGGGGCTTCTTGCAGAGATATATCTTCAGATATTGTTTTTTAGTGAAGCTGCTTCTTTCGTTGTTTTCTTTTTTTCTTCTTCTTACTCGATTCTCCCTCCACAACTATTTTGCTCGTAACTTGAAGCACATTTGTCAAATTCGATTGAAGCAACAATAATAGATGTGTCTCGTCGAGAGCCTCAAAATGAACCCGCTATTGACCATATTTGGAGTTCAAAGTGGAGAGAAAAGTTTGAATTTTTGCTTACTACTGTAAATGGTATCGCGGCATGTAGTGAGTTGGAGAGGTAGTTGAGACTAGTCACATGCATTGTAGCAACGATGGACACCTGTCTATCGTGACACACAGGACCCCACAATAGAGATCGTCTATCGCGATAGACACTGTCTATCACGACAAACCAGAACACGATGGACGATAGACCTTGTCTATGGTGACAGACACTGTGTATCGCGACAAACCAAAACACGACGGACGATAGATCGCATCTATCATGACAGATACTGTCTATCATGACAGACAAGCCCTTGATAGACAACAGTCACGGTCTATCACGACAGACAACCCCATGCGACAACCAATGTCTATCACAATAGACAGGCATTTTCGGCAAAAATCAAAGTGCTAATTTTTTTAAAAAATTTTGGGCTAAATTTTTGGCATATTTGCACATTCAATTACCCATACAATTATTGAGGCCTTAGAAAAATGCCCTAGAATTCTGAAAGGTCCTGATTGTCTATTTTAACCCCCTGAACCCTGAACTATCAAAACTTTTTCATATGAAATCCATTTTTTGAGCTCTAGAGCTTGTCGAAAAGCTTGTGTTGATTTCCAGATAGGGTATTTTGAAGTTGACCCTCTGTGGGGTAGGTATACTAAGGGAGCTCTAGAGAAAATTTTTTGGCAACACAAAAGGGGGGGGGGGGAAGGGTCTTTAAAAGTGTCTGTATCAAATTGTCTGTCAATTGAAGGTAAAAACTTGAGCTAAAACTTGGAATTTTTACAAGATCATCGAGAGCTTTTGGCGAAATAGAAGCAAGTGCCATTGTGTGTAGGCTTGGGAATGCGCTTCCTAGGCAAACAAACATATCAAGGAGAAGCGACTTGAGGTTGGAACATCTCTCAACCCCCTCAGTCCATTCTTAGCTTAGGCTAAGTGTGAGTAGTTTTCTTGATTGGCTAGGGGTACGATAGGAATGCTCAAGTTTTAGGAGCCTCTGATTTCTCAAGTCTAAGAATAGGATAAATTGTAGTCAAGGAACAACTTAAAGGAAAAGAGCTTAAACCAAGTGGATGAAGAACATCAAGAACAACACACTTAAGTGCTCTTGACGACGCTTAACTTAAGACAAGAAAACAAGTACCGAGAAGTTAAAAAGAACAAGTGATTGGTATCAAAGAATCAGCAATGTGGTTGTACAAGGATCATTGGGTTAATTGGAAGTGCATATGAACCTTAGACCGAGGAGACACCTAGGGAGAGACCGTCAAAGTATTAGATCATCCGAGGCTAGTGTCAACCATACTGCTAGGTCTTGGGCCCAATAGTTGAGTGGCTACCCCTATGCTCTAGACTCAGAAACTAGTGACTCAGAGATGTCTTATAACTTGGAAAGACCTGTAGGTAGCTCAGGAGTGGCATACTTAGAAAAACCAGAAGGTCCCTATAAGACTCAATTGGGATATATCAGGACCAACCGCTTAGCTGCACGCATCTATGAGGATGGTCTGAGAAGATCTGTTGTCCAAATTAAAACCCAGATCAGCCCATTGGACTAGAACACCCTATAGTCAAGTTTGAAAATGGTTCCTACATAGATAAAGAAGGAACAATGTATGTGGTCACCAGCCAACCAAAAAGGACGGATGAATTTGGCAACATAATCTCTGAACTGAAATAGGTGACATAGAGCAAGGGAACTTAGGAAAAGAGCCAAAAACCCCTCAAGGCAAGTCGGTTCTGACGAGAATAATCACTCCAGAGTGGTTCCCCAGGACAATAGGAGCATAGGTTTGCTCATGAATCGAGAGAGGGATGAGGCTTTTTGGAGGTATAAGCCTGAGTAGCCTAATGAAGTAAGAGCACTTACCATCTATGAATTCAAAGATCATGATAGCCCAGGTGAAGTGACCTACCTAGATGATGCTTCTAAGAGGATCATTGTGGTCGTAGAGCATGGAAGACATGCATACACTTGGAAGGATGAATTTGTTTTTCCCTAACCTCGATTCATTGTGTCTTATGGTCACCAAGGAGCTGGAACATCTCAAGCTCATGGAACTCAAAGAGACAGGAGTAGAGATAGACCCGAGGTGAGCTTTGCTAACCCATTGGGAAGAGAAAGAATGAGGACAGAAATGGATAGGATGGACAAGGAGAGACATAGGGACCCAAGGAATCCAAGGAATGCAAATGAATTCCCTCTGCCAAGGCCTAGAGAACAGGCTAGAACCTTAAGGCCTACACAATTGGTTAAGTCCATGAAGAATTGCTTCGATGGCACAGGAGATCGGTATGATCATGTAGCAGAGTTTTGGAAAGTTTTGAGAGCTGAGCAAGTTGAAGACTTGTTCACTCACTACAATGCTTTTGGCCTAACTCTCAAGAAAACTGCCTTGACTTGATTTCAACCGCTTCACCAAGGTCAGTTCAGAAATATAGATCAACTTCTTGAAGGGTTCATCACTGAGTTTTCCAAGAGTGGTATTAGGCATAACACATCCTCCCTGATATACAGCTTCAAGCAAACACCTCAAGAGACAGTGAGGCTCGTAGGAAGAAGGTTTAGGTAATACCTAGAGAGATTCCCTATTCCAAAGTTACCCACTCCAGCCAAACAAGTGGCCTTATTTCTAGATGGATTGTTAAGTACCATAATGAGATCATATGTGTACTTAAAGGACCCTAGATCCATAGAAGAGTCTGTATGCATGTGCATAGACATTGAGGATAACCTGGGGGAGGAATTAGAGCTCTCAAAGATCTATAAAGATTCAGATAGTTCTACTAGCCTCGCTTCCTCACAATCCACATCAATTGAGGATCTAGCAGAAAAGGTAGCTCAGAAATTAGGTGTTTCTAGCAAGCAGATTCCTAGATTTTCCCCAAGAAAACGATGCTACACCTGTGGAGGAGACCATATGGCTAATGTGTACCCTATCATGGCTCAACCGCAAGTGAACCCTAACATCCAATACTACACCCTAGAAAGGCAATACACCAACCACACTACACAAGACTACCCATATAACAAACAAGCTGTGAGACAAAATTATCGTGAGACTTATCCACAACAAGGAAAATACCAGAATCAGTTTCTACAATAGCAGTATGGTAGGACCCAGCAACCCTATCAACCACCCTATCAAGGGTAGCAAAGACCACAACCAGTTCTAGCGCATCAACCCCCTCCTCCAGCCAATGTGATCCTAGTGAAGTATGTAGTAGCAGAACAAAATCTGAATAGAGCCTTAGTGCCAGTAACACCATTGCTTTCAAAAAGTGACCCAAGTGGTCATAGTTTTGACTCTACCCATATTGATAGCCCACACGCTTACTACATGCAGTCACTTGAGCATAATGAGTCATACTATTATGAAGAACCAAGTGAATCTAGTTGGGAGCCAGAATATGCGAATGTCATGTATGCAAACCCCAACTCTAGAACTCAGCCTAGGCAGATAAGACCTCCATTTCCTAGAGGGCCATGCTACCGATGTCAGGGAGATAACCTCATTCGTGATTGCCCTCTATCAGCACCTACACAAACCCAATCTGTGACAATTCAAGGCTTTTGTCCTGATTGTGGGAACGAGCACTTGTTACAAGAGTGTCCCAAGAACCCCACTAATATGCCAAAAATCACTCCTATCAACATTATTGGGTTAGTGGTAGACTCCACGGGAAGTGTGACATCCACGGCCCCGGTGCAAGTCATCACAAGAGCTCAGGCACTTAAGCAAAACCAAGACTTAGGCTAGGAAAAGAATTCAGAGGTTAACGAGACCAAGAGTCAGAATAAGAAGAGGACAAGAGCTGGAAAGAAAGTCGTGAACATATGAAAAGGCAATGGGCAAAGAAGATGAGCAAACTCGAGGAAAGTCTGTGAGAGACCAAAGCCAAAATAATAGAAATCACATCTCAAACACACTCTCACACATCACCTCCACTACCATCCCCATCACCTTCCATTCTCACCTTCTAATCCACCACATGTAACCCACCCACCACCTAGAGTAGGATTAGTCTTAGCAGATCCCACTCCCAAGGACATAGACATGATGCTTAGGGCATATCATGCCAAAATCCAGGGAGGGCCAAATGTAACAGATCATGAAAAGTGTTACCCTAGAGCAGACCTAGAGCTCGAACGAACAAAACTTTATGCCAAGATGGTGGAATTGGCTCAAGCCATGTTTGAGGCATTGCCTCTTCAATTGCTCTAGCTCCACTAGAACACCATTGCATTTTGATGGTCTATTAGATAGATTGGAGAGGTTAATTGCAAAGTCTGGAAAAGGAGTCACCCCTCAAGCTAAGGAGATTGCAAGTGATAGAATAAGCATCCTCCCCATGAAGCTTATGTGCCTAACTCCACTAAACCAGACACCTCTTCTTCTATGAATCGGTATTCACC
The DNA here is from genome assembly GCA_020310875.1 of Ceratopteris richardii. Lineage (NCBI taxonomy): Eukaryota > Viridiplantae > Streptophyta > Polypodiopsida > Polypodiales > Pteridaceae > Ceratopteris > Ceratopteris richardii. The sequence continues at coordinate 129,445,423 of CM035417.1, read as the reverse complement.
AGAATTCCTACAAGAGATTCAAGAAGAGAAATGGGCTAAAGAAAGTGAAGATCCTCCTTCAATTGAACTTGTGGATGACGTGCACGATCAATTCCCATAGGACATTCCTTCCATTTATGGAGAGCAGGAGAGTGCCCAATCTCATGAGAGATTAGACTTCAAGTCTAATTCCTTATAGGTTCTACCCCATTTCACAGGCCCATGGGAAGCTAAGTCTACTTGTATGAGAGCACCCATGGTCATGATAAGAAATGAAGACTTAATCATACCTAGGAATACGGAGGTAGTACAGAACACTAAATTGCAGTGCAATCTCACTTTAAAAGAGCTACTCAAGGTTAGGCTAGAACTATGGAAACATGTAGCCAATCAAATGCCAGAAGTAGTAAAACCTCGTTCCCAGGTAGGATCTCATAGAACAGTACCAAAAATATCCTTGGACAAGATAGGGGACATGAGCAAAGGAGAAGAAGGAAACACTTATCTTCCCATTACTCATCAAGGTTACACCACAAAGGCAATTTCGGACTCACGTGCAGGAGTTGCAATTGCTACCACTTCCCTATGGAAGCATTGGGGAAAGCCAGCACTTAGGCCCACGAGAATGAAGTTACAAATGGCTGATGGTCACATCAAAAGACCCTTAGGGCTACTAGAAGGAATAATTCTCACCACTTTTGGGGTAGAGTTTGTGCACACTTTTGCGATCTGTGAATTTAGCGAAAACCAGGCCTATGAGATGATTCCGGGAAGACCATTGTTAAGGCAGTTGCAAAGTAGTACAGGATTGGGAAACCAATTCATTATATTTGCAACACTTAGGTGTCACAACCAAAGTCAATCTCAAGGACTATTCTCATAGAGATATGCCCCCTATTCAGTGGAATCCCATTCATAGAACCACAGATGATATGGAGTCTGTGCATTCCATAAGATCAAGATCCTCATGGGTGCATGAAGACACTCACTTGTGGATGTGCAAGGTGGCATAGGAAGAAGAGAAAAGAGAAAAAGCTAGAGAGGTAGGTGCAAAGGAAGCTCATAGACCAATACAAGACCCAACCTATGCACCTGTAGTATTTCCCGATGAAGAGTTTGCACCTCATGGTTGGGCAAAAATCTAGCAACTATGGATGTAGCCGTCAATGAAGAGCAATGGACGCCCCACTGTGATGAGGATGGCTATGACATTTCAGTCTTCACAATAGAGCCAATCATGTATGATTCGGTTATTGAAGAATGCGAACCTAGCACTAATGCATTCGAGGATGCAAGTGACTCCGATCTAGAGTCAATCATTATGGACCCACCCTTTGCATCAGATGAGGAATATTTCTATGAAGTAGAAGCTCACCCTCAGAGACACGAAGAAATTACGAATGAGGTGACATTAACCACACAAGTGACCACTAAGAACGAAGGCAAGAAGAGGAAGAAGAGAGAAGTCACACTAGAGGAAGAAGAATCTTCGTTTGAGGTCCCTAAAAATTTCAAGAAGTATGAAGTTGAAGATAGGAGAGTCATGATAAGCATGCCTAAATGTGAAGAAGTCATAGGAGAGGCTATGATAACAAAGAAACTACAAAGAAAATCATAGTAACCATAGAGGAAGGTCAAGAGTGATGCACATACATAGGACATGACCTACGTGAAGATGAGGACCAGGAATTGATAGCCTTACTACGAGAATATAGAGATGTTTTTGCATGGAGTTACAAGGACCTGGAAGGTGTAGACCCTGACATATGCTCACATACAATCCCCATGACCTCAGATGTTAGACCCTCTAAACAGAAGCCATACACATGCAATGACAACTATGCTGCCAAGATCAAAGAAGAGATAGATCGCTTGGTTGAAGCTGGATTTATCTATGAAATCAAGCACACTGAATGGGTATCCCCCATTGTAGTGGTGCCCAAAAAGAATGGCAAATTACGTGTATGCATTAACTTGAAGAAGGTTAATGCAACCACTATCAGAGATAGTTATCCGCTTCCTATCACTGAGCATCTATTAGAAAGGGTAGCAGGCAAGGAAATGTACAACTTCCTAGATGGATTATCTGGTTACAATCAAGTAGCCATTGCACCAGAAGATCAACATAAGATGGCTTTTGCCACAGATGGGCCATATTTGCCTTTCGATTAATGCCATTTGGTCTAACCAATGCGCCCGCTACCTGTCAGAGGCTGATGTGCCATGTATTTAAAGAATTCTTGAGGAAGAATTTGGAAGTCTATGTTGATGATCTCATTCCAATAGTAGACAGACACATATACCTGAACTCAGGCAAATCTTTGACAAATGTAGAGAATATCAAGTCTGCTTGAACCCAAAAAAGTGTGTTTTCATGGTCAAGCAAGGCAAGATTCTACGACACATAGTGTCAAAGAACGGCATATCCACTGACGAAGAGAAAGTGAGAGCTATCGCAGAACTACTTAGGCCAAAAAATGACAAGGAAGTGCAAGCTTTCATGCAGCATTGTGGCTATTACCGACGTTTTATACACATGTATGCCATCACTGCAAAGCCTCTGTACAAACTTTTGACCAATTTTGAGTGGAATGATGAATGTGAGAAATCCTTCAATGAGCTTAAATGGCGATTCTGTTCAACATCAATCTTGATTACACCAGATTGGAACAACCCATTCCATGTCCATGTGGATGCATCCAATTATGCTATTGGGTGTATACTTGCACAACCAACTGGTGAAGATAACATGGATCTTCTAATAGCATATGCCAGTAGATAATTGAATGCAGCTGAACAAAACTATACCACTACCGAGAGAGAAGGATTGGGCATGGTATATGCGGTTAAAAAGTTTAGGCACTATTTGCTTGCAAATAAGTTCAATTTTTTTTACCGATCATCAAGCTCTATTGTATTTGGTAAACAAGCCATGCAACATAGGAAGATTAGTAAGATGGTTCCTCTTACTAATGGAATATGACTTCGAGGTAGTGGTGAGGAAAGACAAGACTCACTTGAGAGCAGATCATCTCTCGAGGCTCACATCTAGAGAGGCCCCACAAGGAATATCAGATGACCTTCTTGATGCTTACTTGTTTAATTTGGAAGTTGTACCACAGTGGGCCAAGACCTTAGTGCCAGTATTGACATATGGGCCTAAACATCCAGTAGTAAACACTCAAGATAGGGAGGTAGTAAAAGCCCAGAAGTACCATATCATGGCAGGGAGTATGTACAAACATACAGATTAAGTAGCTTGTTGTGTGGAAGAGGATGAGTACGCGAAGTGGTTGCAATTATCACATGTGGGTGCATTAGAGCAACACTACTCGAGGCAAAGGACTTTATAGACACTGAGGAGACTCAGAGTGCACTTGGCAACTATGGAAGCAGATGTCCATAGGATGTGCAAGGAATTCCCAATCTGCCGTACTAAACTACCAGTGGAACAAGCCACTCTTTATCGAGTGTCTTTAGTGCTAGATTGGAGCGAACCATTAGTAGCCTTCTTGAGGACGAGAACCTTTCCCCAAGATATGACATTGGCTAGACAAAGGAGCTTAGAACACGAAGCTTTAGACTATACTCTCATTGGAGATAATCTATACAAATGAGGAAAAGATGGGTATCTTAGATTGTGTGTCCATGAGATTGAATATCTTAAGATCCTAGAAACTGCTCACCAAGGTGTAACAAGAGGACATTTTGGACCAGATAGGGTGATCAAGACAATACTATTTGCAGGTCTTTGGTGGCCAACCCTTCACATGGATGCACATACCTACGTGAAGAGGTGTGATGTTTGCCAACGAACTCAATATCCTATATGCAAAGATGAGATGCCATTGAAACCTATGATGGGAGCATGTGCATTCTCTAAGTGGGGAATAGACTTTTCGGTCCTATTAATCCCCCAGCTAAGGGTTCCAATGCTAAATACATTATTGTGGCCACTGACTATCTAACCAAATGGGTAGAAGTAAAAGCTACAACGAAGAACGATGCCCAGACGATAGCTAAGTTCTTATTCAAGAATGTGTTCACCAGATATAGATTGACAATAGAGTTAGTGAGTGATAGAGGCACACACTTCTTGAATGAAGTCATTGAGAACATTCTCCAAGAATTCTTGGTGATACATAAGAAGTCGGCCCCCTATCATCCACAAGCTAATGGACAGGCTGAGAGCACAAATAAGATTCTATGCAATGTATTGACCGAATTCATGAATAATAAACACTCTGATTGGGACAAACAGCTACACCATGTTGTTTGGGCATATCGAGTTGCCTATAAAATGGTACTCCAAGCTGCACCCTTTCAGATGGTGTTTGGCCAAAATGCAGTGCTACCATTGGACTTTTTGATACCTACATTGAAAGTCTCACAAGAGCATGATTGGACAGGCCATGAGCTCTCCTCTAGAATCTTCGATCTTGAATGATTAGGTAAAACACGATTGAGAGCTGTAGCAAGAACTTATGCAGTCAAGAAAAGACAAAAAGCATATGTTGACGCACATGTGAACGATAAGGGCTTGAAAGCAAGAGGCCTAGTTTTATTCTATACTTTGAAGCAACATGCATGGAAATCAGAGAAGAGAGGCTATGGATCAATGATTATCAATAGGATCTCAACAAGTGGAGCAGTTCAAATAGCCACTCTAGAAGGCGACATCCTACCAAGTTACATAAGTGGATGTAGAGTCAAGTTATATCAAGAACCCTTGACAGAGGAGATGCTAAATCGACTCAACACTGCTAAGAAACGCAAGGAAGAAGAAAAACGAATTCAAGGAGAAGCACAGGCAAAAGCTTTAGAACGCATCGGACGAATGAGATTACAAAGACAAGGTAGAGATCAGCCTATGTCTGACACTCAAGAAGCCCTAAGTTATCACATGGCCATGTGTGAAGCATCAGGTGAGCGTTCCCATAGGATAGTTGATCGACGACCCTTTGTGACCCTAGAGGCAGGCAAGGCAAGAGTGCAAGGACTGTAAGGGCTTTGATTGACTCAGGAGAAGCTACTAGTGCAGTTTGACTTTCTTAATACCAAGAATTGCAATTGAATGTCAATCCTATAGAGGCATATCTCATAGGATTGGGAGGTGTGGAAACCCCTTTCATGGGTGGGGTGGAACTTCCCCTCAACATTCAAGAGTTTCTAATGGTAATGAAAGTGCTAGTATGTGAAGATGAGGATCTTACCGAACCTCTTGTCTTGGGCCAAGACTGGATCTATCATCATGCAATCAACCTCAACCTAAGAAGTGGAATTCTTCAGGTTTGGGTGGGCCATAACTGCATCACGATGGAATTAGAGAATCAAGCACTTAGACCACTACAAAAGGCACCAAATCTTGGTCCCTCCAGGAACCCACATGAAGATAACGATCCTATTCTTGTGCAAAGTTCTATGGTGCAGAAGATTGTCATTCTTTACGAGGGTGGAGGAGTCAATGAGGAGCTCCCTTCTTTTCCAAAGAGGACCCCAGGAAGGCAAGCAAGACAACACACGTCACAAAGGAAGTAGATAATCAAGAAGCATGATCAACGACTTGTGCAAAATAAAGTATCTCCAAGCATGAAGCAGATCTAGATATGTAAGGGTGAGCAACCCGCTGCTCTGGAGATAGGATCCCAAAGATGCTCCAAACGAACTACACAATTGAAGAATACAATAAAGGAGTATCCTAGGCATCAATCTAAACAAACCATTTCTATTTGGGTCCCAAAACAGTCAGTGAAGGCTCACCCACATACTAGACAAATTTGGGTACCTAAGACTTGCTTATATGCTCAAATACCTTCACATAAGCTCACAAGTCAGAGTCGTCATTCACAACAACTCACATCATGCATTTCACGACACACATCTACAATCAACACCTCCACACCTGAAGTCACCCCTAAAACTGTCTAGAAATGGGTACTCAAAAAGTCCCAAAGCCAATATAGCCTAAACCAGAAACCTTCACATGACATCTCTACCAAAAGCCATAATCCCACAATAAGGTTTTGGAGAATTAAACCCTGTCTCAAACCCCCTGACCCAATTTTGTAAATCAATATGCATCAGGGTAGATACATGTTGAATGCAGTGCACACCCAAAGTATGCATCTAGGGGAATCTCTAACCTATTAACCAACATTCACACACATCACAGACACCTCACCTGCTAACCCCTAACCACCTTGGATATCATGTTGGTATTGTGGAGGGAACACCATAACATCATGTTTCCTATGCAATGTTAATTTGCCTCTCTTCTTCTACCAGATAAGCATTAGCAACTACAAGTAGTATCATGGTCAAAATAGCAGGACCGAGCTCACAGGCAGGAGTAAGTACTACGGGTATTAATGTGGAGAGTATACCTATTAACGCTCCACCAACTGAATGACCGGTAGAGCTTCAACATCTCTAGCAAATACCCATACCGGACCCTCCCACAAGAATAACCGAGAGAGTCCATGAAAACTCTCACTAGTTCAATGGCATGCCAGGGCCCTTAGGAGAGGTGAAATATATCTGTGAGTCCAAGTGTGAGTATGACAAGTCATGGGTTTGATTCCAATTCTTTTCCAAGGAATTTGAGCCTCTCTAGAACACACCAGAACTTCACAGCATATGGCAACGTGCAGGGCTAGCAGAGTACTTTGAGGCACCCTTACCCAAACTAGATCTCCCACGACATTACTATTTGATCTCAACATTACAGGCTAATGAGGAAAAGGACAAACCAGGAACATTCGTTCTCCCTTCTTTATTGGGCAACAATGAGTTGAAAAGGCTCAAACTTACATTGGAATTGGTGAGCTCTGCCTTGAACATGCACGGCACCCATGTGTCGTCTGAGAAGGATGCTCTCATACCCACTAACACGAAGAACCCGAAACTACAGAAGTTGAAAGATATGGCGGCACTCACACCAAATGTGTCCATCCCTCTCCGTATGTGCATGCAAAATTTTTCATTTCCTGGTCAAGTTCGATTCACTCAACCCCACAAATGAATATGGTTCGCTCTTTACTTGGCGGAGATAGGTGCACTACCGATTAAGCTTCCTATATGGATTATGGAGCAGCTATATGAAGCAAATAACAAGTCATCTAGGAAGATAGTGGTGAATGGTTGTTGTGCAATCATGCGCATCATCTACAAGTGCTTAGCATACGATGTACCCCTTGAACGCACTTTAACTTGGTCACAGTTACAAATGTTTAAAAGACACAAAACTACCTCACATCAATCCAAGTGCATGCGAGGCTCGATTCCTTGTGTCCAGACACGCAAAGTTCTGATGACTCCAGAAGTCTTGCCATGAGGGGATGCCACTGTGCCTCCCTTTACAATTAGAATACCGAGGTCTGGATCTGAAGGCACATCACAAGCTGCCCCATCTGCCCTTCTCACTCCAGCGGAATTTGAATTTACTACCACTAGAGACGTTGAAGGAATGAGCACCTTCGATTTCAAATCATTCTTGCAAAATACACAACTCTCTGATGTAGAATTCTTTTTGTAAACAAAAGAATAGGGTGTCTATTCCCAACGATGGAGGAAATCCTGAGACGGCTGCCATGTACATTGGGATGATGATCAGTAGAGAACTTTATCTCAACAACTAGAACACACAGAAGGTGAAGAAGAGGAAGACGAAGAAGAGGAAGACGAAGAAGCAGAAGACATATTCTTTGGATTCCCTGCCACCATGCCCCCTTTCATGGCCTTCCCGCCTCCCGACTCTCACTTCCAACCTCCCATACCACCAGTCCTTCAACCCGCCCATGACTACCTTTGTAGAATGTTTCAAGCCAACACCCAACCCCTCTCGTCGAGCCCATTCCCAACATCCACACCACACTTATTCACCACTATCACACACACACCACCAACCATTCTGATATATATGGTAGACACCACCTTCACCCCCACAGCTGAAAGCATGGACATTTCACCACCGATGACACCTCCCCCCTTCCCCCACACTTCCACCCTCCCCCCACACTTCCACCCTCCCCCATCCCTCCTCCTCCAATTTCACCTGCACACACATCTCCTGTAGACACCACATTCACCCATCCCCCAATTTCCTTACCTTGCATCTTCCACTGTACAAACCACACCTTCATCTATAGGTAATGCATTTCACACCATGTTGGCATGTATGTCACAATTAAGGAGAGAATACAATCAACTATAGGCACATAACCAAAGGTTACAAGAGCACTCGAAAGCGCTACAATAACACCTCGCTACACTGGAAGAGGACAATGCTAGTCTCCAAACTCAATTTCAAACATTACAAGAGGCTCATGGCATGTTGGAGTCAAAGTTACAGAACGTAGATCAAGAAGCAATCCAAGTGGTGGAAGGCCATCTACAAATGCAGCTGGAATGCAACTCAAAACTCGAGTGCAATATGGCACTACTCAGATGGCACCTTGCAGTGGCTCAAGAGGAAAATTGACATCTACAACTATAAAACCAGGAGAACTTAGAGGCAGCCATCGAAAGCACACCCGGGGCATTGATCACTCCCTCAAAATTCCAAGTTGTGACCTTGGAGAACATAAAGATAATCCTTGAAGACTACGATACTCTACTTGAGGCACATGACCAATTATTAGAGGAACTGGATCAAGTGAAGTAGAAACGATAGAAAAACACGACAGCTGCCCCTCAAACCACTGCCTCCATTGCTTCACTTCTCACTAATTCAGAGGCCCTACAAGCTCTCCAAAAACAAGTCATAGAATTATAGGCACACCTACTACAATACGAAAGACCACCATCCCCACCTGAGGCTCCCGCAGATGAACAAACAGTCTCCATTCCAGTGGAACAAACATTTGAAGAGGACTATGAACCGCAACCCATCCAAGGGGGATGCCAAATAGAAGAAGGTCAGGATACTTTCGAAGCACCACGACCTCCGTGGTTAAAACAGGTGGAAGAAATTGGGAGTTCTTATGAAGAGTGCACGGTGGTGCAAAATCATGCCATGAGAGTCATAAAAGAAACAATATTACAATCTAGTTACTTCAAGAACTTGTCATCCAAACATCTCATCATATCATCAGAACTCCAATGCCGGCCTTACTATGTCATTTTGGCTGATTACAATGCGAAAATATAGAGAGTCACTAGAAAGATTCCTTCCTTTGCTACCCAGCTTGAAGACCTTCCTCCAAAGGCACAGAAAGGAAAGATCTACAACCGACATGGCAGCAAAAACTTCTAGAGACATACCCTGAAATGCTGCACACATGGAACCACGCACCTCTACATCTAATTCACAATCCATGCTACAGCCCAGTTCCACGGTGCAGATCATGGAAGGCATTCAACATTAAAGTGCAGAATAACGCACAATGCAAGGAATGGCTAAACTATCTGTACATAGCACCACCGTAGGGACCACCATCAATAGCTTACATGATGGCAACAATTCGACATTGGATGCCTTGATTGAAGGCCATGCCAGATGTTGCAGCCCAAATGAAGCTTAAAATTTTGGATATGATGCAAGTCGTGCTCAAAACTTTTAGAAATGCAGAAGCACCACAAGTATGTCTACTGGGGTTTACCAATGGAAATTATGATTTGGTGTATGACATGAGCACCACCCCCAGCATTTGTGTGGCTTATGCTTGGCATGCATGCATCAAGTATCTCCTCACATGTTATAAACAGACATTTGAAGACATGTTCACATTAGGATTCTGGGAATATCACTCGGAGGTGTTCGCACCTAAGCCCACACACCTGCTTCATCTCTTTGCATGTGAACAAGCCATGTACTCTGAGTACTACACAAAATTGCAACCAGATGTCCCAGGTGCAATAAATTGAGATGCATTGCAAGCTAATCTGGCAAGAGGGTTACGAATAGGAGAACTCGAGTTGGCCACCAACCTTCTCCAATACTATATTGACCACCCTACAGAACAGAGGTCTATCAGGGGCGACAGACACTAGGGAGGGGGGAGTGTTGGCATACAAGTTGAAAGAAGAGCATACCAGCACAAAGGAGCAGTCATGCATAATCTGGTAACAAGGCCTAATCATTTTTTCCATGAACTATTTCCAACTCAAGTGATTTTCATCACTACACAACCATTGTAAATTCCATTTTTGGTAGAATAGACTCCATTTTGTTCAAGCCGAGGAGTCCTTGAGCTTGAGGAGTATTAGAATTAGCTACATACCAATTTTCATAATTTTTAGATTTTTTTTGAGCACTCAAATAAGCTTTAGAACCTAATTTTTAACTAGGCCGTACACTAGGTCTAGACACAGCCAAAGCTAGTAAAAAAACTATAAAAAGAGCTAGAGAGCTCATTTTTGGGGTTAGATTGTTAGTGATTTGAGCTTATGTAAGAGACTTTTTGACTAATGCAAAGAACTCCATTGTTCCTCTCCTTGTTCTTGCCTTGTGTGCACATGTGTGTGTGTATGTGTGTGCATGTTTGTGTGCTTCTCACTCACACACTTGTGCCATCACTTGCTCATAGTCTTCATACTAGTCCTCATGTCTCCACGGATTGACAATTATGAGGTGGATCTCCTCACGTTGTTACTTGTCATTGTGCTAGAGTGACACGCGCATGAAGAACTTGTGACTACCCCAAGGCACAAATCTGTGGTGACTCAAGTCTTGAGAGGGGATTTGATACCTCAAGATGATTACCTGTTGGATGTCTACCTAATCCATGGGTCAGACCTGCTGTTACAAACTAACTCATCGATCCAAGGACAAGAAGTGAGTTCAGTGACCATCTATGACTGAAGGGATTCGGAAGATGAGTCTAGAATCACGTACCTAGACCAAAACCAAAGAAGGTATTGGTCAATCGATGAAGTCGATAGGTCTCAATTGAAATACATGGGGTTGCCTATATTCCCTCCTCGAGAGCAAGCAACTACCTCCCACAACCCTTTCGGAACCCACCAAGGAACAGAGAATACAATGTCAGGGAAAACAAGCCAGTGAAGTATCCCCAACCAAACACATGTGTAGTTCACAATGCCAGGAACGCATTCACACAACCAAACCAACTTAGGGACAGGTAACATGAACCGTCCACCCATTAGACTAGGGCCACAACCAAGTGTGCAACCAGGAATGCATCCAATTAGACCATCAATTCCTGTAATGCCCAGTCCACCAGAACCTGTAAGAAGGCTGAGATCAATTCAAGTTGCTAAATGTATGAGAAATCACTATGATGGAATGGGAGAACCATATGATCACATAGTAGAATTCAAACAAATGTTACGAGCAGAACAAGTGGATGACTTCTTTGTGCGGTATGTAACCCTCACAAGCACAACCTTGACTTGGTTCCAACCCTTGGATCCGAATCATTTTGGAAACATTGAACAAGTTTTCCAAGAGTTCATTGGAGAATTTACCAAGTGAGGGATTAAATACAACTCGACATCCTTGATTCATAGTTTCAAACAAAAACCTAATGAAACAGTAAAAACAGTTGCCTGAAGATTTAACCAATATGTTGATAGATGCCCAATAACAGAAAGACCCTCCCAGAAAAAAATGATATCACTATTCTTAGATGGGTTGACTAATGGAACATTGAGAACTTTAGTTTATGTGAAATGACTTAAGACATTGAGTGAGTGCCTCCAAGAATGCATTGATCTAGAAGACAACCTACCTGATGACCTCAAAAGTTCACCAAGCTCTACTAAATTAGAGGACACCATGATTACAGTAATGACTAGTTCTAGTAATGTGGAGGAGCTAGCAGAACTGGTAGCCAAGAAGTTAGGAGTTCATGGACAGAGAAATTACCAGAACCCACCAATGAGAATGCCAATGCTAAGGAGATGCAGCCTATGTGGTGGAGATCATCCATCTCATATGTGTACAAGAGGAGGAATAGGCATGCAACAAGCCCATCCATACAATAGGCAGCCACCCCAAGGATCCAACATGTATTGTCACATTGAGCAGAAATATACCAATCATGTTACTAAAAACTGCCCATTTAATAGGCAATCAAGGCCAGTGAATCAACATCAGTATAGACCCTACTGATACTCTCCTCGAGAGCCAGGAAGAGAGATACTGAGATACAACCCTTATCCGGGCCCACAAGGAGCACCCAGACCTTATGAACAAGGTGGATTTGGACAACCACAACCCCTGTTAGGACAACAACCCCCCCATCCTCAGAATGTAGTGTCAGTTAAATACACCCAACCAGAGGAGAACATGGAAAGAGCCATAGTGCCAGCTATGCCTTTAGCCAGTGCAGAAACCACAAATCAAGGATACGAGAAAACCCAAGGAGAATAAGACCTATATGATGCAAGTCTGGTGGAGTATGACCAAACCTATGACCAATAATATTATGGTTATGAAGGATACGACAATCCCTATGGGCCAAAATATGTAAACCTAGTGTACACTGCACCTAAGGCACCAGCACCTATGAGACCACCCATTAGACCACCTGTGCTAAGAGGACCATGCTATAGATGTGGCGAAGATCATTTCATAAGAGAATGCACTCTGCCATACAACTGACCACCTCCTAGAACATGGGAAGGGTATTGCAATTAGTGTGGAAAGGAACATCTATTTAGAGCTTGCCCAAAAAATCCCAATAAGACTCATACAACATAGATCAATGTGATTGTTGGCATACAAGTAAGATGAAGAGCATACTAGCGCAACGGATGAGTCATGCACAATACGGCAACAAGGCCCAATCATTTTTTCCATGGACCATTTACAACTCAAGTGATTTTAATCACTACACAAACATTGTAAATTCCGTTTTTGGTAGAATAGACTCCATTTTGTGCAAGCCGAGGAGTCCTCAAGCTTGAGGAGTATTAGAACTAGCTACATATCAATTTTCATAATTTTTAGACTCTGTTTGAGCCCTCAAATAGGCTCTAGAACCTAATTTTTAACTAGGCCGGACACTAGGTCTGGACAAGACCAAAGCTAGTTAGAAAACTATAAAAAGAGCTAGAGAGCTCATTTTTGAGGTTAGATTTTTTGTGAATTGAGCTTATGTAAGAGACTTTTTGACTAATGCAAAGAACTCCATTGTTCCTCTCCTTGTTCTTGCCTTGTGTGCGCGTGTGTGTGTATGTGTGTGCATGCTTGTGTGCTTCTCACTCACACACTTGTGCCTTCACTTGCTCATAGTCTTCATACTAGTCCTCACGTCTCCACGGATTGATAATTATGAGGTGAATCTTCTCACGTTGGTACTCACCATTGTGCTAGAGTGACACCAAATTTGGCGTCGTTGCCGGGGAGAGAGCTTCGAGGACGAGCGTGTGATGGTAAGACGTCGAGTTGAGACATTGGAGTTATAGGTAATATCCTTCCTTCTCTTTATTTTTCTTCATTTTTTCCTTACTTTCGCATCACCATCATCACCATCATCATCCCCACCATCTCCCACCTCCATCTCCATCTCCACAAAAAATTTCAGTTTTTTGGTCATATTACACTCCCCACCTCATTTCCCTCATTTCATTGTGAGAGAGAGCGAGAGAGAGCTTGCATGCTATCTGTTTTTGGTGTGTTTTTGAGCTTTTGTTGCAGGAACTAGCTGTACCACCTTCTCCAGCAGTGTGCGCAGGTACGACAGACTCTGCACAGGTCCCGCGACGACGACCTCTGTCTGTCGCGACAGACAGAAAAACTTAATATTTTGTGAATGCGTGTTTGGCACGGTAACCTACACCATTAGAGCACTCCAAATCACTAGAAGTTTCTCAAAAATTTGCGTTTTTTCAGTCTATCGCGACAGACACCGTCTATCGCGACAGACACCGTCTATCGCGATAAACACCGTCTATCGCGACAGACACCGTCTATCGCGAAAGACACCGTCTATCACGACAGACAGAGACCCACGATAGACCCCGTCTATCGCGATAGACACCTGTCTATCGCGACAGACCAAATTCCATGACAGATCTAGTCTATCGTGACAGACCAAATCACGACAGACGACAGACAGTGTCTATCGCGACAGACCAAATCACGATAGATGACAGACAGCGTCTATCGCGACAGACCACTCTATCGCGATAGACCACTCTATCGCGATAGACACCGTCTATCGCGACAGACACCGTCTATCACGACAGACCACTCTATCGCGACAGACCACTCTATCGCGACAGACACCGTCTATCGCGACAAACACCGTCTATCGCGACAGACACCGTCTATCGCGACAGACCACTCTATCGCGACAGACACCGTCTATCGCGACAGACCACTCTATCGCGACAGACACCGTCTATCGCGACAGACACCATCTATCGCGACAGACAGCCCCCCACGATAGTTTGTGTCTATCGCGACAGACACCATCTATCGCGATAGACAGACATTTTCGGCAAAAATTAAGGGGTAAATTTTTTGGAAATTTAGGCTAAATTTTGGGCATATTTGCACTCTCAAATACTCACACACTTGCAAAGGCCTTAGAAAAATGCATTAAAACTCCTGAAAGGTTCTGTTTGTCTGTTTAACCCCCTAAACCCTGAATGGTTATAACTTTTTCATATGAAATCCATTTTTTGAGCTCTAGGGATAGGATATTTGGAAGTTGACACACTGAGGGGTAGGAACACCAAGGGAGCTCTAGAGGAAATTTTTAGCAATACAAAAGGGGGAACAAGGGTCATTAAAAAAGTGTCTGAAGTAAATTGTCTGTCAATTGAAGGATCAACTTGAAGCTAAACTTGGGATTCTTACAGGATCATCGAGAGCTCTTGGAGAAAGCAAAGTAAGTGCCAAGGCGAACAAGCTCGGGAACGTGCTTCCTGGGTAGACCAGCATCGCCAGGAGGAGCGTTGAGGTTGGAACATCACTTAACCCCCTCAGTCTATTCTTAGCATAGGCTAAGTGCGAGTAGTTGTTCTGATTGACTAGGGGTACGATAGGAACACTCAAGTTTGAAGAGCCCTTAATTTCTCAAGTGCAAGGGTAGGCTAAATTGTAGTCAAGGGATAACTTAAAGGAAAAGAACTTAAACTAAGCGAACGCAGAACATCAAGTACGACCCACGAAAGTGCTCCTGATGACGCTTAACTAAAAACAAGAAAACACATCCAAAGGAACTTAAAAGGAACAAGTGACTGGTACCAAAGAATCAGCAACGTACAAAGGGCATATGAACCTTAGGTCAGGTAGACACCTAGGGAGAGACAGACAAAGTCTTAGATCTTCAGAGGCTAGTGTCAATCATACTGCGAGGTCTTGGGCCTAGCAGTTGAGCCATCATTCGTATTACCCTAGTTCTGAGACTAGCGAGTCTAAGATGTCCCACGGTATGGAGAGACCTACAGGAAGTTCTGGGGTGCCATATTTACATAGGGTGGAAGGCCCTTACAAGATGCAACTCGAGTACCTTAGGACCAACCGATTAGGTGCTAGCATCTATGAGGACGGCCTAGGAAGAGCGGTGGTCCAGATTAAAAACCCTGACCAATCCATTGGACTAGAGCGCCCAGCTGTCAAGTTTGAAAATGGAGCATACTTGGACAAGGAAGGGACAATATATGTAGTCACCAGTCATCCCGATAGGACAGATGAATTTGGGAATGTGGTCCCGGAAACGGACTTAGGTGACCTAGAGCAAGGAAACATGGGCGAAGAACCTAGAACCCCCCGAGGCAAATCTGTTCTCACGAGGATTATCACACCAGAATGGATTCCCCAAGATAATAAAAGCATAGATCTCCTCTTGAACCGAGAGACAGATGAAGCCTTTTGGAGATATAGACCTAGTCAGCCGAGTGAGGTAGGAACAATCATGATATATGAGTTCAAAGATCCTGATATTCCAGGAAGAGTGACCTACTTAGATCACTCTTCAGAGAGGATCTTTGGGGTTACAGAAAATGATAGGCATGCTTACACTTGGAAGGGAGAATTTATTTTCCCCCAACCAAGATCGAATGTGTCCTTTGGTCACCAAGGAGCTGGAACATCTCAAGCTCAAGGGACTCAAAGAGAAAGGAGTCGAGAGAGACCTGAGGTAAGCTTTGCCAACTCTTGGGGAAGAGAAAGAACGAGAATGGAAACGAATAGAGGGGAACCTGAGGGACATAGAGCCCCAGGGAACCGAAGAAATGCCGATGATTTCCCTTTGCCAAGACCAAGAGAGCACACGAGGACCTTGAGACCGACCCAGCTAGTTAAGTCCATGAAAAACTACTTCGATGGCACTAGAGACCCCTACGATCATGTAGCCGAGTTTAAGCAAGTCTTGAGAGCTGAACAAGTTGAAGACATGTTCACGCAGTACAATGCCTTTGGTTTAACCCTTAGGAACACCGCCCTGACATGGTTTCAGCCACTAAACGAGAGGCTGTTTAGAAGCATAGATCAACTTTTAGAGGCATTCATTATCGAATTCTCTAAAAGTGGCATAAGGCATAATACTTCCTCGTTGATATACAGCTTCAAGCAGACCCCGCAAGAGACTGTGAGACTTGCAGGAAGAAGATTTAGGCAATATCTTGAGCGATGTCCTGGTCTTGAGTTACCCACAGCCGCTAAGCAAGTGGCTTTATTCTTGGATGGATTGCTAAGTACCAAATTGAGATCATATGTGTACTTGAAGGACCCCCAGACTATAGAAGAATGTGTATGCATGTGCATCGATATTGAGGATAACCTAGGGGAGGAGTTAGAGCTATCCAAAATCTACAAAGCTTCAGATAGTACCTCTAGCCTCTCTTCCTCACAATCCACATCAATTGAGGAACTTGCGGAAAAAGTAGCTCAAAAACTAGGCGTCTCTAGTAAACAAATTCCTAGATTTGCCCCAGTAAAGAGGTGCTATACTTGCGGTGGTGACCATATGGCAAACGCATGTCCCATCACAGCTCAACCCCAAGTGAACCCTAGCAGCCAATATTGCACCATAGAGCGAAGGTACACAAATCACTCAGCACAGGACTGCCCATACAATAAGCAAGCGGTTAGGCAAACCTACCCTCAGCCATACCCTCAACAAGGCAGATACCAGAGTCAATATTCACCACAACAGTATATTAGGCCTCAGCAAAATTACCAACCGCAATATCAGGCCCAACTGAGACCCCAGCCAGTGCTAGCACAGCAACCACCTGCTCCTACTAATGTGATTCCGATCAAGTATGCTGTTGCAGAAGAAAACCTGAATAGAGCGATAGTCCCAGTAACACCATTAATCTCAGAAAGTGATCCCTGTGACCATAGCTTTGATTCTACACATGTTGATAGTCCCCAGGCTTACTACATGCAGTCTCCTGAACATGGTGAGTCTTACTACAGTGAGGAACCGAGTGAACCTATTTGGGAGCCTGAATATGCTAATGTCATGTACACAAACCCCAACTCTAGACCTCAACCTAGGCAGATACGACCCCCTTTTCCTAGAGGACCTTGCTTCAGATGCCAGGGTGATCACCTCATACGTGATTGCCCCATGCCTGCACCTACACAACCCCAATCAGTGACGATCCAAGGCTTTTGCCAGGAGTGCGGAAAGGAACATCTCTTACGGGATTGTCCCAAGAATCCCAGCAATATGCCAAAAATCACTCTAATTAATGTTATTGGGTTAGTGGTCAATTCCACAGGAAGTGTCACTTCCACTGCACCAGTGCAGGTAATCACTAGAGCTCAAGCATTGTAGCAAAACCAAGGGGTAAGCCAGGAAAAGAGCCCAGACGCTAGCGATACTGAGAGCCAAAATAAGAAGAGAACAAGAGCTTAGAGAGATAGCCGTGAACGTATGAAAAGGCAATGGGCAAAGAAGATGAGTGAACTTGAGGAAAGTCTACGAGAAACCAAGGCCAAAATCATAGAGATCACATCTCAACCGCACTCTCACACATTCCCACCGCTACCATCCCCATCACCCTCCATCCCTCCACCCTCTAATACACCCCACCCCACCCACCACCTCGAGCAGGATCAGTATTAGCTGATCCCACTCCTGAAGACATAGACATGATGCTTTAAGCATATCAGGCCAGAATCCAAGAAGGGCCAAATGTAACAGATCATGATAAGTGCTACCCTAGAGCTGGCCTAGAGATAGAAAGAACCAAGCTTTGCGCGAAAATGGTCGCATTGGCTCAGACTATGTTTGAAGCCAGTCGCCTTTTCAATTACTCGGGCTCAGCCAAGACGCAATTACACTTGGATGGACTTCTAGAGAAGTTAGAGGGCATAATTGCAAGATCTGCCAAGGAAGAAAAAAATCAAGAAAGAGGTAAAGCAAGCAAAAAATGACCCATCCCCCACCGAAAGCTTATGTGCCCAATTCCACTGAACCAGACAACCCCCCCTCCCTAGAAAGAATAGAGAATCTAATTGCACAATCACAAAAGGAACCCGCCCCTCAACACCATGACAAGGCTAATGAAAGAGCAGGTCTTCCTACCCAGAAAGCCTATGTGCCTGAGGCCTACGTGCCTAACTCTACGGAGCCAGACACCTCTTCTTCTATGAATCAATACACACCAGAATTCTTGCGAGAGATTCAAGAAGAGAAATGGGCTAAAGAGAGTGAAGTTCCTCCTCCCATTGAACTTGTGGATGACACACACGATCAATTCCCACAAGACCTTCCTTCCATTTATGGAGAGCAGGAGAGTGCCCAATCTCAAGAAAGATTAGACTTCGAGTCTAATTCTTTACAAGAACTACCCCATTTCACAGGCCCATGGGAAGCAAAGTCCACCTGTATGAGAGCACCTACAGTCATGGTAAGAAACGAAGATTCAGTCATACCTAGGAACACAGAGGTAGTGAAGAACACCAAAGTGCAGTGCAATCTCACTTTGGAAGAGCTGCTTAAGGTTAGACCAGAAGTGTGGAAACATGTAGCCAATCAAGTGCCCGAGATAGCAAAACCTCGTTCCCAGGTAGGATCCCAGAGAGCAGTGCCAGAAATACCCTTAGACAAGATAGGAGACATGAGTGAGGGCGAAGAGGGAAACACATATCTCCCCATCACTCATCAGGGATACACAACCAAGGCCATCTTGGACTCAGGTGCAGGAGTTGCAATTGTTACCACTTCCTTATGGAAACGATGGGGCAAGCCAGCTCTCAGGCCAACGAGAATGAAATTGCAGATGGCTGACGGGCACATAGAAAGACCCTTAGGACTACTCGAGGGGATAACTCTCACTACTTGTGGTATAGAGTTTGAGCACACATTTGCTATCTGTGACTTTAGCAAAAATCAAGCCTATGAAATGATTTTGGGAAGACCATTTATGCGGCAGTTGCAAGTGGTACAGGATTGGGGAACCAATTCTTTGTATTTGCAGCACTTAGGTGTTACAACCAAAGTCAATCTCAAGGATTACTCTCATAGAGATGTCCCTCCTATCCAATGGAAACCCATCCATAGAGCCAAAGATGATACGGAATCGGTGCATTCCCTAGGATCAGTATCCTCATGGATGCATGAAGACACTCACTTATGGATGTGTAAGCTAGCAGTAGAAGAAGAGAAGAGAGAAAAAGCCAGGGAGATAGGTGCAAAAGAAACCCATAGATCAATCCAAGACCCAGCCTATGCACCTGTAGTTTTTCCAGACGAAGAATTCGAACCTCACGGCTGGGCAGAAATTCTAGCAACCATGGATGTAGCCATCAATGAAGAACAATGGACACCTCACTGTGATGAGGATGGCTATGACATTTCAGTCTTCTCCATAGAGCCGATCATGGGAGAGGCAGTTTTAGAAGAGTGTGAACCTAGCCCTGATGCATTTGAGGATGCGAGTGACTCCGATCTAGAGTCAATCATTATGGACCCACCTTTTGCATCAGATGAAGAATACTTCTATGAAGTAGAATTTCAACCCCAGAAGCACGGAGAGCTTACAAAGGATGTAAGGCTAGCCACACATGTAACCCATAAGGAAGAAGGAAAGAAAAGAAAGAAGAGAGAAGTCACACCAGAAGAGGAAGAATCTTTGTTTGAGGTCCTGGAAAATTTTAAGAAGTATGAGATAGATGACAGGAGGGTCATGATTAGAATGCCTAAGCGAGAGGCGCAATCGGGAGAGGCCTATGATAACAAAGAAACCACCAAGAAAATAGTGGTAGCCATAGAAGAAGGAGAAGAGAGGTGCACTTACATAGGACATGAACTCACTAAGGAAGAAGAGCATGAGCTGGTAGCCTTGCTAAGAGAATACAGAGATGTATTTGCTTGGAGTTACAAGGATTTGAAAGGAGTGGACCTGGACATATGCTCACATACGATTCCCATGACTACAGAGGCCAGGCCCTCAAAACAAAAGCCATACACATATAATGACAACTATGCTGCCAAGATCAAAGAAGAGATAGACCGCTTGGTTGAAGCTAGATTTATCTATGAAATTGAGCACATTGAATGGGTATCCCCCATTGTGGTGGTGCCCAAGAAGAACGGCAAATTTACGAGTATGCATTAACTTGAAGAAGGTTAACGCAGCCACGATCAGGGATAATTACCCGCTTCCTATCACTGAGCATCTTTTAGAAAGGGTGGCAGGCAAGGAAGTGTACAGCTTCCTAGATGGGTTCTCTGGCTACAATCAAGTGGCCATTGCACCAGAAGATCAGCATAAAACGGCTTTTGCCACAGAGTGGGGTATATTCGCTTTTAGGGTAATGCCATTCGGGCTTACCAATGCTCCCGCAACCTTCCAAAGGCTGATGTGCCATGTTTTTAAGGAGTTCCTGAGGAAGAACTTAGAAGTCTATGTTGATGATCTTTGTGCTCATTCCAACATTAGACAAACCCATATTCCTGAACTCAGACAAATTTTTGACAAATGCAGAGAATATCAAGTCTGCTTGAACCCAGAAAAATGTGTTTTCATGGTCAGGCAAGGCAAGATTTTAGGACACATAGTGTCAAAGAATGGCATATCTACGGATGAAGAGAAAGTAAGAGCTATAGCCGAATTACCTAGGCCAAAGAATGTCAAGGAAATACAAGCTTTCATGGGAAATTGTGGTTATTACCGACAATTTATACACATGTATGCCATCATAGCAAAGCCTCTGTATGGACTGTTGACAAACTTTGAGTGGACTGAGGAATGTGAGAATTCCTTCAATGAGCTTAAACGGCGATTATGTTCAGCACCAATCTTAACCACACCAGATTGGAATAAGCCTTTCCATGTTCATGTGGATGCATCCAATTATGCCATTGGATGTGTGCTTGCACAACCTACTGGTGAAGGTAATATGGATCTTCCAATTGCCTATGCGAGTAGACAGTTGAATGCAGCTGAGCGAAACTATACCACTACCGAACGAGAGGGGTTGGGCATGGTGTATGCGGTTAAAAAGTTTAGACATTATTTGCTTGCAAATAAGTTTAACTTTTTTACTGATCATCAAGCTCTAGTATACTTGGTAAACAAGCCATGCAACACAGGTAGATTGGTGAGATGGTTCCTCTTACTAATGGAATATGACTTTGAGGTAGTGGTGAGAAAAGGCAAGACTCATTTGAGAGCAGATCATCTCTCTAGGCTCACATCCGGAGAAGCCCCACAAGGAGTATCAGATGATCTTCCTGATGCTTACTTGTTTAATTTGGAAGTAATACCTCAGTGGGCTAAACCACTAGTGCCAGTATTGACATACGGGCCTAACCACCCAGTAATAAACACTCAAGGTAGAGAGGTAGTAAAAGCCCAGAAGTACCATATCATGGCAGGAAGCATGTACAAACAGACAGATCAAGGGATCTTGGCTTGTTGTGTAGAAGAGGACGAGTACACTAAATGGTTGTATTTAGCACATGTAGGTGCATTAGAGCAACACTACTCAAAGCAACGAACCTTACAGACACTAAGGAGACTCGGAGTGCATTGGCCGACTATGGAGGCTGATGTCCAAAAGTTGTGCAAGGAATGCCCAATCTGCTGCACTAAACCACCTGTGGAACATGCCACTCTTTATCAAGTGTCCATAGTGCCAGATTGGAGTGAACCTCTAGTATCCTTCTTAAGGACGAAAACATTCCCTCCAGACTTGACTCTGGCTAGGCAAAGGAGTTTAGAACAAGAAGCCCAGGATTATTCACTCATTGGTGATAATCTATACAAGCGTGGTAAAGATGGTTACCTGAGACTATGTGTCCATGAGAGTGAATATCTCAAAATCTTGGATACTGCTCACCAAGGTGTAGCAGGGGGACACTTTGGACCAGATCGGGTAATCAAGGCAATACTATTTGCGGGCTTTTGGTGGCCAACCCTTCACATGGTTGCACATACCTATGTGAAACGGTGTGATGTTTGTCAGAGAACTCAGTACCCTATACGCAAGGATGAGATGCCACTGAAGCCTATGATGGGCGGACGTGCGTTCTCTAAATGGGGAATAGACTTTGTTGGTCCTATTAATCCCCCAGCTAAGGGTTCACATGCTGAATATATCATCGTGGCCGCAGACTATCTAACCAAGTGGGTAGAAGCGAAAGCTACTACAAAAAATGATGCTCAAACAACAACAAAGTTCTTATTTGAAAATGTATTCACGAGGTACGGATTGCCAATAGAGTTGGTGAGTGATAGAGGCACACACTTCTTGAATGAAGTCATAGAAAACCTTCTCCAAGAATTCTTGGTGATACATAAGAAATCGGCCCCCTATCATCCACAAGCTAATGGCCAGGCTGAGAGCACTAATAAGATCTTATGCAATGTGCTGACTAAACTAGTGAACAATAAACGCTCTGATTGGGACAAACAGCTACACCATGCTGTTTGGGCATACTGGGTTGCCTATAAAACGGTACTCCAAGCCACCCCCTTTCAGATGGTATTTGGCCAAAATGTTGTGCTACCTCTGGACTTTTTGATACCTACATTGAAGGTAGCACAAGATCATGACTGGACAGGCCATGAACTCTCCTCTCGAATCTTTGATCTTGAACGTCTAGGCGAAACACGATTGAGAGCTGCAGCAGGAATCTATGCAGCGAAGAAGAGGCAAAAGGCATATTTTGATACACATGTGAAGGATAAAGGCTTGAAAGCAGGCGACCTAGTCCTAGTCTACACATTGAAGCAGCATGCACGGAAATTAGAGAAAAGAGGTTACGGGCCAATGATTATCAATAGAATCTCCACAAGTGGCACAGTTCAACTAGCCACTTTAGAGGGCAATATTCTACCAAGTTACATAAGTGGATGCAGAGTCAAGTTATATCAGGAACCCCTCACTGAAGAGATGCTAAATCGACTCAACACTGCCAAGAAACGTAAAGAAGAAGAGAAACGAATTAGAGAAGAAGCACAGGCAGAAGCTTTAGAACGCATCCGACGAATGAAATTGAGGAGACAAGGTAGAGACCCGCCTATGCTTGACACTCAAGAATCTGTAGGCTATCCTATGGCCATGTGCGAGACTTCAGGTGGGCATTCCCATAGAATAATCGACCGACGGCCTTTTGTAACCCTAGGAGTAGGACAAGGAAAGGGTGCAAAGATTGTAAGAGCTTTGATTGACTCAGGTGCATCCACTAGTGCTGTCAAGTTGTCTTACTGTCAAGAATTGAAATTAACTGTCGATCCTATAGAAGCATATCTCATAGGATTGGGAGGTGTGGAAACCCCTTGCATGGGCGAGGTGGATCTTCCCATCTCCATTCAAGACGAAGTGATGATAGTCAAAGTATTAGTGTGTCAAGATGAGGACCTCACGGAGCCTCTTGTCTTGGGTCAGGACTGGATCTATGATCATGCAGTCAACCTCAACCTAAGAAGTGGACTTCTTCAGGTATGGGTAGATCATAGCCGAATTACAGTTGAATTGGAAAATGAGGCACTCAAGGAACTAGGCAAGGCACAAACTCCTGGTCCTTCCAGGGGCGCACATGAAGTTGACAATGCTATTTTTGTCCAAAACTGTATGATGCAGAAAGAGGCTTGTCCCAACAACGGAGCCAGGGAGAGGACGGAACTCCCTTCTTTTCCAAAGACCAGAAGGTTGCAACAACCAACGGCAGATCAAATACAGAAGAAGCAGAACACTACCGATACTGGATGCCAAAAAAAGGAGCAAAGCAGATTGTTTCAGCCATGGAAGCAAGTATGGAGGCGAAAAGGCGAATACCCTGTTCAGACCAGGCCGACCCCATGGCCAAAACCTCTTATTAGTAGTCAACAACATGACACTAATGAGAAGTCCTTCATTAATTCTTCTGCGAAGGTGAAGTCTATTTGGGTACCCAGGAAGTCAATGAAGGCCAGCCCACAATCACGACAAATCTGGGTGCCTAAGGCTTGCTTGTGGGCTCAAATAGCTACATCAAGGCCGCAATCGGTATGTTGCTCTAGCACAATGGTAAGTACCACGTTAAGAAGCTTCACCTCCTTAATTGTCATTCCGCGGAAGAGATAGGAGTGATATGAAGATCGTGAATGTGAGATGAAGTGAGAGTGAAGGTGAGAAGCACAAAGATGCACACACACATACACACACACTATGAAGAGACAAGCAAGACACAATGGAAGGTGAGAAATTAACTCTATTACTCAAGAACACTCTTACAAGCTCAAAATAGCTCTAAGCTTTTCTCTACTCCAACAAGCTAACCTTAAAAATGATCTCTCTAGCTCTTTTTATAGTTTCTAGACTAGTTTTGACCGGTTTCACATGTAGTGACCGGCATAGTTAAAAAATAGGTCCTAGATGCTATTTGAAAGGGTAAACGGTGTCTAAAAATAACCAAAATTGATACGCTTGTTCTACCTAAGCTCCTCAAGCTCGAGGACTCCTTGGCTTGCACAAAATGGAGCTAGAAATTAAGAAAAGGGTTTTTCTATGTTACATATGTTACAATAGTGATAAAAATCACTGTTGGAGGTTTTTGAAAAGTATTTCTAAAACATGATTCTTTGAAAAAAGATTCCACTAGCTTCCTGCTCCGTCGTTACATGCTTCCGCATCTTCTATGCCTCTGGCTGCTTCCAACACCCCCCTCCCTCTCGCTTCTGTCATCCCTGACAGAACCTTGTTGTGAGGTCTGCCGGATATAGCTCTGTAGGAGGTCTTGAGCGAGGGTGTGCTCGGAGATACGAATGCCTCGGGCCAGATCGGCCTCGAGTTTCTCCCAATCTATTGGTTGTGGTTCTTCCAGTGGCGGGAGCTGATAGTGTGTGGAATAGACCATTCGTTCACAGGCAAATAAGTGTAATAAATGTGTAGGTCTGCTTATGAATACCTCTGAATGGTATTCCCAGAAGCCGGTTCTGAACATCTCTTCAAAAGTCTGCTTGTAGCACGCCGGTAGGTACTTTATTCTGCAATGCCAGGCATAACACACCCGTAGCGATGGCGTTGTACTCATATCATATACCAGATCAAAAATGCCATGCTCAAAGCCCGGGGTGTTTACATGAGGTGCCTTGACGCGTCGGAAGACTTTAAAAACCATTTGCATCATGTCAAAGATTTTGACAGTCATATGCGCCGCTATATCGTCCATATGCTTTAATCTAGGGAGCCAGTGGCGAATTGTAGCCATCAGTGGTGCTGTTTGTTCTACTTCTAAATGGGGTATTGGAAAAGAGAACGCTTCCGCACCAATAGTGGTGGGAAGTTCCACTGCCATGGTGATAGGTTCTGTGGTTGTGGCTGCTTGAGGTGCAACAGTACTGGTGGTGCCCTCCGTTACAACTGGTCTTGATAATCTGATGCGAATAGGTTGTACCATGGGAGTGGCTGCTGTCGGTGACTGCTCTGGAGATGGTTGTGGTGAGGGTGATTCCGGGACTTGTAAGCACGGGATAGTGCCTCTCATCCGCTTTCCGGCTCTGCCTTTGCTAGACTTTCTAGCTTTCCTTGTGGTTCCTTTAAATGCCTTCAGCTCCTCACTGGTCATGGCACGCTCTATGGGTAAATCATATGCCAAACACATATATATAATCCTTGTAAGTGCACAACATCCATTGATGACTTTCTTTCGTTCCCATCTATGTTGTGCCAAATAGAGCTGATCAATTATCCAGCTAGCTAGATCAACCGTTTGAGGTCCAGTACATGCTAAGTATAAACCAAACCAGATTCTTTTGTGGGGCATGGTAAAACGATCCTGAGCTGGGAAAGCAAAATGCTGCATGCATATCCTCAATGGCTTGGAGAGCTCAGGGGTTATAGCTGAAATGTCCTCCCACTTAGTTACATCACCACGTTTCATCTGCTCTGGGACTAGCCGTTCTTGCTCCGTCGGAGTATGCGTTCCATGTATTTTGAGAGCTGCGCGAATTAAATCTTTAGACAAATAAAACCTTCTGAATGGAGGGTCATTTACCAAGGATGGTAACATGAATGTGCCGGGTAGATCCTTGTTCTCTGAAGCTGTTAAGGTGGTTACTAGGTAAAAGCATCTATAAAAATCAGGTTTAGGCAGAGGGTCACTAAAATATTATGTAAAGCCCGCTCGTGCCCAAACGTGAGTTAAATCTTGTGTATTCTGCAGTCCTTCAAATTCTCTTGAAAAGAACTGGTACTTGGTCCATGTGCGAAGATCAAATGCCAAATTGGCCTCAAATATGAAATCAGCGTCTGCTAAGGGTCTTGCTAGGCCTTGAAACCAGTGAGAATTACGATGAATCTTCTCGGTATATCCTCTAGGAGGATCATCGATTGGCATGGGTCCTGGAAAACCTTGAAACTCTGGTGGTTGCATCGTAGGATAAGATTCCGTGAGTAATTCTCCAATATTGGCCATTGGTGTGCTTGGGCCAGCTTCTGATGGTCCTTCTTCGATTTGCATGATGACTGACGAGCTAATGGAAAAGATCTGCTACAAAAGATTAGCACATTAGTATGGAAATTAATTATGATCCCATTAAGGTGAGACCGCAATCCCTTTCCATAACCGATGTGTAACCCGTGTAGCCAAGTGTCGTGAAGTGATTGATGCAATGATTTTTTGCAGAGCTAATGCATGTCTCTAGACGCCTACCTGGTCAGGTTATGCATACATTTCTTGATGAGCTTTTATTATGCTTGATGTGGGGTTTTGGTGTATGAATTCATACAAGGTTTGGTTGAGGGTGAATTATTACAAGGGTGGAGTTTAAACGGGGTGGGAGAATTGTTAGATAAGGGGGTACAAGAAGACGTCTGGATACGTTTCGGTATCCATTTCCTAAGAGTCTTTGAGTGGGTGGTGTGTTTCTGCTGAGGGACGAAAAGTGGTATCGGGTTTGGTGGTATTGAAGGATGGAAAGATTTCTGAGGGGTATATATTACATGGCTTGAGGGTTGGGCTATAATACATTGTTTGGGTACCCAAATCTGCGTGGGTGTGGGTCGATTGATAAGATACTTCTTGGCGATCCAAATCTGTCGAGTATTGGTACTTGTAGAAGAAGATCGAGGGGACTTTGGATACTGACTCTGCTTCTTTTGAAACTTTGTCCTGTTCTTGTCTGCAGTGTTGCCAATAGCCTGTGGTTGCTGTCCTTTTGGCACCCATATTTGTCTCGTGCCACTTATTCTGTGATGTTGATACTGCTGCCTTCTTTGCCTTGTCTGGTGGTGTCGTCGGTCTCGGTCCCTCTGTTGTGGTTGACTCCTTTGTGGTTGGGTTTGAGAGGTCCAATGGACACTCTACTTTGGAAAAGAAGGGAGATCCAACACTTGCGTGACCTGCCCATTAGGAAGTGATTCGTTATTTATCTTTAATCTAGGCCAGTCCGCAACAAGTTTGGAAGGATGAGCACCGCAGGGTATTGTGCTCATTTGGCCGCTGATGCAACCCACCTGACCGCTGATTGTGTCCATCTGCCCTAGCGGTTGGGTAGCTGCCCCTTCTAGTTTGCAGGAAGCCCCAGGGAAGATCTCCTGTCGTCCTTCTGATTGACAACTGTCCATAGCCAAGCCCGAGTGGGTTGGTGTAGACGTAACGTGACTGATCTGACCCAAGATCTCCCGATCTTCCGTCGCATGCATTTCATAGGGTCTAGGGTTACAAACCACAGTTGGAATGCCGTTAGGGAAGTCAAGCGGTATCACTCGCTTCTGTTCTAAGGTTCCAATCTGTAAGGAGCCTTTTCTAAGATTTAGGTCCACTGAGTGATCGTATAGCCAATCTTGGCCAAGGATTAGGGGTTCTATCAGGTCGTCATCATGGCACACTAGTAGCTTCGCTGTCATGGTCACTTCCTTAATGAGGATAGGAAGGTCCACCTCACCCATGCAAGGGGTTTCCATGCCTCCTAAGCCTATGAGGTATGCCTCAATTGGCCGCATTTCTATTCCTGAGTCCTTATAGTGGGACCATCTAATCGCACTAGTCGCAGCACCTGAGTCAATTAAAGCCCTGAGCTCTTGGCAAGGGTTGCCGTGCTCTAGCCTGACTGTAATGAATGGTCTCATGTCCACTATACTAGGATGAGTGGTTGACTTTACTTGACACATGGCCATGGGATATCTGGTTGTAGTTTCCAGATGGTTATAATGTTCTCTCCCTAGTCCTTGTCTTCTTAACTTCATGCGTTTAATGCGTTCTATTGCTTCTGCCTGAGCTTCCGCTTGTATTCTATTTTCTTCCTCCTTACGCTTCTTTGCCAACGTGAGTCGTCTAAGCATATCCTCAGTAAGAGGTTCCTGATATAACTTGACTCTACAGCCACTAATATAATTAGGCATTATGTCTCCTTCTAAGGTGGCTAACTGTTCTGCTCCACTTGTTGAGAGTCTGTTGATGATCATAGGTCCATAACCTCGCTTTTCTAACTTCCGTGCGTGTTGCTTTAGCGTATATACTAGAACTAAATCTCCTTCTTTTAGGCCTTTATCTTTCACATGTGCATCAAAATATGCTTTCTGTCGTTTCTTTGCTACGTATATTCCTGTTGCTGCCTTTAGCCTGGTTTCTCCTAATCGTTCCAAGTCCATTATTCTTGCTGATAATTCATGGCCGGTCCACTGATGTTCTTGTGCAACCTTAAGGGTCGGTATCAAGAAGTCCAAAGGAAGCACTGCATTTTGACCAAAAACCATCTAAAAGGGAGTTGCATTGAGTACGGTCTTGTAGGCCACTCGATATGCCCAAACAGCGTGGTGTAACTGTTTGTCCCAATCTGAACGTTTGTTGTTCACGAGTTTCGTCAGTACGTTACAAAGGATCTTATTAGTGCTTTCAGCCTGACCATTGGCCTGAGGATGATATGGTGCAGATTTCTTGTGAATCACCATAAAATCCTGTAAAAAATATTCAATGACTTGGTTTAGAAAGTGAGTTCCTCGATCGCTCACTAACTCTATAGGAAATCCATATCTTGTAAAGACATTTTCAAATAAGAATTTTGTAGTTGTGTGTGCATCATTCTTTTTTGTGGCTTTTGCCTCTACTCATTTGGTAAGATAATCCGTCGCGACAATAATGTATTTAGCATGTGTACCTTTTGCAGGGGGGTTAATGGGTCCTACAAAGTCTATACCCCACTTTGAAAATGCACGTCCGCCCATCATGGGTTTCAATGGCATTTCATCTCTGCGAGTAGGAAACTGAGTTCTTTGGCACACATCACATCTCTTTACATAGGTATGAGCATCCATGTGAAGAGTGGGCCACCATAATCCTGCAAAGAGGATGGCTTTGATTATCCTATCGGGTCCAAAATGACCTCCTTTAACACCTTGTTGTGCAGTCTCTAGTATGCTCAGATAATCACTCTCATGGATACATTGTCTTAGATATCCATCTCGTCCTCTTTTATATAGGTTATCGCCAATAAGTGAATAATCTTGAGCTTCCTGCTCTAGACTACGTTGTCGTGCTAAAGTCATTCCTTGAGGGAATGTCTTCGTCTTCAAGTATGTCACTAATTGTTCACTCCAGTCTGGTGTGAGAGACACGTGATATAGTGTAGCATGCTCTACTGGTGGTCTTTCACAACAAGCATGGCATTCTTTACACAACTTGTAGACCTCTGCCTCCACCGAAGGCCAATATACTCCTAATCTATGCAGAGTCTGCAATGTTCGATGTTTTGAATGATGTTGCTGTAGTGCACCTATGTGTGCTAATTGCAACCAATTCGCATGTTCTGATTCATCTACGCAACAAGCAAGAATCTTTTGATTATCCTGTTTATATATGCTTCCTGCTATGATTTGGTATCTCTGAGACTTGGTAATCTCTCCTTCTTTGATCTTTATCCTAGGATTCTTGGGTCCATGTGTCAGAATAGGGACTATAGGCTTAGCCCATTCTGGTGCTATCTCAAGATTAAACAAGTATGCATCTGGTAGATCATCCGCTACTCCTTGAGGAGCTTCTCCTGAGGTTAATCTTGAAAGGTGGTCAGCTCTAAGATGTGTCTTTCCTTTCCTGACTACTACTTCAAAATCATACTCCATGAGTAATAGAAACCAACGTATTAGTCATCCTGTGTTACATGGCTTGTTGACTAAGTACAATAGGGCTTGATGATCGGTAAAGAACTTGAATTTGTTGGCCAACAAGTAGTGCCTAAACTTCTTTATTGTGTAGATCATTCCTAATCCTTCTCGTTCCGTCGTGGTGTAATTTCTTTCTACTGCGTTCAATTGTCTGCTCGCGTAAGCTATGGGGAGATCTATGTTACCTTCATTTGTGGGTTGTGCTAACACACATCCTATGGCGTAATTGGATGCATCCACATGTACATGGAATGGCTTACTCCAATCCGGGGTTGTCAATATAGGTGCTGAGCACAAGCGTCGTTTAAGTTCATTGAATGAATTTTCACATTCATTTGTCCATTCGAAATTGGTTAAAAGAGAGTACAAAGGCTTGGCTATTATTGCATACATGTGTATGAATCTCCTATAATATCCGCAATGACCCATAAATGCTTGTACCTCTTTGATGTTCGTCGGCCTAGGTAGATCTGCAATTACTTTTACTTTTTCCTCATCCGTAGAGATTCCATTTTTTGACACAATGTGTCCTAGAATTTTGCCTTGTCTGACCATGAAAATGCATTTTTCTAGGTTCAAACAAACCTGATATTCTCGACATTTGTCAAATATTTGTCTTAACTCTGGGATATGTGTCTGTCTTACATTTGAATGTGCACATAAGTCATCGACATAAACTTTCAAACTCTTGCGTAAGAATTCCTTGAAAACATGACACATGAGTCGCTGGAAAGTGGCGGGTGCATTTGTTAAGCCAAATGGCATTACCCGAAATGCAAATATGCCCCATTCAGTGGCAAATGCCGTCTTGTGTTGGTCCTCTAGAGCAATGGCTACTTGATTATAGCCTGAAAAAAAGGAAGCTGTAAACTTCCTTGCCCGCAACTCTTTCCAATAGATGTTCTGTGATAGGAAGAGGATAGCTATCTCTAATCGTTGCGGCATTAACTTTTTTAAGGTTAATACACACACGCAATTTTCCATTCTTCTTGGGCACTACCACAATGAGAGATACCCGTTCGGTATGCTCAATTTCATAGATGAATCCTGCTTCTATCAAGCGATCTATCTCCTCTTTAATTTTTGCAGCGTAGTTATCATTGTATGTATAAGGTTTCTGTTTCGTAGGTTTTGCATCTGGAGTCATAGGGATTCTATGAGAACATATATCTGGATCTACTCCTTTCAAATCTTTGTAACTCCAAGCAAAAACATCTCTATATTCACGCAATAGGGCAACTAATTCTTCTTCTTCTTCCTTCGTCAAATCATGCCCTATGTATGTACATTTTTCTTCTTCTCCTTCTATGGCAACTATTACTTTCTTGGTTTTCTCTCGGTTATCATATACTTGTCCGTCATTCGCCTTTCTATTAGGCATTTGTAGCATGATTCTTCTATCTTCGATTTCATATTTCTTGAAATTCTCGAGTACTTCAAATAAAGATTCTTCTTTTTCTGTCGTGGTTTCTTTCTTCTTTCTTTTCTTGCCTTCACTCTTAGTAGTCACTTCTGTGGCTAATCTCACCTCATTCGTAATTTCCTCGTGTCTCTGAGGGTGAGTCTCTACTTCGTAGAAATATTCTTCCTCTGATGCAAATGGAGAGTCCATGATAATTGATTCTAAATCAAAATCGCTTGCATCCTCAAATGCATCAGTGTTAGGTTCACACTCTTCTAAAATTGCATCGCACATGATTGGCTCTATCGTGAAAACTGAAATGTCATAGCCATCCTCGTCACAGTGGGGTGTCCATTGTTCTTCATTGATGGCTACGTCCATGGTTGCTAGGATTTCTGCCCAACCATGGGGCTCAAACTCTTCGTCAGGGAATACTACAGGTGCGTAGGCTGGATCTTGAAGGGTTCGTGGATGTTGTTCTGCACCTAAGGTCCTTGCTTCTAATCTTTCTTCCTCTTGTTTTGCAACTTTACACATCCATAGATGAGTGTCCTCATGCAACCAAGAAGGATCTGATTCTAATGAGTGCACGGATTCCCTCTCTACTGGTGTCTTATGGATGGTATTCCATTGTATTGGGGGTACATCTCGATGTGAATAGTCTTTAAGATTGACTTTGGTAGTCACTCCTAAATGTTGCAAGTACAAAGAATTGGTTCCCCAATCTTGTACAATTTGCAACTGACGCATGAATGGTCGTCCCAATATCATCTCATAAGCATGATTTTTTGCACAGTCACAAATGGCGAAAGTATGCTCAAATTCTACACCACAAGTGGTGAGTGATATTCCTTCTAGTAAGCCTAATGGTTTTTCTATGTGTCCGTCAGCCATTTGTAGCTTCATCCTGGTGGGTCTCAATGCTGGCTTACCCCAACGTTTCCATAAAGCGGTGGTAGCTATGGCTACTCCAGCTCCTGAATCTAAGATGGCTTTTGTGGTGTAGCCCTGATGGGTTATCGGAAGATAAGTGTTACCTTCCTCTCCCTCGCTTACATCTCCAATCTTTTCTACGGGTATCTTTGGTACCTTATTTTGTGATCCTATTTGTGAGGGAGTAGTAGCAAGCTCAGGGAATTGATTTGCTACATGTTTCCACAATTCTGGTTTTATCTTCAGCAGCTCCTCTAGAGTGAGATTACACTGTACTTTGGTATTCTTGATCACTTCCGTGTTTCTAGGGATTACTGATTCTTCATTCCTCACTATTATCATGGGTGCTCTCATACTGATAGACTTTGCTTCCCAAGGTCCTGTGAACTGAGGTAATTCTTGTAAAGAATTGGATTCAAATCCCGTGTGTTCACTCAGTTGTTCCTCCTCTACATCATCGTAAATAGAGGAAATATCTTGGGGAAATTGTTCCTGCAAGTCGTCTATTTCTTGAATAGGAGGATGAGTTCCTTGTTCTTTTCTCCATTTCTCTTCTTGGATTTCTCTCAAAAATTCATGTGAGTACCTATGTATGGAAGACAAGTTGTCTTGACTTTCTGTATTGGATACTTCAGACAGGGATGGTGCATTCCTTTCCTGTGTCTCTGGGACAATAGGGTTCCTATGCTGATCCTTTTTCTCTTTGCTCTCTATCAAGTATTCTAGCCTCTCCATTAGTCCTTGAAAGTGTAATTCCGGTTTTGCCATGTTATTCCAATTAAGATATCTAGAGGCTTCGAACAAAGCTTGTGCTAATTCTACCATCTTCATGCAAAGTTTAGTTCTCTCAATTTCTAGATCAGCTCGAGGGTAGTTTTTACTCATTTCAGCTACTTGAGGTCCCTCCTTTAATCTAGCCTGATATGCACGAAACATCATGTCTAGATTTTTTGGTATGGGTTCCGCTAAAATTGATCCTGATTTCTGAGCTGGATTCTCTTGATTCAAGTCCTGTGAAGTCAATTCTAGGATTTTGGCTCTAGATTCCTTTAAACTTCCTTCTAACTCAGTTATCTTTTTACTCCATTTTCTCTTAATTCTTTCTCTAGAATCTTTCCAAGATTTTGTCTTTTTACTGCTAGATTCTGCAACTTCACTACTTCCAGCTACTTTCCCTTGATTAAGTTGTTGGTTCTGTAAGAGCGCCTGGGCTCTTGTGATAGCTTGAATAGGCACGTATGTAGGGTTGGATCCATCTGCGTTATTTACAATACCTATCACGTTGATCGGTGTCACATTCGAAGCATTAACAGGGTTCTTAGGACAATCTTTGATTATGTGCTCTTTGCCACAATCGGCACAAAAGCCTTGGATGTTATAGTACTGTGATTGTCCTGTTATCGGAGGATGTGGACAATCCTTTATGAAGTGATCTCCTTGGCACCTAAAGCATGGTCCTCTAGGGCCCTGTGGTCTCTGTTGTCTTACTTGGGGCCGTGGATTTGGGTTTGTGTACATCACATTAGCATAATCCGGCTCCCAACTAGGTTCCACTGGTGGACTATCGTAATGATATGTCTCCACGTGTTCTGGTGACTCCGTGTAATATGCGGGTGGACTATCTACATGCGTAGAGTCAAAACTGTTTGAGTTCGGGTCACTCTCTATGATCAAAGGTGAAGAAGGCACTAAGGCCCTACTTAGGTTCTCTTCTGCAGCAGCGTATTTGACTGAGATGACATTCGTTGGTGGGGGTGGCTGCTGAGCTAAGACGGGTTGAGGTCTCTGTTGAGCCTGGTATGGGTAGTTCTGAGGAGGCCTATAGTAATAAGGCTGAGCATTGTATTGGCCTTGATACCTACCTGGCTGCGGGTATGCTTGCGGGTAATTCTGTCTCACGGTCTGTTTGTTGTATGGGCAGTCTTGAGCCGTATGATTCGTGTATCTTCTCTCAATTGTACAGTATTGGCCACTAGGGTTGGCTTGTGGTTGTGGTGCATTGGGACACACATTTGCTATATGATCACCACCACAGGTGTAACAACGCTTGTTCATTAGTACCCTAGGTTTACTAGAAACTCCTAGTTTCTGGGCCACTTTTTCTGCTAGGTCTTCTATCGAGTTAGACAATTTTGTGGATGCTAGAGATGAACAGTCTGAGTCCTTATAGACCTTTGAGAGTTCCAACTCATCTCCTAAGTTGTCCTCAATGTCTATACAAATTCTTACACATTGCTCTAGCGTTCTGGGTTCTTTTAGGTACACATAGGAGCGTAGTTTAGAACTCAACAAGCCATCTAGAAACAATGACACTTGCTTGGCCTGTGAGGGTAGCTCTTGCATTGGACATCGTTCAACATATTGTCTAAACCTACGTCCTGCCAATCTAACTGTTTCCTGAGGGGTCTGTTTAAAGCTATGAATCAGCGAAGACCTGTCATGTCTAATCCCACTTTTAGAGAATTCAGTGATGAATGACTCTAAAAGGTGATGGATGTCTCTAAATTGCCTTTGTTGCAATGGTTGGAACCAAGTTAAAGCTGTATTCTTTAACGTTAGTCCAAATGCATTATATTGCGTGAACATGTCTTCAACTTGTTCTGCTCTTAGTACTTGCTTGAATTCTACAACATGGTCATAGGGATCTCCTGTCCCATCAAAGTAATTTTTCATGGATTTCACTAATTGAGTGGGTCTCAATATTCGTGCGTGTTCACGTGGTCTAGGTAGAGGAAAATCATCTCTACCACCTGGTATTCCATGATCTCTTTGTCTATCCGCTCTATTAGTGTCCGTGGTTGTTCTATCTCTCCCCATGGGGTGATTAAAGCTTACTTCCGGTCTCTCTTTATTTCTCTCTCTTTGATTTCCATGGGCTGATGATGTTCCTACCCCTTGTTGACTTGTATTCATGTTTGTTCTAGATGGAGGGAATACCAATTCACCTCTCCATGTGTATGTGTTTTTAGCGTGGTCAGGCACCACAAAGACTCTTTCTGAAGTCTCATCCAGGTATACAACCTTTCCAGGTGTATCCGGGTCCTTGAACTCATATATAGTGATGATACCTACCTCACTAAGTAGTTATGTCTTGTATCTCCAAAAGGCTTCATCAGTTTCTTTATTTACAAACAACTCTATGCTTTTGTTGTCCTGAGGGATCCATTCTGGGATTAGTACTCGTGTCAGTACAGATTTCCCTCTAGGTGTTCTAGGTTCTTCTAATGGTTCCTTTCCTTGAGATTTAGTTTCCGTCTCTAGCTGAATCACACCAAACTCATTGGTATTGTTTGGCTGCGTACTTAAGATGTACATTGTTCCTTCTTTGTCTATGTACGCGTCTCTCTCAAATTTCACCACTGGACGTTCCAATCCAATGGGTTGATCGGGGTTGTGCATTTGCACCACTTGCCTTTGCAAACGATCCTCATAGATGCGAGCACCTAATCGGTTGGTTCGGAGAAACTCTAGTTGCGTTCTATGGGGTCCTTCTGGTTTTTCTAAATAGGCTACATTCGACCCTCCTTCTGGTCTTTCTGTGCTAAATGCCATTTCTGAATCACTAATATCTGAGCTCTCATAGGGATAACTAGTGTTCAATTGTTGAGCCAACGATCGTGCAGTAGTTCTTACACTTGCCTCTGATGATCTAAGGCTTCGTCGGTCTGACTTACCTATATGTTTGCCCGATCTAAGGTTCATTAATTTTCTTCCTTGCACACTCAGTACACGCTCAGATCGTCAATGATTCTTTGTTATTACT